>JBAMHW010000008.1:10508955-10532156 GCA_037177495.1 Rhadinocentrus ornatus | reverse complement strand
GGTCAACTAGTCCAGACCCGAGTCCAGACTAAACATGGAGAAGCAGCATTTAGCTGTTATGCTGCAAACAAGTGGAATAATCTGCCAGTGGAGATTAAACTTTCACCTAATGCAGACATTTTTAAATCCAGGTTAAAAGCATTTCTTTTCAAATGCGCCTATGCATGAATTCTGCACGGTAACTTTTTAACTTCTCTTTTTAATAATTTCAATGTAATTTATGATTTTATTGTGATTCTTGCTATTTGTTGTTGCCTTTTTCTATTTCTTAATATCTGTAATGCTTTTGTTTTATGTAAAGAACTTTGAATTGTCCTGTACAGGAAATGTACTATACAAATAAACTGCCTTGCCTTGCCTGTTGGATGTAATGGGAAAATGTGTCCAGACATTTTACTGGTACTGTAGGCAAAAGAAAAAAAAAACATATTAGAATGACTGTTATAAGAGAGAGGTATTAGTCAACGGTTGACCAAGTACTTTGATAAATAAATATTCATGAATTTTAAGTCCTCAGAACATGTATTTAACTTTGGAAAGGGTTCATGACATCATATCTAATATGAATAATTCCAGATGCCTGTATGTGACCCAACTGTGACATAAAGAATTTGTTGTGTAGTAAATGTAATAGTTCTTTGAAAACAATACAAGTGTTTCTATGACTCATCCTGCACACAATAAATGTTTTGGTCAAATTAAACATTTTGATTCATTTAAAAACTGTAATTATCATTTTGTGTTTGTAAAATGGCCTGTTATCTATAATTCAGTTGTACTTGTAAAGAAGTGCATAGTATCACCCTAATTAAATTTAAAGAGATTAAGTTTAGTTAAATTAACCAGACTGTGGCACCGACACTGGAGAAAGAAACAGGAGACTTCAGAGATAACATTATTAGTTGAAATATGGTCTTATAGTACAGATGTCGCTGAAGTAAAAAGATCAAATATTGTGTGAAATCCTTAACATACAGATGTTTCTACAGGATCATTACAGTCGGTTAGCGAGTGAAAGTAAGTGATGACACAGAAAACACTAAATTCAGTCATTTAACATTAAGTAAACAACTAACATTCTCATTTGTTTGTACTTTATGACATAAGAGAAAACTCTAAAGTTACCATTGGAGTTTCAGCTGTAAATGCATCCAGCTTCCTCTTCACATCCCCAGCTGGAGGTTAAGGTATTCTGACCAGGACTGGGCAGAAACACAGAAAGAGCCATGGCAATGCTATATGACAGCCATATTTGCTGTGTCTGTTCAACATCTTTAAAGCAAGTAATGCTTATTTATTTCACGCCTTTTATCTTCTTCGTAGTGCAGTTTTGACAAGAAATTTTTCACGCCTTTTATTTTTACAAAGAGAATCAGCTGTCGTACACAGCCCAGTCCTGACCAAGCTGCTTCTCTGAGAGCTTCTGGCACCAGCTGTACGGGGAGGGAATGTGAACTTGGAATGTTTGCAAAGTGAAGTTCAGTCAAATTAATCATTCTGTCAGACAATGAGAGCAGAGCACCCCAGGGCTAAAAGGCAGACAAGGCCTTTCAGCAAGAAGAAGAATTTGCTGCGCTACTGTATATGTTTTGGGCTTGTTATTCATTTTCACTAAAGGAGGCGGAGGATGGGGAGGTTATGTAGTGGTATGCTCTCACTCTCTCCATGCTGGGGGAATATATCTATCGTTCCAAGGAGCCATTTCCCATAAGAGGGGATAAATGGATGTAGCTGAAGGTGAGGACATTGCAGGAACATCACATTTAGAGGCTTATTTATCAAGTTCATAGGTGGTGTCAGGCCTCTGCCAAATATTGCATTTTCACAGCACCCTTGTAAAGAAACTGTTACCGGCCTTGCACGTGTCCTCAACACTTATACTCCATATCTAATTTGTGTCTCCATGTGTTGGCTTCAAACAGTCAAAGGTAGTCCAGTTTGCTCCTCAGTTCTGGGGAGTTGGACCAAACATTAAAACCCTGTTTTACATATCTAAGCTGATTATGAGATCTTTAAATTCAAAGCTTGTCCATTTTTCCATGAAACTTTTATTTAAAATTTCATTTCCTAATCTTGTTGGTGGTATAATAACCCTTTCAGGTACTTCTCTTGTCTCTTGTCTGATGTTATACAAAATAGTATGACTAAAGTCGTTGAGTCACTCGAAGTGAACTTGCCACGATTATTTTCATTTGTTTTTTTCTTGATCTTGAGTACCTTTTAGAACAAGGAACATCTTTTAGATAAAAAGTATCTATCCCGTACCCGTAAAACCTCCTGAGTATATGATGGAAGTGTCCTGATTTATGGAAATCTTGGGGCTTTATTGAGGGATGTGCAAAAGGAGGAAGGTGAAGTTTTGAAAAACAGAATATATATATGTACATTTGATAAATGCATATAATAATAATAATACATTTAAAGACATTTAATGAATTCCCCTCTAAGGTATACATGTGGTTTAATTCATTACCTTATACGGTGTAAGTTATTGTACACCTTAATTAATTTAAAATCTGAAATTTGCTAAACAAAACATTTCACTTATTTTAGCTTAGTGATGGTTTGCACATTGTGTCTTGCTTAGCTTTATTTAGAGAAAAGGTTTTTATTGAAGAGCTAAATCTGTAGTTTAGCATTGTCAAAAAAAAATTCCACTCATCTCAATTTAAAGAATATGCATCACAAAGAAGGACTGCATTGTTCTTTGTGTTGGATACTGATAAATCTTCATTGCTGTGACATGCACACAAACCGCTACCCATCACTGGAGACAGCAGACACTTTCTCTTTATTCGTCCTCCCACACCTTCCTCTACTCTTCCTTTTCGGTGAGCTTTTGCAGCTCACTCCTTTTCGTTTTTTCATGTCTCAATTTATCTTTTTCCAACAAACCCTGTAAAAAAAATTTCCAATGCGCTGTCACATGAAGTCTTACCATTTCTTTCCCTTCATCTCTTTTGCCCCTTCCATGTCTGAGGTTTCAGGAAACCTGTCTCTATCACCAGTGTTAGATACCAGATACCTTATGGATGTGCTTGTGAGCATAGTGGGGGCAGTTACAGTGATATATGGCTGTAATCCCACAGATGCAGCACGACACGGCTGTCAGTTGCCATGGGAGACTACATGATTTATATTCTGTAGCTCTGCTTGTAGTTTGATATAAGTGATGTTAAAGGCCTGATTCCACACTCCTAAGCAAAAATCAGAGGCTCCTGCCACTGATTTGACAGAGATTGTATTTTCCAGTAAAAATACAGAATTTTTATGTAAAGTTATTCTCATAGGAGTAGACACTAAGATTATGTGTTCGCTACACATCTTGCCACTAATAATCTCTTTTCATTCATTCATAATTGATCAGTTAAAAAAAAAAGAAAAAGAGGCTGACTGGTTATTAAACAACTCAAAAACAGCTGGATCTGCCTGTCTGGTGAGTGATGAATGTTACCTCTTTGGGGTGTGTGACATTACATGTCGTGCTTTAAGTGCTGCTGATTTTGATTGCACTCAATACAGTGCAAAGATGCATTGATAACGTTTGACTAAGCGATGCATCACAATGGAGAATGTCTGTATATTGGCGATTACTTCAGTTAGAAGAGATGGGCATTATCGATTTCAACAGGGAAAGAATAGCTAAATGAGACTAAATCAATAGATGTAATGTACTGATCTTCAAAGGAACCGTATAGCGGCTACATAGAATAATATTACAGGACTACTGCATATCGATGCAGTGACATGTTTAAGTGCAGTACTATAACTTATAGAATACATACACACTCTGCTTGAGTAATTCATTTGTCATTATTCTAAATTTCTACAAAATGTTCTCTATTTTCTAAGGAATCTTTTTAGCTCTTAGCTAAAGAAGTTAAGAAATGTATTTCTTATGTTAAGAAATACAACATATGTTTCCCACCTTAAAACTCTGTGCTGACTTTTTTTGATGGTACACTGACATTTAACATGCAGCAGCAACTGGATATCAACACGGTCGCCATTTTGGATGTGCGCCACGGCAGATTCAGTAAGAAACACAATAGGACATTATCAAGTCCAGTAAAAGTAATTAAAAAATAATACTAATTAGGGGTAGGACTTTAACACATTAATTTTGATTAAGTACAAAAAATTTACGTGCCAAAAAGAATAATGCATTTAATCACAGTTTTTGTTCCAAATAATGCGAAACGTTCTTCGGTGCATCGATTAAATTGATGGACTCGGCTCGGCTAAATCAGTGTTGCCAATTTAACTACAGTGGGGCAAAAAACTATTTCATAAGCCACCAATTGTACAAGTTCTCCTACTTAAAAAGATGAGAGGCCTGTAATTTTCATCATAAGTATACCTCAACTATGAGTTCTGGAGTTATTGGAGACTTCTTAAAGCACGTTTACTTCTCTTTTCAATGCGCAGTGCTTCCACCCGTCCCCCCATCCAACACAGCTGCAGTCAGAGCAGGAGACAATCGCCTCTGCACCATGACCAGATTGAAAATGAAACGTACAAAGCTGCTGCAGACTGATCCCACTCTGGCTTACTGTCAGATAGTAATGCCTGTTAATGAATAATGTGGACGTTAAAAAGTTAAAGGTACTGTAACATGTTGTAGACTCTTTATTATAGAGCAGCTAAAGCTGTTAGTTAAAGTACTTAAAATGATACTTTAACTGTAGGTCTGATCAATTTTAGCAAGAGATATATTCTATTTCTTTTTCAACTTTTTTGAATGGAAATGCAATCAAATGCATTTTTCCAGACATTACTGGAGATTGAGTTTACAATAATGATGTCTGTCGATTGTTTGATAATTTGATATTGACTTATATAATCTCTCCTGAATTTGGAACATAATTAAAACATATCAGGTGCTTTGTAAGACATGACTTTTTTCGCTCTCTTTCTTTCTCCGTACTCAATTTCTTTTTACAAACTATTTGCCAAAGTTAAAACACTACACAGGTATTGTAACTGAAAGAATTTGGCCTCTCAAATGTAAACACATTAACCACAAATGTTTTGTGTTGTTTTTGTGTATTTTTTTTAACAAATATTCACAAATCAAATTAAAATAAAAATTTTTTAATTAACTTACAGGTTGAAATAAATAATAAAATTTTAATCTGTAAGAGGCCTTGTGATGTCTACATTTGTTATGTCTCAGTTAAGGATGTGACACTGCAGTCCTTAGTAATAATGAATAAATGATAAATGAGGATAGCCCAGACCTCTCTCTCCCCTGCATCATTTGCCAGCTCGTTTGGGGGGATTCCAGGCCAGCTAAGAGACGTAGTCCTTCCAGCTTGTCCTGAATCTTCCCCTATGTGTAGTCCTGGTGGGAAGTGCCTTGAACACCTCACCAGGAAGGCGTCCAGGAGGCATCCTAACCAGATGCCACTACCACCTCGTCTGGCTCCTCTTGATGCGGAGGAACAGCGACTCTACTTAGATCCCCTACCAGATGACCAAGCCTCTTCCCCTGTCTCTGAGGGAGAGCCCTCCACCCTGCGGAGGAAACTTATTTTGGCCGCTTGTATCTGGATCTTATCTTTAAGTTCACCACCTACAGCTTGTGACCACAGTGTCCAAGGTGCAGACATCCAATGTAGTATTTATTTATTTATTTATTTTTTAAGATTCAGAATTTGAATGAAATGGAGCAGAAAGATGAAAATCTTAAAAGTATTAATGTTTATTAGAGGTTCTATAGGTTAAATAAACAAGAGTACATAATACATTGCTTTTTTTTCCCCCCTGTCTGGATTTACACATGTGGTGGCACACTAGCACCATGTAGCATTCTCCAGTATAACTCCAGCGGGCTGTATCCATGTTAATGGTTTTTCTTTTCTGTTTTGTGTGATACCACAGGGATGGTGAACTATAGCGAGATCTCTGGCTATCCCCTCGTTCAGCACTGGAGTCTTCGCTCTGTGTTGTACCACGTCAAACTCAACCAGTGGGTTCTGTCACAAGGTAAAATTTCCCTAAAGCTTTATTCATCAATTACTGTTTGCTCCAGTTTCCAAAGAGCAAAATGGCAGCATCGGATACTAGTTTCTGATCACACTGGAATTAATGTGACACGTCAAGGTTAGCTGCTCCTTAACATCCATTAATTAACAGCATTTCAAAAGTACATCAGTGTTTTAAGGTGTGTTCACTGTGGACTGGTTTAATTCATCTAGACAAACTCCAATGTGATTGCTTTGTTAATTTTATTCATAATAAAGAAATAAATACATAGTGAAATTTATACATATTTTTTTTAGATAAATGAATATTGTAATAAATAAATATAAAATTAATTAATGAAATGTCAGTTTTTAAATGGTTGGTTCTTGATTAAATAAATAAATAATTGAATAAAATAAAAAAGAATATCATATGTTAACCACTGAAAATGTTTAATTTATTAATTAATTTTGTATTTGTATACTCTGAAAATGTACCAAAATATGCACAAAATGAACAGTTTGGATGCATATTTAATATGGAGCATAAAGGGGTCCTAACACAGACCTTTTGATGCTGTTTTTTCTAGATAGAGAACATTTAAAAGTTCTTTAAGACATCTTTTATGCTTAAAGAATTCCACCAGATAAAGTCTGCTCAATTCCAACAATCCTGCACTGAAAAAAATTTGGAGTACTATTTACTTAGAAAGACCTAGGTAAGTTTTTCCACACAGAAATGTTAAGTAAATTCTACAAGGTTGATTTTCAAGTAAACTTTACTTCCTATATGAATAACTCAAGTAACATTTACTCATAATTATCAATATTGTCACTGAATTGTGCTCTGTTATGACTTGTAAGTTCTACTTTGACTCAGTCTGCATCTAACTGAAAAATCTCACGTTAAATGTAATGGTATTTCAGGTCTATGGCATAATGAGCCTTCAGAAAAAAGTAAAGGAGCTCTGTTTAAACAACACCACCTTTATTTTTCTTTTGCATGTAAGAGTGGGTACAGTTTTACATTTAAACACAATAACAAACACTTATATGTGTTTTCAATGAAAGATTTTGGAACAAGCTAAAAACATTTGCATGGCAAAACCTTTTTTTTGCAAAAAGGCTCAAGTTAAGGCACTTTGAAATACAACATGTCTTTCCTATCAAACAGATACTTATTATTCACAAAAATATTTATAAAATGAATAATTCTCCTATCATGTACATCACTAGACGTTATAGATCGATTAACTATATCAAGAAAGGCCCAATGAGACAGTTTAAGGTTTACATTTAAAGGTAAAGGGTTTTTCAAAATTCTGACATTTTCTTGTTTTTTTTTAATATGACTATTTAAAAATGGCCTCAAGTTGTTTTGTTAAGAGGCTAAAAACTAGCCCAAGAACAGTTTGAGCAGCACATAATTTGCCAATTTACTGTATCCTTTTTATTCTTTAAGTCCATACATCAGTCACTAAACACATCCAAAGAACATTTACACAAATTTACCTTGTACATCTGAAAAGAATTTATTATTAACAGTGAAATGTTTCATCTTACAAGGACAGTATTTAAAGTTGAAAGGAGAAAATGCAGATTTAACTATTTTTCTTTGGGCCCCAAAACTTGAATATTCTTTAGCGGCCCTAAAGAGTTAGTACAATGCAAAGAGTGTAAGTTTAAGAAAAAAAAATAATAATAAAAATACAAACTCAGCCATATACTTTGCTTTGAGTGCTCTCTTTAGAAGACACAACAAACATCAAGGAGTCTTTTTAGCCATCAACTGACCAAACACATGAATCTGCATTTTGAAGTTTCAAACTTAAATTTGCACTCACACCACAAGTTTGTTTCGACTGGACTTTAGATAACGTTTTAAGGACATCAATCTGAAGAAAGAGCTTTGGGAAAACTGCAGGAGAGCAGGAGACAAGCCTTGGCAACACTTGCCAAGTACCTGAGTTCCTTCGGCTACAATGGACACATCAGCATGGGGTGGGCCTTCACATTCTTCACTTACATGGAAGACACAAATGTTCAGGACTTGCTCAGCTTGGTCCTCTTTAACTGCTTATTTGCTGATGACCTGTAAAATATATGTGAATCCATGTTCAGGTGCGTATACTGCGTACAGAGCAGGTTTGTTGCAAAGTTAAAATGGTGCCAAAATTCATTTATACATTTCATGAAAGCATAAATTCACAATTTAAAATGAAAATTAAAAACACAATGGTGCATTAGCTGTCACTTACAGAATAGAAAATTTGAGACAATACTAGTTGTAAATCAAATTATATCTATACCTGGTTCGACACCACAACAACAAATAACCTCCTGGTCACCCAAAATAGCTCATTTATCTATTTAGTTGTGATTGTAAACCTGCACATAAAAATGGATTGATGAATATGCTTAAAAATGCTTAAACCATTATAGTCTATCAATTCCACTATTGACATCATTTTGGTGGATAGAAAAGAAAACATTTTCTTTGATGAATTTTTATCAATTTCATGTTGTATTTTGCATTATTAGCCAAGCACCTTTTATCCTGTCAGTTTTTTTAATGCTTTGATTTGATGTTGCGTGTTTGAAAAAGCAATTAATTTATTTTATATAGCATGAGCTGGTATAAAATAAACTATTTACCATATAGTCTTAGATGAGATCCTACAAAGACTCCCCCAGGAATACCATTATGGCCCCTCTTTTGATTTCAATATGTTGCTGTTTTAACAGCAAAAGATATTTTTGCATATGATATTACAAATTCATACATGTTCTGTTATTGTCAGTGGAAGAAGTATCAAACCTTACATGACATAATAAAACCAAAGATACATATTCAAACAAAACGTATGATATCCTGAATCTGATTTGATTGGTCTTCTGAGGTTTTACATCATACAGTATGTATTCACCTTTGATGACACCCAAAGTTCTATTATTAAAAAAATTGACTACGCTATACAGTAGACTAAACCCAAAACTAATTAATTGATACCACGGCTGAGCATTCTGTGTCTTAGTCTGTTGTTTTTCAACAGCCCCATCTGTTTGTCAGCTTTAAATCCACGTTTTACACAACCATCTCATCTCTCTGCATTAGGGAAATACAAACAGTGGGAAAAAAAAATCAAACCTCATTATAATTAAATCATTTTCATGCAAAATTTAAAGACAACATAAACCTAAGAAGGTAAGGTACCTGAAGCAAAAGATTCACCTTCCATTAGTCAGTCAGACCAAATACCAGGAGCATATTTCTTGTGTGAGCTGTAAAAAAACTAAAAAATCTAAATTAGCATTTTTGAAAATTACTGCACATCAACATTATGCCAGCAATAATAAAGTTAAATCTATGTACCACTTGATAAAAATTAAACATTAGGTTTTTATTCTGATTTTGACTAGAAAACTATTTCTGCAAGCAACAAAATGTTAAACAAGCCAGAATAGGTTTTGCTTCCTTGTATTTTGTACCAACATTAGATTGTCTCAAATAAAGATGGTAGTTCTCCTACATCTTATGAACACAGTACACAGCAATACACATTTTCTCTCTTTCTTTCTGTCTTAACAGTAGCAATTAAAATCCAAACTATTTAATGCTGAGTAGGCACTATATTCTAACAGCTATTGGAACAGACAGAAAATTGCTATATTCAAGCTCTGATGCTTCATTTTTATCAACTTCATTACTTCAGAGAAGAGGAGCCGTACTCTGTGGGGTCCGCTGTCCATCATGTTCACTGCTGGTCCTATGATATTTATGTGTGTCCTTTCGAGGCTTCCTACACAGTTTTTGGAAGTTCCGGACTAGCCAAAATCCCAATCGTGACAGTGTGCAGGCTATACGAAAGTATGAGGCAGCTTGTGCACAGATGATGTGCAGAGTGGCTGCACCGAAGTGCACAACA
Organism: Rhadinocentrus ornatus; assembly: GCA_037177495.1. Taxonomy (NCBI): domain Eukaryota; kingdom Metazoa; phylum Chordata; class Actinopteri; order Atheriniformes; family Melanotaeniidae; genus Rhadinocentrus; species Rhadinocentrus ornatus. Next base: position 10,522,264 of record JBAMHW010000008.1, on the reverse strand, counting down.
AACTCTGCAACAAAACGGCCCATTCTTTAAGACCAAGTCGTTTAACCACACAGTATTGAGGATATAACCGCCATTTAAACTAATGTGCAAACATCGGCACACACCATGTTTGCTTAGATAGCATAGTTGTACGTGAAAGTTTTTCCATCTGTAATAAATTATCTCCGACTGAAGTTGAATGCGGTTTAAAACATTGACAAAGTATGTACACATATACTTACATGACTGTGCATAGAGGAACTTCATTTGAAAATTAATGAACACTTCTGCTCTTTTCATGATGTGCAACTGCTGCGCGCTCTTCAATTACGTCACGCTCCAGGTTTAAATGAGGTTACGTGGGTTGCAAAGTAAAGTTTACTTGCTTTTTAAAAGTTGGTCACATACTGAATAAATTGAATCTAAATTACATGATAATTTTCCGTTACACCTACATTTTCAAAATTAGGTTAAAAATATACAAACAAATGTTAAGTAGCATTTTGTAAAATTATGCATTTTTTCAGTGTGTATCCTAATTTAATCGCATTGCTTTGAAAGTTTGGAAAGTCCCACTAACAACATGCATGTCACAGAAGTTGTTTGGTCAGGGCGGGAAATTGCACTTATTCAAGTTAAAACATGTATTCGTGTTGGACCGAAGTGTTAACTTCCCTGAAAGTCTTTCTTTCGAAGACGGTCGAGTTTTTCTGTCTGGGCTCTTTGTTCACAGTAAAATGCGTGATTTTAATTTGCTCCTGTGATTTCGTCATCACAGGAATAAGTCAGCCCCTTTTTCACGCTTAAAATTACCTGCTCAACCTAGCGCAGTCGCCACAACAAGAAGTTGTGTGAAGATGTCGATACTGTGAGGCTGATGAGGCTAACGCTAATGCTAAGAGACGAGCCTAAAAGTTTAACCCCCTGCAATGTACAATTAAGCCTCGTGTTTTCATTTTGTTGTGAACGTGCTTCTGCCACCATCTCAGTTTCTCCACTCTCAGGCTCTGAGAAACATAAATGGCTGAATTCCGTAAGCTGCTGTTCGGTCAGGTTCCCTCGCCAGACGCACTGTGCATGCACTGGACCCCTATGTTTGATTTCTTTTTTTTTATAAGTTTTAAAAAAAAAACAATATAAAGACAATTAGAGGACAGTTGATGCATGAAAAGACCAGGCTTATTTGGCTAAAGGTAGACACAAATAGCACATTAACTAACCCTGGACTAGCCACCATGATTACAACTTGTAAAGTAGAAAAACTTCACTTGTAACTTTTTTCTTTTTAAATATAGAGTTTTAAAACAAGAGACATAATAGGCTTTTCAAACTCCATGCAGAAATAAAACCGAGGTAAATAAATCTGAACAGCAGCAGCAGCAGTGGTCTCTGTGGGCCACATTTCAGGTAGTTTTGTAATGTTTTAAAAACTCTGAAAGTCAATGCATGCAAGGTCTTAATATAAAAGGTTGCAGACCAAAACCTGCTCATAAAATATAACCAAACAAAAAGGGAGTTCAAACTACAGGACGTATTATCTGCTGACTATTGCCGCTACAGCTGCATCTCCTTGGTTAGCTGTATTCTAGCTAACTTTTAATACTCAATAAACTTCAAAAACATGTTTTTCTTTCACAAAGGCTAAAGACCCAAAATTAATAATAGTTAACACAAAAACAGGGACTTCATGATGCACAAAAATACCCAGGGCTCAGTAATGGGGCACTAAATTTTGAAGTGGGGTTATTGCTTCATAGTGAGAGCAAATGAAAACACACAGCAGACTGCCTGAGGGAACAGGTGCTTTAAACAGTTTTATTCAAGGTGTAACTGTGGAACTGTCAGAGTGCAAGAAGTGATGATTTAACTGGGATGCAACTTCCCCTTCCCTTTGTCACATAAAGTTTAATTTGATATAAAATCCAAGATTTGTTGTTATTATCAAGATTAAAAATGTTTCACATCACCTTAAATACGTTTTTTTTTAAATGCACAAGTTTTTTCACATTGTTTTTTTATATTTGTCCTGTTTCCATCTGCTTTATTCTATACTATAAATTATACTTGAAAGCATTAGCACAAATATATCTGTTTGCACTGAGCACTTTTTTATTTCAAACCATGATTTATACTACTGACAAACTAAATTGCTCTGGCACACCATTCCATCTAATTCTTCCCTTACATTTTTTACTGTCACACATTATGTTTATAACCTACATAAAGGTAAGGGTTGTTATAAATCTTTATATGTGGGATGTGTTATGACCAATGGTTGGTACATTTATACAAAGAACAAATCAGTTCTGTTTGATATAATTTGATTTTATTTGAAGTAAAGTGTTAGTTATTAATTATTGTTAAATGTGGATATTCAACTTGCCAATGAATAGAAACATTTAAAGAAATAGAAACAGAAGATGCTGTAATTGCTTTTTAACTCTAAAGTTGTGAGTTAAAGTCATGGTTGTAAAACCTTTTTTATGTCTTTATATTAATGTTTTATTAGTTTTTCTTGCTGGCTCCAGAAATGTATTTCCCCTGCATTCTCACAAGTCAAGTGTTTAAGATTATTTTGTTATCTCCGCCAAGGTGGAGGCCACCTGTACAGCGTCGTTGGTTTATCTGTCTGTTAGCAACAAAACTTAAAAAGTTATGAATGGATTTTTATGGAACTTTCAGGAAATCTTAGAAATGGAATAAGGAACAAGTGATTAGCTTGTAATCCAGGAATTTTTTAAAGGATTCTTTACTATAAGGAGATAGATAAGAGATATTTTTGCCATGAGAGCTTCTAACTCTAATAAGCACTTTGAATTGTCTTGTACATGAAATGTGCTATTCAAATAAAATTGCCTTGCCTGAAATAATGCCCACAATCATTGGCAAAAAAATAAATAAATAAAATACAGTGGGTGATGAGGTGTTTTTAGTTACCAGTTTTCTATAAGAGCTCTACAGATTTTTGTCAATGATTCTTGCTCCCTGCAAATCAGCAATGACTTCAAGGTTTAAATTTGATGGTTTATTGCAAGCTGTAACAATGTTTGACATCACACACGTTTTTAGTTTGTGTCACTAGCTACAGCAGTGCATGTGTATGTATACGCCTCAGGGCATCCGGTGAGCTGGCCGGTTGAAATCGTGTTTAAAAGATGAGCAGACTTGGCTTAATCATTGCAATGTTAGCTTATAACAACAAAATGTTTACTGTGATACTGATAATCCTCCTTTGGATCTATTTATGTGTAGCAAACATCAGTCAGCCAACTCTTAAATGCAGAATCCTAACTTTTAAAAATCTATTTGTTTATGGTAGATTGTATTTAATCCAGAATTCAAGTGCCAATAATTGTCTTCCATGTTGTTGCTTGCATTGTAAAAATGCAAGTGTTATAAATGCAAAGGGAAATATAGGATTTCTTTTTAAGATATAGGATCAACTCTGAAGTGGGTTACATGCAAATGCAATGATGGATGTTGAGATGGAAACAATAAATGTATAAATTGATTGTTGGGTAGCTAGCAGGGAGGTCAGCATACTGTTCAGAAATAGGCATTAAATTTCTTTTTTCTTGTCTTCTTTTTTACTTTCCCTGATTGCCTGTCAAATATCACAAAGCTTTGCGTTTTTCTGGTAAGACCAAGTAAGCCTCGGAAACTTCATAACTGGATAGGTATTTAGTGAAGCAATACATCCACTGAAGGCTCTACACGCTACTGACACATCAAGGAATAGACTTAATATTTTCTGTCAGCTTTCTCGCTATAAAAGGTGTCTTATGAAAAGATTTTATTTCATGTGTCTCACTATTTTACATCGGTTGTTCTGTGAGAATGTTTTAAGAAGGAAAAATTGGTTGAAATATTGAGTTCAAACATTCTTCCTGCTATAAATATTATTTAATAATTTGAATTTTGGGCATGTTTTAAGTGTATGCATTATTCAAAAATCCATCATAAAGAGCTTCTTTTCTGATAAGTGCAGCCACCCCTCTGTAAATATAGCCACGACATCTCTAATGCATTTCCAATGGCCCTGCTGCAGTATGAAAGGGGCTGCCACATCTGCTGAGGATACGCTTTCTATTTTCTCTTTCCTCACAAGCGACTCAACAGCCTTTTTTTTTTTTCTTCTTAGTCCCATTTCCCACTTTAGCTCATCATATTTCAACAGCCACTGGAGAGGTGAGGCTACTGCTTTCTACATCTGATTGCAAAGTCCCCATCGTTCTTCGTCACTGTGCTCCCTGTCTCTCACTTCAGCTGCTCCCTAATTTAATTTTGGAGCAGAAGTAACAGCGAGCGAAGCATGAGTGCTGAGGTATTAATACCGCTTCCCCTGAAAATCATGATGATTAACTTCTCTTGCGGTTTTGATTTCCAATATTGGCTGAGCAAGAATCCCACTGACATTTTGTTACAGTATCATATCAAACATACCTCCTCATGCACTTTAGGTTACCCACTCATTGAGTTCACTCAAATAACTTTTTCTTCCCCTTTCAATGTGAAACCTGGCATTATCATACTCCACATAAGACAGTAATCTGAACCCCCCACCCCTTTTTTTTTTTAGTAATAATGGATGCAAGCCTCTTAAGAACAATAGGAAGAGTTTTTGTCCAAATGAGAAAACTTTAAACTCAGAGCTTTTTGCTGTTATACATTTTTACAAAAAAATGGAACAAAAACACATGCCTGTGTGTTGGTTAAATTATTTTCTGTAACAATTTATATTAGATTAAAGTAAACTCATCACATCAGCACTCATGTCAGATTTTTTGCCATCTTGAATTTATTATAAAATTGTAGGTAAATTCATTTTTTATTTTTTTATTCTTCCTTTTTGTTATTAAAGAATCTGAACTAACTATTGATTTATAGATCATTTTTTTCATAACAAAAGTACCTCCTGTTTTATTTAGTTTTACTCTGTTCAACTGCATTTCATTGTCTCTTTTAGCAGATTGGGCTAATCTCTAGTTGACTGTAAAAAAACAACAACTTTCTCATCTATACTTTTTTACTTGCATTTAAATTAAGTCCAACTAATATTTGTCCTTGAAAATTGCTGCTAGCAAATTCATTTTAATTCCTGGTCAAATTTTTGTTTTTTTCCTGAAAGGCAAAATCCTCCATGCCACTAATAATTGAATGTATGATGTTGTCAGAATCTCAATTCAAAGTCAGAAAGTTCACAGAGTTTTTGACAATTAAAAAATGTTTTGTGGGAATTAACAAAATGCAACACAGTTTTGTTTGCTTCTTATGATGTGTATTTATATATAAAATCAAACAAACCTCAAAATACAATACACATTAATTCTTTTTAAAAAGTTTTAAACTAATTAGCAAACTTTAGTTAATTTCAGTCCTCTAAGTTCCACTTGGTTTTTGTTTCAGTCTGATATTGATAATGGGGTAAAAAGGGCAGCTCATACCATTGGGTTGGTTCATTAACTTTGTGCACATCATTTAGATGGTGCTACTTTTTGAAACGTAAGAAATAAGCGTGTGTTTTTTATACCTGGTGTTGGTCTGGCATAAAACATTAGATGTTCAAGATGAGATATTATCACAGCCACAGCAAACATACATATACTCAGTGTAAATGTGCACGGATTAACTCAGGTTACAGTATCCTGACAGTTCATGGTCATGATAGTCTCAACATTTTATCACTGGTGTCCTTCATTAACTAAACTAAGACAGTTTAACCTTACCCGCAAACATGTGTTATCCTTAACTTAGCTAACGTTGTTGAAGTTGTTCCTTTAGTTGTTTATATTCTGTCATATTTTAATTCACTTTTATTAAATAATGCAAATATTATTAGTATTGATGCTTTCTACAATAGGTTGATTATTTGCATTATTTACCTGCTGCTGTAGCTTTGGATAACAGATAGTTGAGTATTACATGTGCTGGTCAAACTTGTTAAGAGACTCACATGTATTTATTATGTAAGATTAAATACAGGTAAGTAGTACATAAGCATTTCCTGATGCTGTTGTTTTTATTTTCAGGTTTCCTGTTGCCTGTGTTCTGATACCCTTTTGATGCTTTATTTATTGAAGTCAAATTAATCCACCAATTCTGTTAACAAAAGATTACTTGGGATGGGCAACTCCAGTCATTGAGAGCCACTTTTCTATAGGTTTTAGATGTTTCCCTGTTTCAACACACCTTCAACACTCATTCAGTGTCATCAAAAGGCAGAAGAAAAAAAATTAAGAAGAAAAGTTGTTATTATCCAGATTTCCTGCATTCTGTTTGAAACTCTGGATACTCAAAGGCTTGAAGCTAATTTAATGTCCCCCATACCTCACACTTCCTTCATTTCCTCCAAATTCTTTAGACATCAGATCCTCTGATTTTTATCCTTCATCAGGTTTTATGGACTTAGGAGTTGTGAACACTTCAAAACTCAGCTGCATTACCTGCAGTGCTACAGGAAAAGATTTAATATCAAAAGGATTTCAGCGTATTATATATGTATATATCCTTTTTTTTTTTTTTTTTTCTTCTTCTTTTTTCTGTGAACCTAAATTTGCCCATATCTGTATGGACACAGTGGATAATCTGCACTCTTTGGTTAAAAGAGTTCATGAATAGTAAACAGCTGGCTCAGATGTCCAAGAAACCTATTTAGTGTCAAACACCTGATATCAACGTCAACATCACCACTGTGATGATAAATACCTTTATTCAGTTGTTGATGTGGGACAGAACAAATTAAAAAGGATTAGACAACCTTTATACAGAATTAAAAGTATTTAACTTTTTACAGTTACATTCCAAGAATGTCATTAAGTACACACTTTTTGACTTGAAATGAGATCACTACACAGAGTAACTATCAAAAGTTGATATATGTGAACGACATTGCCAAGTTACAACATAGTTGAGCTTTACATCATCACTTTATATTGAGATATCATTATTTTCAATGTCCACAGTATTTGCAAAGACAATTTTATTACAATTTATCTGTTGTCGCTTGTAATTGTTTTTAGTCATAAAAGGCCTGTCTCTAAGTGTGGCAAGTAGCTACCTAATGGTCAGCCCATCACTGTGAAGCAGACCAAAGTATTTCAGAAACTAGTAAAATGATTGTCATTTGTTTTAAATGGGGGTTTTATACCCCTTTTCACTTGGTTTCCTCAACAATTGGTCCTCACAAAAATGCCCATTTAACAGTCTTGGGATGCAAAATCAGCTTGAGAAAAATGCAACAAATTTTTTTTAGCCTTTATTTTTCCCCATCCATCCATTATCTATAACATTTCATCCATTAAAGGGACATGGAGAAACTGGAGCCTAACCCAACATTTTAACAGGTGAGAGGCTGGGTACACCCTGGACAGGTCACCAGTCCATCGCAGGGCCAACACAGAGAGACAAACTATTATTCACACACACACTCACTCCTAGAGAGAATTTAGGGTGACCAGCTAACCTAACATGCATATCTTTGGACAGTGGGAGGAAGCCGGAGAACCCGGAGAGATCCCATGCATACACAGGGAGAACATGCAAACTCCACGCAGAAAGATCACTGTTCGAACCTCCCTCCAGCCGAGGCTCGAACCTAGGGCTGGACAATAATTCAATATCAATATACAGTATATCGCAATATACTTTTATTCAATAACGGTAATATGAGTTTAAAAAATTTCCGATATTTGGATATACATACAGTATAAGATACCAGCGTTTCACTGACTGGCGTTCAAGCTGAACAGAAAATGCTGCAATACATTGGCTATGTAAGTGATGACGTACACCACAGACACGGAGCCTGACCAAGCCCAGCAGCAGTAAAATAATTAAATAAATAAAAGCCAAGCAGCAATTTGCTGTGCTCAGCGCGAGGTAGAAGGCTAGGCTAGGCTAGGCTCCAATGCTGCTAGTTTTAGCTACAAAACGAGTGCTCATGTCTGTAATGCAAATACACTACAAGCGAAGAAAAAGCAGACAAAGTTGTTGATAAGAGAGGAAAGGCTAACTCGATAGTACGGAAGTGGTTTTTCTCAGTGTTGCCAACTTAGCGACTTCGTCCTGTTTGTTTTCACTCCCCTCTAGCAATTTTTTTTTAAGCGACTAGCAACAGTTTAAAAGTGTTGACATGTTCCAAACTCTTAAGTAAAAAACAAGTTACACCTAATAAAATTAAACTAAAAAACAAGAAAATATTGACTGAAGAATTTAGTTATATTTTATTATTCTTTGCTGATCAGGCAACAGTGCATCTGAAGCGTTTCCACTCCTAGAATATGCGGAGTCAGAAGATGAAGCACCAATTGTTGCTCATTCTTTTTTTCTGTTTTTTTTTTTTGTAGCAATTCTGACCACTTTTTTTTTAAGCCTAGTTGAAGCACCTTTGTTTAAATTTATAAGAATAACATAATAAGCCTGTGTTATAGTTTAAAGTTAAAGCTGTTATTATTGAGAAAGATAAAAGTTTTATTTGATCTTTATGGTGATTTTAAATTGTTTTGTTTGAAGGCTAATTTAGCCTTGCTAAATACAAATAAAAGGTGATAATTAATTTATTGTACAATTTTTATTTCTGAAATGTTATTCTGAAGGAGTTTCATAGACTTGGCAAAATAATTTTTAGTTTTACAGGCATCTGTTGTGATCATTTTTGGCAGTTTTTATTTTGTTTATATCGATATCGGAATTATATCGTATCGACCGAAATTAAGAAATATATCGTGATACAAGTTTTGGCCATATCCAGCCCTACTCGAACCATTGACCTTCATGCTATGAGGCTGCAGTGCTAGCCACTGTAACTTTAACCAAACAATTTTTGACTAACTTTGACTATTGACTAACTTTAAAATGCAAAGGTCTCAGAAAACAAAGATTAGAAACAAGAACTCAATCAACATAAAAAGAAGAAAAGAAACAAAAAATAATTTGTCTGGAAGTTGAACTTGACAATGAGTGTATTTTTTTAGAGGCAGGTTTATCCCAGATGAGGTTTTCCTGTCGCTGTAAATTTGGTGCGGAAGTTGTGTCACTTTAAGGTGCGAAAGAATATTTAGCATCCTGCAGTTTTTAGCTTTTCCTTTTGTGTTGGAAAGTGACTGTATGGCCCATTTAAGCTTACTTTATGTACGTTTCAAACATCACGGCCTACATACTCCCCATGTGTGCTTGACATTAGCATGGTTGTTAGGGAATACATCCACCAGAGGGTAGTGCAGAGTTCAGTGTTCACTCCTGATTACAGACGTCGGTTTTAGACAACAGCAAACATAGCGACTGTTTTGAAGAAGTTCTCTCTTCCTATGCAAAGGTGAGGTAACATCATAGATATATTCGTAGACATTTACTTGCCCTCTCTTTAAAAATTTCAGCCATTTCTTCTTTGTTCCTTTTGCTGGTCACATGTAAGCTATACTGCTCAACACTGCCCCTGCAATCTCTGGTGGTACTACTCCATTTGTTGCATCAAGGTACACATCCACAAGTTCTCTTATATGCTGAAAATGTGCATGACCTGAATGCAAAGGACAGACAGAAGGTTTAGTCCATAGTGGTACCCTGGGCATTGAAAACTGATGCAAAGTGCTCTTTACTTCCAGATTCTAACTTTTTTTATTTTCCCTGTGAGGTATAGAAAATATATCTGTTAAACATAAATTTGCAGCTGACTTTTTCTCTGTCTTCTTAGCTTTCAGCTCAGCCATCCATTCTTTAGATGGGGCGACCCAGCGCAGCGACTTTGTCTCCATCCTAAGGGAGTTTGGGAACCACTATGTCCAGGAGGCAGTGTATGGCTTTCAGGAGTCCTGCACCATCTGGTACCCCAACAAACAGGTTCAAAGACAACTGTGGCTGGAATACCAGGACATCAGCAAAGGTAGGAGATACATACTTTCCTCATAAAAAAACTTCCCATACCTCGCCTGTAATGTTCTACGAAGTCAGCATTTATATTTACTGATTTAAACTCGTTACTGTAAAGGTTTGCAAATAGAATTATGGACATAAAATAATTTTATGGAAAAACTGAATATATGAAAATCTCATCATTCTGTGTGTGTGTGGTAATTCTTTGGCATGCTTGGTCTTGTGTTTGCCCCTTTGAAAATTACTGCAATTATTCATTTATTGCATTGTACAAAGGATTTGAGCCACCCATCATTTCTCCATATTTTACCAAGCAGCCACAATATTTTGTAGTTTGTCAAATTGAACTCGAGTAATAGTTCTCCAGACTTTCTAAAGGTCTTTTAAATGTTATTTCTTTCAAGACTGGCTGCTTTCTCAGTCATTTTTGGTCAGTCCTTGTACATTACATCATTTGTGGGGGAGCGCACTTTACCGCCCAAGTCCCCATCACAGGTTGAAGCGGGATATTTGCTTGCCCTGTTGTGAAAAGCAGCAGCTCCATGATCAATACGGACAGCGCAAGCATTTTCATTGACTGTCCCCCACAAAGCCGGGTCACAGACCTGATAACTACACCACGAGTTGGCGTCTCCTTTGCCTCAACTAGTCTCAAGGGTTAACGGCAGCCTCATCCAGATCCCAGGTCCCATATCTAAAACTTAAAGCCTTTTTATTTTTTATTTTTTTTCTTAAAACTTCTCATGTGGGCCCCACGTAGGCCCCAAGTGGGGGGCCCGTGCCCATAATGCCCATTAGATAATCCGGCCTTGCTCATGACCTTAACACAATACTAAGTAAGCAGTATGAAACAAAGATATGATCATAAAATAAAGCTGTTGCTTTCTATTTCCAGGTGCAATGTGTCAGTATTGAATATCTAATTTAAAATAAGTACTATAAGCACTTATGTTGAAATTGGTCATAGATATTGGTACTAACTTAAATTTTGCACAACAGTGATAATTTCACACAGCGTTAATATTTATGTTTTTTACATTTTACATTGTCATTTATCTCAGCCTAAGGTAATATACCAAAATACGGTTTCTACCAATTCTTACAGCAGCAAAATTCTGTGTACCTCAAATAATTTAAAATACAAATACGGCTGCTTATCGAACTTTAAACAGACAAGCAGACTTGTTTTAAGATCTAGTTTTAAAGTTGTCTGTACAATTTCATGTTAGCAGTTACATTAAACGTAGGCCTTTAAAATTAATTTGTGTAGGTGACAGCTACATGCTGTCTGCAGTTGTTTAATTAATCAGGATCAAATCGTGTTTGCTGTTGTAGCCATTTGTTGTCTACACCACATACAGTTCACGTCACATGTGAAAATATAATGTGACAATATGTTTCTTAATCAGTATTACTTTGTGCTGAAATCAGAAATAACTCACAGACAGCAGACACACTTAACTGTGCAACGCTTGAAGTTTTTCTGCAATCAAGCAATCACAAACTCAGAGCATCACAAAACTGAGTGCTGGCCCATGTCAGTTGTGCTTGTTTTCTTTCTGAGTCACAGCAGAGATAAGTAATAGCCCATCTCCCAAAGCCGTTTCACCCCAGTGGCTCCAAAATGACCTCTGTCATTTTTGTTGTTTGTCCAAACCACTTTTGTTCATTTCTTTTTCCAAGGACACACTTGCTTTGTTTAACTGTTCATTTTGAAGTACCTCTGCACTGATAGATGACATCAGATGACAGAGTTTTCTCACTCATAAGAAATGCATTACTCTTAATTTCCAGATCTGACACACTGGTTGGAGAAGATGTTAAACGATTCAATAAAATCCAAAAAATGCTATGCTGTTTTTTCTTTACCTCCTCTTGGTAAACTCTGGCTTTTAGATCATTCCTTAAAGTGGACATATCATGCTTTTAAATCCTTCCTATTCACATGTAAATAATTACTTTATGGTCTATATAAAGTAGAACTGCAGTGCTTTGGTCTGAATTCCTGGTTATTCTAGCTCTACACACCCCTTGTTAACCCTTGTTCTGAGGCGCATCTTTAGAGCGACTCGTTTTGTGCAGTCTCTTTAAGCAATGTGAATAAGGCATTTCATGCCCCAAATCCCTCCAGGTCCCAGAGAGTTCCACTCCACCCCATTCGGCCATTATTGTAGTTTGATAGCATCCATATGATTATCTACCAGCAGAGCAACTTTTGATCGGGAAATTTACTAGAGATGTCAACAACGTAAAACGTGTCCATCCAGCCGTACATGTTCGAGCCAGAGTCTGACCCTGAGCAGGAGAAGGAAGACGACAAACCTGCAGAGCCACGGCTTTAAATGAATGCATCGCAATGGTGTGTTATCACAGTATTTACATCCTATCCATCCATACCAACTACTACAATATGGAGCGTAGTTTAACTATACTGTGTCCATAAATTAGAAACTTTTTAACACCCAACCCCCAACAGACCAGACGGGGATCATCGAAAAGATTGATTTACAGGATCAAAATATGATAAATAAATGTTGCGACTGTCTCCGCCGTGGTCCACCCGAGTTCTGAGTGAAAACCCCAGTTAGGTCCTCCTCTCTCCCTTTCTGCTTGTCCCTCACTGATAAGTTCCCCATACACTTCCATGTACCTTTCATACTTTTCAATACTACTTTTTCCACACTACCACAATATGAATAAGATAAACACGGCTATGACATTGTAAAGGAGGTAACAAACGCGAGCGTCAAAAACATCACTGCATTTGGATCATGTGTTTCCCTACACAAAACGGCAAAAAACAAGGCTAAATTATTTTATTCAAAGCACACAGTATAGTTATATCCTCAGGTAGAAAGCTAAAAGTTAGCACACAGCACTAACAGAAGCAGAAATAAAGCTTGACGTAATTTTAGCGTTATTTGGAGTTTACTGCTTTGCTGTGTCCGTCGTTTCCATAGAGAGAAGGAATTGACCCCTCATTCAGACGAAGCCTTTCTGCAAATCCAACTTGATACTGGTGGAGGTTGCTGAAGGACTCGTCCTTGAAGTGCTTCGCGCAAACAAAAAGGACTTTCCCCACTGATGTCAGTACATTTCCGTGAAAAATGAAATTCAACCAGGCACTTTAAAGAGGCTCTGGTGCCGGGGTGCGATGTAAGAAATTGTGTGGGTTGGTACACCCAACAACTGCACATTTTGACTTTTCTCCTGGTAAATTTGGCATAACTAAACATGGACTACAAAATCGCTTCGAGAAAAAAAATGCTGCATTCACAAAATTGGATACCCGGAAGTCCATGACCTTATTTAGCAGACCAACAGCAAATACTGTGACGTGATAGATAACAAAGCGTAATAGTGAATAGAGAAAACTAAACAGGCTGAAAAATATGACCCACAAAGAATATAAGGATATATACACAGCATCAGGAGAGAATGTATTTCACATTTCTGCATT
>JBAMHW010000008.1:10488407-10499168 GCA_037177495.1 Rhadinocentrus ornatus | reverse complement strand
CCTTCACCTGAAACACTGCTGGGATAGGCTCCAGCTCACCCCGCGACCCCTAATGGGAACAAGCGGTACAGACAATGGATGGATGGATGGACAGTCACACTAGTTAGCAGTATATGAGGGTTAAAATGTAGAAAGGGTGGTAAAATGTTTACAAAAGTGTGTACTGTTATAAGTGTTCACAAGTATTTGATGCTGCATGCAGGAGTCCGTTACCTGAGTAGGCAGGTCATCTACCTAAGGTCTCAAATTTTCTGTTTTTTCAGTTCATCCCACTCCAGTTGTTGTGGTCTTGTGTGAGTTTTCTACATGCTTTCCTTCGCGTTATGATAAATCCCTGCGTTCTCTAACTGAAAGCTGATCGTCGCAAATATTTTTATGTTCCACTGCGAACCTTCAAAACCTCTCTGAATATCCTCTGTAGCATAGAAGGTCAGAAGAGCTTTGACCTCCTCGTCCGTCTATTTATTGCACGCTCTGTTGTTTTTGTTGCCCGTAGCTGCAACCGTGGTTTTTTAAATATAGCAGGGACACAAGAAGCGGAAATCTGGCAAGGGGGGTAGCTACCAGTTACTAAACACCTATGTCATGAGGGTCCAACTTGAACCCCGAAAAGACCTTTCCTAGAGTAGGAGCTAAAATGGTTGTAGGAACTAAGGGCCTTTACCCCTAGTTCCTATATGCCTGAATGGTTCCTGGTTCCTGAAAAGTTTATAGGAACTGCAAAAAGTTCCTACAGTCGGAAAGGGGCTTATGATGAGCAGATTTAGGAAGCGTCGTCTAACATTTTTTGAGTGACCAATCACAGAAAAATGTCGAATAACCAAGTTTGCTTGAACAGCTTTAAAATAATGAAATACGTTGGAGTTTTGTCAGAGCGTCCCCCACAGCAATTAAAAGTGTTTTAAAAGCTGAAGGTGACATTCTAAAGCTTGATTAATTGTCAAATGTCCAAACAAATTAAAATAATGAATGATGATAGAGATTTTTAGACACAAGTGAACTGTATCTGCAGTAAACAGTCAACACGGCCACAGAGAATTTAAGCTCGTCCTATTTTTCTTCCCATTCTCCTTCTTTCTGTCTGAATTAAATCACAGTGATCTCCTACCTCGAGCTCAGTGCCCTCCCCCACCGAGTCCGGTGTCAGCTCTTTTCCGACCTCTGGTGTCTCGCGTGCTGGTATGGGTTGTGGGTGTGATCTCCCTGCCAGGCAAAAATAGGTACCTTATTTATTCTATTAGGGTTTGTCATTTTAATAAAGAAGAAGTGGATAAAGTCTTGCTTCAGGGAAACAAAGAGGAGTGTAGGTGGAGAGAAAGAGGACAGTGGTAAAGAAGAGCAGGAAAGACATGGGAAAAATTATTCACAACTGGCTGTGACCTATGAAACCCCGATACACCCACACAAACACCTCTGATAAGCACCAGCTGCCCAGCCAGGTTACCAGCTGGGAATTACACAGCACTCACTGTTGATTCCTGACAACATGCCTCCCATTGTACTCTTCATCCTCTTTGTCTTTAATCTTGTGCATCACATGTAGAGCACTTTTAAGCAATAAGATCTCACACATGTTTATTATTAATGCTCTAAGTTGCAAAGTTAAAGTGACTCTTGTAAGCATCATTTTTCAGTTTGAACAGCTCGGCTCAGTTTGGCACAGGAAGTTGACATCCCTACACTTTATCAGGCCTATACTCTGATTGGGTTGTTTTCCCAAACTGGGAAAACAACTCCCAATAAAAAGTTTTGATTGAAGATGGGGGCAGCAGTTCAGGATTCTTGAACAAGAGTCAATTCTCAACTTACTGAACTTTTCATAAGAATATTAAAATCTGTTCTAATAGTTGATAAATGCAAATCTCATGTCTAATGGCTTCTTTTAACATCACACAATAAATAATTTTTTTCCATGCAGCAATCAAAGGACAGTTAAGCTGAAGAGGAATTTTTAACGTACATCTGCAGCAGTCTTTGCTTTTGCTCTTTTCTGCTCTGCTTTTATAACAGCAGTGTCCAGGTGTGTGGAAATTAAGCTTCAACTGGCTTCATTACTAGCTAAGCTGTACATTTATGATCAGTGTGGTGTGATTCCTCATTTGCTGCTTTTTCGTCGAGTGTAAAAATGTTACATTAAGCCAGGAATAGGAGTCAGAAAATGTGAAATGTGTTTTGGAGTGATGTCATCTAGCTTGCCCGTAGCTGTGGACTAAAAAGCCGTCTAAAAATATTCTCCGTGTTCAGGTCCAAGTGTAGGTGTCCAGATGCTGGCTAGAGTCCTTCACTGTCATTTGTACATTAGGTGGAAGCCAAAATCCTCAAACTTTCCATCGGATATTAGTGCAAATATTTGCCCTAAACATGGCTGCCTGAAGCCAGAAACACCCCTATTCTTAACCGTAAAACTTTCTTGTTTTGCACTAACCGTGTAAAATGGAACCCGATTGCAATATTTTGCAAATGTGCTATAAAAAAGTGTAAAGACATCAGATAAAACATTTTTCTTGTTAAAAATAAAGTACGTGATTATTTTGAATGTGGTAGTGGCATGTTTTCCACATGGTTTGAGTTGCCCTTAGGCTTTACTTTCCTTTGTCATATTTTGGTGGGTGACAGCCACTAGATACTCACTTCAGAGCCTTGCTATTGTAATATGTGCACGATGTGGTTTGGTATAGCCAAAATAGTGTAAGTAAGGTCTTCATTAAAAAAGATTCTGTATGGATGGCAGCATACTTTGCTCGGAAACCTGTATATATTAATTAGCATTAATAATGCCTCCACAGATGTGCATTGCCACATTTGATAACACACCCCCTATAGTTACAGATGTTGTTGAACTGGGTGCTGATATCAAACAGATGCTCCTTTTCCACATTAGCCTTGAGTCTGCCATGCCCATGAGTTTCAAAAAGAATTTCAAATTGGTATTCATCACACTGCAGGACACTTTTCCACACTGCCTAAGTCCATCTCAAATGGGCAAAGCCACTAAGAATGAATATCATATTTAATTTCAGATTTTGCCGTTTTGCATTTGGAGATGGCATTGCAGAACATTTAATAAAAAGGCTTTAAATATATGGACTCATGACACACTCTTATGTGCCATGAATTGAAATGAATACTGAAACATATAAAACGCTTTTCAACTTTTTGCACTCTGCTTTTCATTTACATTTTCCACGCTGTCCCACCGTTTTTGTAAGTGAGTATTTCATCAGCCAGTGCAGCATTTGTGTTTCACACTTTTCACAAATATTTTGGCCAATTGTAATTTTTGGACACTGGAAGAAATTTTTTTGTTGTTGTTGTTTTTTTTACCTATAAGCTGATATATTTTTCTTTTCTTTTTTATTTTTATTTTATCTATATTTTATATAAATAGTTGTATATATTATCACCTGAGACAGAACTAAGAAAACAAAGATTTAGAACTAGAAAGCATAAAACATGATCTAAACTCTATCGTCAGACTTATAGGGAGTGGATTTTATTTCTACAATCTAAAACTTTGGCAACAACTATAATAACTATAATCTACAAAAGCAAAAAAAAGGGAAAAAGAAAAACGCAGCCAGAGTGGCTGGTGAGAGAAGTTTGGAGTCGTTAGATAAAAAGAAAAAAAGAAAATTTGATAGGAGAGCTGGATGAAGGAAGCTCAGGCTTCCCAGCGAGGGAGGCATAGAAGATTGCTGAGACCTGCAGGAAGAGGTGAGACGAACATATTATAAATAGCAGAAAATGGCTATGACAAGGAGGAGGACAAACAGCGAAGGTGCAGTGGAGAAGAGGTTAACACTGGAGAAGCTGTGATACGTGGCAGCAGAGGAGATCCAAGGAGGTGTGGGTGGAGGTGTTGGAGGATATGTCATCTCCTCTGCAGAGGAAGGAGGGTGATAAATGTACTCTACTTGTTCAGTCACCAGACAATTTCAGATAGACGTGGACTTGATATCTGCTAACTCAAAAATGTCCTTTCTAAATGTGCTTGTTTGCTCGTATGTGGAAATCCTCCCTTTTGCTTAAGCAAAAAGATCTTTCCTCATCCATATGTTTTTTATGTATGCATCTAAGTGCACAAATATGTGTTTGAACTCTGCTGCAGAGGGACGGTAAAGAGTCTCATTCAAGGCATCAGGTGTAGCGAAAGGGAACCACTCCAACAGTTTAAGTCGAAGACAAGAAACAGATTTTTTACTTGTTCTGCCACAAAACTGGCTGACATTGAGCCTTGTCAGCACAATCGCTGACTTCTCACCTCATCAGGAAAGACAAAGGCAGGGGTGTATCAGTTTCCATGCAGCAGGATTACACAAATCACATTAGCACATGATTACGTGAAAATAAAGACAAAGAGGCGCTTCTGGTACTGAGACATTATGAGTCGGATTTCATCTACTTTAAATGATGTGAAGTTGGGGAACAGGAGAATTTTAAAAGGGCTGTAAGTAATGAAGGTTTTGCCCCCTGTCAAGGGCACATATTTTATTTCAGTGTTGAGCAATCTGACATTCTGCCTCTCTCTGAGTCCAGCTCCATTTCCTTAGTTTTCTCACTGAGGACTTTTACTTACTTACTTTTGATGTCTGTTTTTCTTTTTTCTGTTATTTAAGCTGACCTAGCTGCCTAATGTATTGACATAAATACAAAAGCACACATTATACATCATGTCAGGAGAAGAAGCACTTCTTAGCTGAGCAAGGCCAATAAATTGGGTTTAGTTTTCCTGATGCAGCAGAGCTCTAATGATTTTCAGTCAGTGTGTAGGAGTCCAAAATGCTATAAAACCAACCAGAAACTAATTATGTCTCTTTCGAGAGTCATAAGTCTTTATTTTAAAATGTGCAAACAGATTGATGTATGAAAAACTTGACTGTTTAGACAAAGCTGATATAACATGAATGTCAAAGAACTTTCATTTTTTTCTAATTATATTGGTATTAACAGTATATTTTGGAAGAAAAACATCCATATTTAAAGCCCCAGTGTGTAAGAATTACTCCCATCTAGTAGTGTGCTAATATATTACAAGCAACCGAGTATTACTCTACTGGAGCCTCACCGTTTAAGAGCGTTATTACGACTACGGAACCGCAGAGATTCATAAATGTGACGTTTACAGTGGAGGTTTATTGAGCAAAAACTACTAAATGGTGGCCTGTCTTTTTTTGTTTGTTTGTTTGTTTGTTTGGCTCCCGCTCCCATCTGCTCCC
This sequence comes from Rhadinocentrus ornatus, assembly GCA_037177495.1. NCBI lineage: Eukaryota > Metazoa > Chordata > Actinopteri > Atheriniformes > Melanotaeniidae > Rhadinocentrus > Rhadinocentrus ornatus. The sequence goes on along the minus strand of JBAMHW010000008.1, from coordinate 10,493,952 downwards.
GGTAACTTTTTATCCTGTACCGTCCCAATCGCATGATTAATAGTTAAACTGACGCCCATCCTGTGGGAATCCCGTGACCCATGGGATTCCTGAGAAAATGTCAGCCTCTAATGTGCATACACTTCCTTTCATACATTTCCCTAAGAGATAAAGTCTATTTTGAAACACAAAGTTGACTCTTCAGACACTTTGTTGCCTTTGTGAATCACAGCACCTTAGCCTGCCATTTTACTGACTTGTATCCACAATTTTTCTTCTGCTCATGGCAAAATACTGTAATTCTCCCTCAGTATCAAACCATTCCATCCATCATTTTTGCCACTAGATACAGTTTATTGCCTTGTCGCCTCTGTTTAGGATTCTGCTTTCTGTCCTCAAGGTTTGTACGCACCTCTGTGATGAAGTTGAACATAAGCTGGGAAGGTAAAGACCTGATAAGTACTGCATGCGCCCTAATAATGTGACAACAACATGTGGACACTTTAAAGGCAAAATAAGTAGCATTGACACCTAGTGTTTCAAATCAGAACTTCAGTCAAAAGAGGTTGCCAGTTAGTAAGAGGATGGCTCTTTTATATACAGTCTATGGAGGAACAAACATCATGATGACGAGCGAAGATGATTCACACACAGTAAGTTGCTATGCTTTGCAATGCTACCGCTAACTTCTCGTGCTAATTTATGTTAGCATGAAATAGAGTGTAACCAAAAGCTACATTAATCAACAAATGCCGTTTTCCCTTTGTTTCACTTAATAAATTAATCGGATCGTAAATACATAAGTTTATAAGGACAAACACACTATTCACTTGGCCAAAACATCATTACTGCAGGCTCTTTTGCCGACATAAAATACCAAACGCTGCGCTGTTGTTTGGCAACCTTGGGGAGTTGCATATGATTGGTTAAGGAACCAGGAAATAGTAAAGCGCTGCCTCAAAGTTATTTTGTCAAGTAACTACTATTTTGAAAGGGGAAAAGCTTGACAAAGACATTGTTGATGTAAAGAGACATATTGTTTATGGGGAAGCTTCCTTTTATCCCTAGGAACAAATGAGAACATTTTAAATTATGTTTACAGAAAAAATTCTAATTATTTAGCTTTTAAACCCTGATTCCTATATAATTACTACTAGTAAACGTGATGTTCTTGTTCTGCATCCAAGGCACTTATTTGATACCTGAATACAAACCACCCAAATCCGATGTGCATATATTAAACATCCTATATACATTCATGGATAATAAGTTCCAATCAAAAATGCAGTCGACCTGAACAGACCCTAACAGAGAGCACAAACACATGTACCAGCAGTATGCATTATCAATTAATTAACAGCTGGGGCGGGTAATAATGCTCTTAGAGCCAGCGTCAACTTAAAAAAAATACAATAATTTATTCATATTCTTTAAAGCCAAATTTATCCCTCACTGGCAGTCAGAGTTATTAGAGAGGGAAGAGTAGATGCTACCACACAGACTTTGGCTGTTGGCCTTATAAACACAGACGTGAAATCAGCAACAAAAAAAACTGAGACTATACCAACCCCAGTCACACATTTACGGTATAATTTGAACCTGGTGTGACTTTGCATTGGTTTCTGGAGCATGTTTCCGAATCATCTTTTTTTTTTTGTAAAACATTATTTATTTATTTGATATTTTGGTTTTAAATGTATTAGCACTTGGAAGTTTCTGTTGAACATAGTATATAGATTTTTTTTGTTTGTTTCTTTAAGAGCATATTTAGAGTCCATAGATGATGACTGTAGGTAAAGCAAATTAAATATAAAGATTCACCCTGAACATTTTGTGTTTGAGCTCTTCATTGATAAAACTCTTTTTCCTAGTCTTGATCACAAATCATGTTTACCCCACAATTATGTCATCCTATTAGCTTTTCTAAAATAGTTTGTGTGGTTATAGTCATTGTTACCTGTGAGTTGTTTCCAAGATAAGATAAGATCAACTTCAAAGTCCTGAAGGAAGTTTGACTTGGTGAAACTGCATTACTAAAGAAGCATTTGTTTTTCTACTGTAGTCTGTTCTTTAGTTTCTGGTCTTTATTGCGTCTGTCTTGTTTCCTGATTTATGTTGTTGAATCTTTGCTTTTGTGTATTCTGTTGGCTTTACTTCCTGTTCCTTCTGCATCCGGTTGTTAATGGTCACACCTGCTTTTTGTTTGTCATCATCATCATGTTACTAGTTATATTTGTCATCAGTTGCCTTGCTTGGTTCAGTTTGTCAGTAAGGTTTGTTCTTTTCTGAGTTTGGTCTTTTATTGAATTGGATTTCCTGCTTGTGCAACACTTTTTGTTTCTTCACAATAAACTGTCACTTTGGTTCACTCACCTTAGTCCTGCATTTGGGTCCTAGTTCCTTGTCACGTTTATGACAAAAGCATTGATGTAGTGTATGTTGGGCAAATACAGAGAAAACCAAGGACAAGAAAAAGAAATATACTCTTTAGTGATTGAATCTTCCATATCTAGACTTAATATGTTGCAGAAAAAATATGTGAAATACTTGTTTTTTGGTTGTTTTTGTTGTTTGTTTGTTTTTTTTGCAGAGTTTGCAGAAATGTCCTTTTGGACAGATGAGAGTATCTCCAAAGTGCTTCTTTCTTTTATTTAAATTAGTTGATATGAAAAACACCTATTTTTGTATTTCAATTTTTCACTTTAGCTTGCAGGCAGTCTATCATTTTTATGAGTGCACCTACCATCGAATCAGAGTCAAGAGTCTGACTAGAAGCTGAATGTGTCTTTATATCCAAATGAAATCCTTGATTGAAATTGTGAAATGAGCATAATTATGATGTGAGATGGTCATGGTTACATGCTTTTACAGAGATATCAGTATTTTCCCACAAACACAACATAAAGACAAAAGAAGTGCTTGCGGCTTTAAACCTGCTATTTGTGAGACAGCTGTGAGTTATTCCCCTCGTTCAGCAAAACCAGCCGTTGTAGACCAGTTTATTTCACCTAAAGTGGAAGCCTTAGGATATCATAAGGAATGAGCTGTCTGTATGAGTCAGCGTAAGCTTGACTCACAACTTGAGGGTTTTTTTTAGCGAAGGGACAAAGTGGATGGAGTTATATTTTAGCATAAAAAAATGTAATGAACAAAATAAAAAAGATAGTGTTCTTTTTGTTAAAAGTGCTGGTGCTATCTCTAAAGAGTTTATGTTTGAGAACATTCATCAGCAGCTGGATCAAAAGACTCAGCAAAATTGACTCTTTTTACAGTGAATCTCAATTAAATTTTTAATTTGTTATATTTATTTTTAAATTATTAGCCTCCAGGTAACATTAAAATGATGAATCAAGCACTCAAACCAAAGCAGGATTTTCTATTTGTTGTTTTATATGCATTTAGATTCCCTAAGATATCTAGAATTATCCACTGGGACAAAGCCAGATGACCCCATAAGTACCGTCAACAAGCAAGTTGTGATCCATGATGCATTGCAGCCTTTCCAGAGTTGCTCTGTATTTTCTAATAATGTCCTACATGATCTGTTCCACTTTGGCCACTGGAATACTCACTTTTCACCACAGAAATTTAATTCTCTTCTCAGCCAGTCAAGGTCATCCCACACATGAAATTTAAACATTTTATTCCCTTGGTGGGAATGCGTGGAGGAGGAGATGGAGGCGCAGAGAGAGAGCCAGCCCTGGATCATTGCTCTCTCCCTCCTCTCCATCACTTAACCTCCCTCTCCTCCACCTTATTGTTTTAGTTGTGCCAGAAAAGGAGCATTCTGACTTGTTTGTTCTTTGTTTTGTTTATTTCTTCAGTTTTTTTTGTTTTCTGTTTTTTTTTCTCATTCTTATTCTTCCTTATTTTGGGAATTATCTATTAAACGCATTTCAGTGAGCATTCATCACATCCCTGCATTTTTTTTCTGGTCTTTTACAAGATTATTTTATTTTTATTTTGGGGTGGCTGTAGCTCAGGAGGAAGGAAGCAGTCATCAGCCAGTTTGAAGACTGGTGATTCGATCCCATCTTCCCCAGACTATATGTCAGAGTGTCCTTGAGCAAGACACTGAACCCCACGTTGCCTCCGATGTGCTAATCTGTGTGTGTGAATGACAGGTAGCACTCTGTAGATAACTCCTAAGGAGTGCTGTATGATTGTGTGTGTGTGAAAAGTGCTATGTAAGTACAGTCCATTTACCATTTATTTTTTCAGTCAGATTAAATATCAAGATCGTTTGTGGCTTCAGCGCTGAGTTATGTTGATACACAAGAACTTCAGCTCTTAAGCAATGGGAACCATCTTGATATATTTTACCAATATCAGAATTTACACTGTGAGCCTTTTGGATTAACAATATTCAGTGTTGGGAAAGTAAACTTTTTACATGAACTAGTTCAAAGTTCAGTTCACACATTTTAAATTCAGTGCATAGTTTATAATTTAAATTTTTTAAGTAAGTTCACAGGTCTTAAAATTAATTAGTTCATCATTCTTTTTTCCATCATGTTGCTGCGAGCCATTACCCTCAGAATACTGGCATTTTCCTATTGTTGCCACCCATTCAGTCCAGAGTAAGCCGAGAACTGTCATTTTCTCTGCAGCTGAGCAAAGAATGCTGATGGAGATCTGTGATGTGCAGTGAGGTTCATGGCTGGTGAGGCACTCACTTCTCTGGAGTCAGAGTTACTATTGTACGAACTAAAAAGAGCATCTTATTTCACTATGCATCCAACAGCATGCAACTATGCCCCTTTGAGGTAAGGCAGAGTACTGCCTGCCTCACCTGCTGACTTTTCTCTGCACTTTATTGTACCATCAGCAGGAATAATTCTCTGACACATACATTAAAGACATTACACAGAATGTAGACAGTCATGGTGTATAACAAATATTTCTGTAAATTTCATATTGGCAATTTACTGAGGAACAGAAACGGGCAAGCGTCATGCAACCTAGCATTTATTAAATCACACAGTCAGAGGAGAGGCACAGCTCACCACTGCAACACCTGCCTCTCCTGACTTCATGGACTTCATCCTGATTTCAATGTCCTCGTTTAACAATGGTCTCTGTGTACATAAAGCAGCTGAATTTTCTCTGTATATGATATACTGGCTCTGCTCACTTTATTAATAACCCAATAATCAATAAAATATCATTGTGTGTGTGTGTGTGTGCGTGCATGCGTGTGCGATCTACATTAATTCTGCACTGTTACATCTCAACAGAAGCAATCTTTACAGCCAAAGCGTACCTGGGAGCAGGTGAAAATAAAGTACAACATATTTTAGAGTGGGAGGTAGCGTTTGAAGAAATTCATTTGTTCAAAACGTGTTGAGCTGTAAATATGTTGCACTGTAATTACCAAGACAACTTCAGAGGCCACTGCTACTGGTGGGGGTCCTCCCCATGGGGCTAGTAGCCTGAATGCCCTTTGAATTAAGCGTGCGCACTCTGCACGGTCATTAATAAAAGGCCAGGCCATATCTATCTATCTATCTATCTATCTATCTATCTATCTATCTATCTATCTATCTATCTATCTATCTATCTATCT
>JBAMHW010000008.1:10457019-10476223 GCA_037177495.1 Rhadinocentrus ornatus | reverse complement strand
GGGTTGATGGATGGAGGGATGGATGATGGATGGGTGGGTGGGTGATGGATGGATGGATGATGGATGGGTGGATGGGTGGATGGATGGATGATGGCTGGATGGGTGGATGATGGATGGATGGATGGATGGATGATGGATGGATGGGTGGATGGATGGATGGATGATGGGTGGATGATGGATGGATGGATGATGGGTGGATGGATGGATGGATGGATGATGAATGGATGGATGGATGGATGGATGGATGGATGGATGATGAATGGATGGGTGGATGGATGATGGATGGATGGATGATGAATGGATGGGTGGATGGATGGATGGATGGATGGATGGATGGATGGATGGATGGATGGATGGACCTACACAAAAAAAACTCAATAAATAAATAGCAATACATTCAGTAAGACCGTGTAGAGATGTGATAATCTCTCACATGTGGACGATTTACTGTACAGACTTATTGTAAATGGGAGGAAATTATTTTTTTAGGCCTTTTCTTTATGACATTGGAGCTGCAACAGCAGTCTGTTAGAGAGAGAGCTCTGCTGGCCTTCAAGTATATTGTGTAGTATATGTGAAGATTTGTCAATAATAGAGACCAGTTTGCTTAGAGGCCTCTTGTTTCTGACTTTCTCTAGTGTCTCCAGGTTCTGTCCAATGATCTTGATTTCTTTTATCAATTTAAGAGGATTTCATAGTACCTAAGCTAAATGAACAAGAAAAGTAAGCTGAGAGTTGAATGTATTTTGACATCTAGCCTCCTAACTGTGTGACCTCACCTGCATTAAGTCTTTTCCCTGAAGTTAAGCAGTTGCTAAGAGGTCAGCAGAAATATTGAAGTTGTTCAAAAGATTTAGAAATTCAAAGCTATGAGGCTCTAGAAAAATGAAAAAGCTTTGGGCTGAAAGTATAGATGCAGATAAACGAGAAGGAACAACAGCTGCCTCTATCAAACTCACCTCATGTGTTTGAGCCGCACCTGGAGGCTGTCTGGAAGAAGATTTGTGGAAAACACTATCAATTGTTAACAATAAAACTACGGATATGGAAGACTGCTGGGTATGTTTTAAAAGAAGACAGAGAGAAAGAGAAAACTGGTTGTTTAAGGCTAGTTGAGCAGCCAGCTCATGTACAGAAGATGCAGCACCTCGATGCAGTTAGCCAAGGTTTGAATCCTGGTTCAAGGGCCATTTGCTGCATGTCATCCCTCATTTTCTGACCCCTTTTCCTGCCAAGCAACTGTCCAATAAAGGCCTCTAGAGCTGGAAGAAAAACAATGTTAAAAGGAACAGGATATCTTCCTTTTGAAATGTTGAAATTTTATACACTTAACACATGGAAGAAATCAGGTCACATAAAACACAGAATGTGGAAAAATATTGTATTTTTGAGGGGCCACGTTTTATTTGTAAACCAGTTGTTCTGGTTTTATGACCTGTGCATATTAAGTACATGTACAGGTCGGGTATGTAGTGACCACTTGGGAATCATTTGTTGAAAATATTTTATTTGTTTGTGTTTGTTTAGATGCAGAATCAATATTTTGCTTCAACCAGCTGCCTTTTGCCACCAGCGTAAGTCTGTAAGGTACAATTAAATGTAAAATCAGTGGCTGATGACATACGTCTTCATCCCCATGAAAAATTACCACAATATGTTGAACAAAATGTGAATCTTCAGATAAAACATCTCTGCTTTTCTGCTTGTATAAATTCAATAGAAGTCAAGTTAGGTATATTTTCTCAATGTTCTCAATGGAAATGGAGCTTATTTCCCTAATTTTAGTCAGTGTGAACTCCATGTTGAAAAAAACCCCCAAAAAACAAGATGTCTGTCCACGCTTTATCATTTTAAAACTGAAACAAATGCTGTCATGTAATGTAACAGAATTTTTTACATCCATATAGATATGTTGCTCAGATGCGCAATGGGAGTATTCTACTCATTGTGGAAGTGTTTTACTGCACATCATGTGTTTAGACAAGGCTCTGTTACAAAGTCAGAGCTGATGCAGCATAGTTTCACTACAGAATGTGTAATAAATATCTACTCAGCAGTTTTACATTTAAGCTCAAACATTGTTATGCAACATTTTGCATTTTTAAACTGTATATCTGCTTAGTTTTTCAAGGCTTCTACAGCATGAGATTGCAATGTTTTTCTTTACAAATATCAATAGCCATATTACATGAAAATATCACAAATGTGATATTGGCTAATAAAGGCACTGGATGGTGATTTTACACTACAGACTGTCTAGCAAGCTGAAGTCCTTTTGTTCAGCATTCTGAAACTTCTATGTTTAGTATGTGGCAACTAACATGTCTCCTACATATTTCCCTGTACGCGGGGGCAGACTAGCCATCTGCCATACCAGGTGCATTTTAAATACTGGTCTAACTGGTCCATAAAACTCAGTAAGTCAGCAGCCCAACTAACACTGGGCTAGCCGACATAATTTTTTTTAACACCACCCACTTTTACTGTGGTCACTGCACCTCAGTAATTCATTCGTCCAAATATTCAGCACAGAATTTTCTTTTCTGACCACCGACAAATGAAAGACTTTGCTATGCTATTGGTTCTTCTCTTAACTGACACCAGGCTGAACCAGTCAGAAATTTTAAACCCTGGTTCTGTGCCAGTGGATGCAGCTACCTGTCAGAACAGAGGAAACAGAAAAGAGGTGCAGAGAAACTGCACAGTTAAAAAAAAAAGAAAAAAAGATGCTGCCAAATGCTCAAAAAATGATTGACATGTTTGCCACAGCAGGAACTGCATCAGCTGCCAATGATGATGATGGTGGTAGAAACTGTCGTTAGCTGCACTACTTTCACATCACTGAGGTTCTGTTCTGAGTAAAGAGACCCATTAAACCCAGTAAGTCTAATGCATTTGACCTACACTTTGTCCAGGACCAGTTTTTATCTGATCCATTGTTTCTCTTGTCCTTCTCCCTCAAACAAAATGTAATAGCTGCTTTAATATTAGTCACCATCCTGGAGTAAAGATGCTATTTTATTAAATTACACCTTTAGTATTTAACTCTTTCACCCTCACTGATTCCTGCTAACTCACTGCATGTTTTTAAGGGGTTGCACTGTTGATATGCACATTTAAGGGAGTTCAAAGATTTGTGATGTGCATGATCATATATAGACCAGTCTGCCCTTGCCTGTGAGGCTTGTCTAAAATTTGGATCTATATTAAAAGAATATTTTTAAGAAAAATTATAATTAAACAAAAACATAGAAGAGGTTCCTCTTCTATAAAGAAGGAGAAGTTGCAGTCAAGACTAAAAGTTAATAAGTTTACATCTCGTTCCCACAAGTGATTAGATTAATGCATAAATTCCTTTATTTAGTTTTATCTTAATCACTGATAAACAAGACATTTGTAAATATACTCCACCATTAAATCTTGACAAATATCTAAAATAAATGTTTTATATGACAAATTTGTAGATTATACCTCAAAATAATGGTTTAATGGTCAATATATGAATTAACTATAAAAAAAACAGATGATAAAAATATAGCCGGAAGTTTTATAGTAGACTTGTTTATTGGTTGATCACTGCATATTGCCTTTCATTTAGATGTTAATCTATTTATTTTATGTTTCTCTCCTCCCTCTTTCTTTTGATCTTTGATTTCACCCAGTAGAGAAGATATGGAAAGATATGGTGGTTTTTATATTTAATAGAGTCAAGGCTGATATATCTCCGGCTGAGGCTTGATTTTACACAGACTCTCTGCTGTACTTTGTTACATTTAGTTTGAAATTAATTTATATGCTAATCAAAAAATCCATCTTCCATCTTTCTGACAGACCATCTGCTAGATTACACTTTAACAGGTTAACGCTGCAACTGCACATCTCCGGCTATTTGATTTTTGCTAAAATCTCAGCTCAATAAACCATAAATGCCCCTCCAAATGATGTGTCATGTGATGAACTGCATTATGAAAAGATTTTATAACTGCACACTTAATGGAGATTAACTCTTTTTTTTTTTTAGTTTATATTAATTTCTGACCTAAGTTGTCTCAGTAGATCAATAGGTACCTTATCCTTTTGTTGTAATTAAATGCACCTAAAACCATTCTAGAAAGAATTCTGGTGCTGCGTTCACTTATACAAAGAAATCTGAATTCACTGCAACTTTTCTAGTTATATTGTAGGGGTGTCACTTCATCAATCTTTGGTTCTTTCTGTCACGGTCAGGGATTGTCGCTAAGTGGTGGACCCAAATGCAGGAGACACAAAGAGGAATTAGATGAAGATAAACAATCTTTATTTAGAGCTCCTATTCATCTGTGGGAGGCTTGGTCCGGGTTCAGTTCACTTCTCCTGAGAGTCAGCGGCTTATTTGGTTTCTGAGGCAGTGTGATGGTCGAGGGTTTTGTCAAGAATCTTTCCAGCTGTGTATGATGAGTCAGACAGCAGGCAAGGCGAGCAGCCAGGCTAATGGTTGCGGCCAGGCTTGGTCGGGGCCGGGAGTAGTGATCCAGGGTTCAGTCCGAGGATCTCTTCCAGCTTCTTGTAGCAAAGGTAAAGCTGAGGAAAGTCAGGTGATAGGTGCTTGGAACCACAAGAGGAATTACAGAACAAGACCTGATTACCATGGAGTCAAGAGAGATAATCCAGCAAAGACTGGAGCTCCTGCTGGTTCTTAAATAGCTCCAGACTCCGCCCTGAATCTCCCCGGAAACCTGCTCACCCCAACCTGGAATACTCAGAACACACAACCAGAGCATAATCATGACACTGCCTAGTAATATCTGCACAAGTGTGTCTTGGGCAGGGCTTAATAGGATTTAATTTTTACACTAAAAAATTGTTAAAAAAAACCTTAAATAAGGCTTTTTATAGCTCTTACTCTACAACAAATTTGCAGACTTGCATGCTAGTTTGCCACCTAAGTCAGACAGCAAAGGCACCACATGTGCAAGTTAAGTGAGTAAACTTCAGATGTTCAGCGTTTTCCGCTAGCCTGCTGTTTAGTTCAGTCAGCTACAGTAGTTTCCATGTCTGAAGTTTCTAAAAGCGCTGTTAACCACAAGGCAGCAAGATATACAATACCTACAAAATGTTAGGAATGATGAAATTTACAGAAAATGTAAAGTTCATGCTAGAGTGATATCATGCAATGAATCATGCAGTGATAATGCCATAATCTCAAACAGTGTATCTAAACACAAGGAAACAGGGGTGGGCATACTGCAGCCTAAAATGTCTATGTCATGTGTTTGGTGTTGTCTTGGTCTGATGATGTCAACATATCAACAGCATGATGAAGAGGATGGTTTAAATACAAGTTGTTATTGAACCAGAACATTTAGGGGTGAATTCATGGTTCCATTTTTTTTTGTGTGTGTGTGATTAATCATCTTGTTAGAGCACAACATGCTATTCCATAGTACTGAAACATCGAACAGTTGTACAAGTGTATTCAAAAGTTAAACTTAATTTTGATCTTCTCTACTCTGTAAAGGTTGTAGTACCTTTTCGGTTCATTCATCGATCATGCATAAAGCCAAAAATCCCAAATTGATTGACATCTCTATATCATTCAGTATAGAAGATGAGTTGGAGTTGTGCATTTACATCCAAATCTAAAGATGATGTAAACTGTGAACATTTGTCTAACTTAACAAGATGTTTATTACTAAAACTAATAATTAATTTATTAGGAGCTGGAGATCAAATCTAAACTGTGCCATTTCTTTATGTGTTTAAACAAGCATCCATGTGTGTTGCTAATTTTCTCTCTCTCATGACTTTATGCATTAAATTCACTAAACATCTCAAATTGTGAAAGTGTTGGCAGCAGATCACTTTAAGTTGGATTTAGTTTCCTCTTTTGCTGATGAGTTGTGACAAATCATTTATCACCAGATAAGTAGGACTTCTTGCCACTTTTCTTATTGTTCTAACAACGTGAAGTTTGTGAGCTGAGGTGCGAGTTCACATGACTACTTTGCATGATCCCAAGGTAAAGACAAGTAGAAGATTGTTAAAGTGATAACATTGCTTAAACCAGCAAAAAATCATTTCACTCCACTTTGACTTATCAGCACTCTGCAGAGGGTAGCTTATTTACCCTGCATAAGGGAGCAAAACATCTTGATTAACATATCTTAGCACACTCAAGGTCCTGCACTAACAGTTTATTTTCTAGGTAAAGTGTATACATAATTCTGTTAGATTGTCTTTACCACACATAGGCATGCTAGAAAGAAAAATCCTAAGGCTTCCCAACAGAATGCAGCAAGCATGATGGTTCTCTTTGACTGGTTGCATTTCATCATCACTTCTTTGTTCCTGCAGCTGTGCCATCATTACCATTAAGATAATGTGTTGCTTTACAGCAACCACCACCCATCTTTCTTTTTCATCAAAGCAAAAACATTCTCAACTGAGCCCCCCAATTCCATTGCATTGGTGTTAAATATGTGTGATTAGGACATAGAGCACTTACTCTTTCATTGGCCTTTCAATTAAAAGACTAAATAAAACCACCAACATTAATCCTAACTACATGGAGGCATTGACAAGAGAGAGAGGGAGGAAATAAAAAAACTTACTCATGCACACATGCGCACAGACTGGTAAATTAACCGTCACTCCCAAATGTAAATGGAGGCAGCAATTAATTTGTTGATGAAAAACCATTCATCTTTAATTATTTTTTGTTTGGCTGGATGTGTCAGCCCTTTCTTGCCAAATGCTGTTCAGGATCTGCATTTTGTAGGAAATCAACTTTAACCGAATTGATTCTGAATTGAAACCAGAAGCTTCAAGCATCACACAGAAGTATGTCACCGTGGCACACACACAGCCACACATACAACCAAGTATGTCCCTGTACAGCAAGTGATGTGGTGCAACTAAATTGCCCCCTACAGGCCAAAAGTAAAAATGCACCTTGTGGTAAAGGAGGAGTGAGAGTCCCAGCAGTTGAAGAGTATGTAAAGGCACAGAGCCTTAAGGGGGGCAGCCAAATCAGGTTCAATGGATTTATGAATATTAAATACTGTAGCAGCTTTAGACCTCTTCATCCTCTTCCTCCCTCTTTTTATTTGCTAAGCGAGCATTATCAGTCGTCCTAGAATTTCTCATTTACAGACGAGGGCTTTTGACTTTCCAGGGCTTTCCAGTTTCCATGCAGCACACATCTCTAGTTTGACTTTTTACAAAATGCATGACTTTTTAACATTTTGCACTAATGTTAGGCAGAGAAAAGAATGAAAAAAGGAGGGGTGACACATTCAAGGTCTTTAACCTCCCGATGAAAACCCTGACAGTTTAACTATTTAGAAGTTGGATTTGAAAGATCCTTAACTGTATTATATGGCTTTACACATACAGTATAGTATATGTTTTACCTTAAGTTACTAATCTGAGGATTAGTACACATTGTGCAGAGTACATTTGTGTACAGTCTGCAAAGGAAATGTTGGAGCAGTTCAGGTGGTAGGATTTAATAAATTATCATACATTGGCATTGGCTGAGTAGGAGATGTGTGAACCATTGTTTCCAATCAAACTGGCTCTTCTTAGAAGTTCCCTTCCCACTGTGTGCAACGTGCAGCACGCCTTGGCAAAAGTTCCACTGTGTTTTTTTTTCCACTGTGCTGCACAGTGAGCCATCGAAATAGATAACAGGCAACAGTGATGGAGAATTCAAACTGCACTTCAGGGAAATTATGAAAGCAATGAGAATCAAATAGTCAGATTTGTCCATGAATATAAGGGCATCACACAAGTGCTTGCATAGAGAGATAATGTTGCTAATTTTTGCAAATAACTTGAGTGAATATTGTAAAGGCGAGGTTATAAATTTAGCCGTTTGAGACGTCATGTCCGTGATCAAAGGATCATTGCAGTTCAACATCTTTTAAATCTGTTTATGACACACTGACAATGGGTCTTCACCACATGTTGCGTAGGAGAGTAGCAGCTGCTTGCAAACAGGATCTGATGCAAGGCTTTCCTCTCTCAGGAATACCTACAGAATCACATGAAACTCGCACTCTTGTGTAGATGTCAGTTTATCGGAACCCGCTGTGTACATCACATAAACTGGGCGTTTATGATAGAGGTCAGCCGTGACAGAATTGTGTTTCTTTTTTTAAAGGCTTTAATATGCATTAAATACTGCATTGGACGTTGGTAATGTTAACTATTGCTGATTGATGTACAGGGTACATTTTAGAGAAATTCAGCAACATCTTGAGGCAGTTTAAGGGGTTTAATTATTGTTTTCTAAGCAAAACTAGCATGTCATTCATAATACATTGAATATAGAAATATACTGCACTTACCTTCTACAGATGTGCCATGTCAAATCTTTTTTTTCTATTTTTTGTGCAAATCACTCAGTAAAGATTTAGAAGACCTTGTGGCACCTTGTGTATGTCTTGCCACATGACTTATGACAATCTAAAATGTTTTCTACCCTGGCCAAGCTGTCTTTCCGCATGTTTTTAATCTCTTTTAGATAAGAATTCCCTGTACTGAATTCCAACAAGCTGCCTGGCCTTGGACAGAATACTCAAATTCTGAACACAGAAATGGAAGCTGAGATGTATGTGTGTGTGTATAAGGAGGTGTCTTGTTAAACATGAGTGTGAGTCATTTTTTTTATTAGGTTTGATGTCTTATCATCGAGTCACAGAGATTTTGTTCTCGATCACACTGCAGAGCATTTTTTATTTATTTATTTTTTGAGAAACCAGTGTCAAACACAAATGGGCATTTTGTTTCCTTTGAATATGCTATATTTTTAAATCAAACTTGACTTTGTCTTACTATCTGAGAAAGTGTGCATTGATCATGATTCAGGTTTAGAATAAATGATGAAATTTTAAATAGGATCCAACAAAAGATCAGATGCTGCAAATGATTTTGTAAAAAAAAAAAAAAAAAGTGTTTGTTTCTGTCTACAACTTTTCTGTCTTTTAAATTTCTAAGACAGGAAGAATACATACTTGTCCGGTAGTAATTACAGATGTTAAGTATCAGACGGAGAAATGAGTTTCTGTTCTATAGCCGTAAAAGAGTCACAGAATAAAATATTGAGCTGCAAATGCAGGGATGTGAAGTGCACTTGCCCACAGGAACGTAATCTATATCAGCACACTGATGTTCGACAGCAGAACTCTGACTGATATTTCTGCAGGTTTCTGTGCAATATCAACAATCCAGGCATACATTTTTAATGTATTTCTTAGTGCCACTAGAATTGTGATGAGCGCTGGAGGTCCACAGGGTTCAGTTCCACTTTAAAGATCAAACCTGTCCATGTCTTTGCAGTCTGAGAAACTTTAACACACATGGACCACACTGGAATGACAGCAACATGGCCACTTCTTACAAAAACAGGGATCTATAATAACACAGATGTTGCAGGGGAACCATTATTTGCGTCTTTTACTTGTTCATTTGTGAAACTGACACATTTACAATGTATGTACAGACAGTAGGGACTAATAACTAACAAACATGATGATTCTCATGAATTTGTGATGTTATAAGTCATGTCTTTATATGAATACTTATTCTGATTAGATATTGAAAATGAGCACATGGTAAACATGCATGCTTCGTGTCTGTAGGTGTTGCAATAACTAACAGTTTTTTGGTGTTTCCTGACCTTGAAATTTGCTCATTGCATATGCGTGATATTTTGTTGCCCAGTGCAGAATGCTCAGCAGTACACGTGGGAGGTTTATTCAAATGCAGCACTTTCAAGCCAATTCTTCCAATGAGAATAGACATTTTAAAGCTAGAAATGCTTCTTCCGTGGCCACTTTGTTTATTTATAACAAAAGCAACATTTCAACACTGTTATCCTTTGTTATTTTTTTGTCTTTATTTTTCTCTGCAAGTCAAATATGTAAGACATTCCAACAGAGGGCTATGATGAGACTGTGATGGGATAACTAGATGCAAAATAACTCTGATTATCCACCAATACTATGTTCTTTATGGAGATGTTGGATTATACCACCTGTCTCTGGCTACCCACCATCTTCTGTTAAAGTAACATTAAACATCAATTTATCAATAACTCTGCCTTCAGGCAGCCAATTTGCATGGTGCATTTATGCATAAAAATATACAGCAGATATGTTTGGAGATGACCACTATAGCTACTAGTTTGTGTTTAGATTCAACTTCAGTGTGCAACTTATTGTGATTTTTTATCCTCTACATCATTTGAGAAAGATTTTATAGGATGAAGCTGTGTTATGTCTCAGTATCCAGATGGTGTACATGTGAGGGGTGAAAGTATAAATCCTAAAGGAAGGGAAGTGCCGCAGTCTGCAGCAGACGCCACTCTCACCAGCTGGTTCACACATCAAAAAACACGGACAGCAGTTCTCTAAGCCTGCATCACGCAGACCAACTGACCAAACAGGCAGTTATAAAAATCTTTTTTTTTAAAAGAGAGAAAACAAAAACTGGCACAAACATTAAAGTCTTTGGTGAAAAAACTATCCATGATCCAAACCTCTGAAGGTTGCCCTCGTCTGAGCTTGGAAAGCTGTCATCTGAGTTGGGAATGCAACCAGATCAAAATGTTGCAGGTCCATGTATATGTGTTTTTCCAACACTGGAAAAATAAAGGATAAATATAAATAGCTTAGAGGAAACTAAGCAACTACTTTAACAAAATCTTTCTGCAATACTTGCATTACTTTTAAAAAAGTGGCCACCATGAACAAAATGTCAACACATTAGGATTGTCTAATTAACTAGTTATCATTAAACAAAAGGTTTGGGAGTCTTCATTTTGATTTGTGGTAGATAAAATACTATATCAGACATGATAGAACATGAAGCAGTAGCATTGAAGAAAGAGTTTAAATCTCCTCCTCAGCCTGCCTCGCCTTGTTTCCTCCTGCTTGTCTCCCCTGTGACTAAGCAGGACCTGCAGAAGAGTGTTGATCTGACACTGTGCATCCGTTTGCTCAGCGGATCGGAAATCTTTCCTCACCTTTCATCCATTTATGTAGTTGTGTGAGTTTTGCGCTTGTTTCTTTTTTTTCCTACTCTTTATGACCACTGGACAGCTCAGTGCGCTGTTCGGGTGAATCATAAGTGCTGTATGCTGCACCATGTTCAGAAAAAAACATATCACTGTATCCCTCTTTTTCACTCAGTTTGTTATTTATTTGTTTATTCTACAAGCTTTAATAGTCCATCTCTGCCTGTGCCCTCTACACTTTTACCAGGATAATTTTATAAAAAGTGAAGAAAATATGTTGCATTTCCTGCCTAGTAAGCAACCCACTACAAACCTGCTGGCAGTAAGTATCAAATGAATTGGTTGTAAGGTTGGCAGGCCATGTTCTCTAACTCCGGACCAAAGGTAATGTCTGCTTTCCACTAATGTTTTTTTTTCTTAACCCATTTGTGCAGAGCTCCAAGCTGTAATTCATTATGTAGTTATACATGTTGTGCAGTCTATTGTTTTCTCAATGTTGCCATGATACTTGAGAGGTCAGATGTCACCAACAGCTAAAAGATAGAAGCTGGAATATCAGTGTTGAAAAAATCTAACAAAATCTGTGCAATCCATGAAATTAGACCAAAAAAAACCCATAAAATGATTATGTTTATCATGAGGATGTTAAAACGCTCAGACTTCTTTTTGGCACACAGGCCTCAGCTGCATGAATCTGGAGTTGCCGCCTGCTCAGAACTTTGAAGCTTTAACCCAGAATCGGCCTGAGAGACAGCACATTATTTAAGGAAAATGTCTGGAAACCTGAACAGCAGGTTCACTACTGGGGTGGTGATGTCGCTGTTTATCAGAGTCGAACTTAGATAACTTCAACTGTCTAGGAAGAAGTGTGCGAGGAGGCAGATTGTGTCAACTGAATATGGGTCTCCAGTTATTATCCAAAAAACGCCTGGCAGACACAACCGAGCTGATCTTTGTGTTTCATCAAATCCACTTATGACTAATTCCCCTGTTCGCTTTAATAAGTCTGTGCGAACAAACTCAACATAAATAAGAAACGTGGGTATTGTTAAAAGAATATGTCTCCAGTGGAAACTGAATGCACTTTTGAGAAAAAGTCAGCAGCGCTGCTTCATATGTGCAAACCTCACCCAATGTGGAGCAGTGCATCAAACTCTTAAATTATCTAATCATTTATTGGTGTAACATGGAAACTTGCAGCTTGAGCTCATCTACCACATCTCACCCATTATGAGTTTGATTAATTACTTTTTCACACTAGTATGCCAGCTTCTGAATCAGATCCCAGCCACAGGGCCACAGATTGGATGGAGGATTGACTGGAATGTTAATAAGCAGAGTGCCAGCCCGCCTCGCTGCCTATCTATTAAAGAGGGGAAGGAAAATGAGATGGAGAAAAGTGCAAATAAAGACAATATCACCCAAGCAGCCATGGCCATTCAGTTGCGGTTTTGTAAATGCGTACTTGAGTGGGACATTTCTGGTAGTTTGGTGCACAGAGATGAGATCATGCTTCATTTAGGGCTTGAGTAGAGTTGTTGTTTTCCTCTTTAAATAATAAAAAAAAAATCCTCCTACTTCCCTGTCTTTCCTTATACACACACACATCTATGAGATATTATCGTCTCCTCTTTGTGAATAATTCTGCTGGTAGCTCCTAGAGCTCCAAAGTTGGAAACTTTTCTTTTCATTAAAATCCACAATCACAGTCTCACATCTTGCACATCTTCTTTTTTTTTCTTTGTTCCTACACAGCAGACTTTTATTTACCTACCTGCATCATGATATGATTTATATGAATAGCCAAATAACCAGAGGTAGAAAAAAAAAAAAGAAAAAAAAAAGAGGTGTGCGAGGTAGAAAGAGTTGGGGGGGGGGCATTGGATGTTGAATTATTAAGTTAAATGATCAGGTATGTAAATGAGCCCTCATTCATACTTAATTTACTTCTGTATTCTCATGATGAATAGATGAGACTACATATGGGTTAGGATTTTTACAAGGTCAGTACTTACAGATAGCTGTTTGATCCACGCTGTTTCTTTGAATATTTGAGTACAAAAGCGCCCCACATTTGCCAAAGTTTGTACATGACAGTGAATATTATACTCAGCCGAACCCAGAAAAAGTTTTGCTGATATTAGATGATGCCTAAAATAATGCAGGCTGGCGTTTCTTGTTTAAATGTGCAACCTGATTTAAATAAGGTTTAGTTGTTTTCGCTTTTTTTTATTTTTATGTCTGATAGAATCAATGTTGATGATTTGACTAAACCAAACCCTCTAAAAATCCAAATATAATGTACTTAGGACAAAATGAACAACATTGAAGCTTAAGTTTGGTGGTGGGGAGGGGTTTCTTATTTATTTATTTAATTACTCTATCAAACAGTGTTGCTCATTCATCTCATTTGATTGTGAGCAGTTTGATTTTATCAGTCCATTATTATGTTTATCAATCTCATACACTTCCCCCAGAGCACTCGGGGGATGTTATTATAATCCTTTTTTTTTATTAAAATAGTTTTTTGTGTCTTTAAAATGACAAAATGACTAACTAGTAATTTTTGTAACCTCCCAAATGAGCCAGTAGTAATTTTTTAACTTGATTCGACACCTTAGAAGCATTAAACCTCCCGCATAGAAAAATAGTTAATTATGCTGAACAGTCAGAATGATTCCTTACCTGGATTGTGTGCCACAACAAATATGAGAAACCATGTTACACGGTTCCACTCTGAAAGTAGTAAAGTAGTCACACAGGGAAAAAAGATGCATCAAGATAATCATTTTTCAATCGTATCCTGGCCATCTGAATAATAATCAAACAGAAAGATTTCCACACCCTAGTATAAAGAGAGAAGAAAAATCAGGGAGCAGTGATTTAATACTGTCTGATTTAATAATAGAATAGAATAGATGAGAACGGGGAATAGAAAAAACAGAGGATGAACCTCAAAAGCTACAAAACATGCTACCTGTATAAAAATCTTGAAATTATTTCAAATTTTATTCATGCATCTCACTCCTGAATGTGTTCTAGTTACAACTCAAAACATAGCAGTTTTACATGCTGAGAAATTTTGAAAAATGTTCAGTTTTGGGGCTCTAAACTATAGTGGTCCATGTTTTTGTATGAGAATCATAACATACTGACACTTGGCCATGTGTGAAACTTTAAAGCATGACCAAGAATTGTGAACGTACTTCATTTGCATGGCCCTAAAACTGTTATATGCATCTGTTTTTCTAACATTTTGAATTAAATAAAACTGTCAGAAAAGTGATGTTACACAACTATTTTGTGTTCAAATGTCTGCATAAAGAAATAGGACAGAGTGGAATTACATCACCCACCTTTGTGCCAGGTAAAAAGTTCAAACCTTTTTATTGTTCCTTAAAAGGTCGTAAAAAGTCTTAAATGAGATTTTTCAAAATGAAGGCTTTTAATTTCATTAAAAATGACAAGTAATCCTTAAACCCAGAGTCCCAAGGTCTTAAAAAACCACCACACGTCAAATAAATAGAATTTGTATATTTTATTTGGAAATCTCTAAAGAACTTTCCAATTACTGTTTTGAATTTTTGTATAAGAGGTTGGGGCTATTTTCAGGCACGCTGGCTGGATGATCCAACATTTAGGACATGGTAAACAACGGTTCCAGGCAACAGCTACGAGGCCGATGTACACTGTGCAAGAAGATTTTTAAACTTGGCTCAATGGGAGTTAAAGCTGTGGAGTCACATATGCACAGCGAGAAGCACAAAGCTGCTGCCAAAACCCGCGAACACAGTTCTGCGCTGTTCCATCAGTTCCTCAGATTTCCCAGCGGCGACCGCAGCATCAGAGACAGACCTCAGGGGGATCTTTGGGTCCACTGCTACCCTTCAGGCAGAGGTACTGTGGTGTCTGTATAGCGTGACAAAACACCAGTCCTACAGCGCTAATGAGGGAGTTGGAGAGATTTTCCAGGCTATCAATTATCTTTACATTTGTTATCTTTTAGCACTGTTACATAAGTGCTTGGACTGTTTGTAAGGTGGTTCCATGCTTTACATTTCATGAATGTGAGGTCTTAAACTTTATCAAAGCGGCATTAAAAAAGGTCTTAAAAAGTCCTAAATTTGGCTCCCTTAATGCTGCAGATACCCTGTCAAAGATCTCTCACTTTTTAGTCTGGCTGATAGTCCTGGTTGGTTGGAAAGAGCCATAACAAACAAAAGGTTAGAGATGCTGTTTGAAAGCTGCCTCAAACGAAACAAATGACCAGTAAAAAAAAATAAAAAAAGATGATACCACATAAATATTTCTACACTTTACTTGTGGCATGACCAATTTTTGGACATGTGGACTAACATACATATGATGTCTCGTGGGACTGGGCTGCGTTAGGACTTAAAACAGATGTCGTCTCAGCACTGAAAATTGAAGCATTTCCTCTGCACACATGCCTCAACGCAGCTGATTCCATTCAATTTCATATTTTCTCCAAATTGTACCCTTCCTCAACTCATTTCAGCTCTTCTCCCTCCTTCACTGCATATCCCTGATGTGTTCATCTCATAACTTTGCTCTGTTTTTCTAAATTTATACCATATGTTAACTTCCTTTTTTCATTGGTATTCTGTTTGTTTCCAGAGGGAATTCATCCTGCAGCTGATTTTACTCTCCTTCTCGCCTTCAATTTTTTTAAAAACCTTTATCTTGTTCCCTCCTTTAAAATAATCCTTTACTTCATTGCATGCATCCATCCCACATATGCTACTATATTCCCAAGTGGCAGTATCTCTAGGCCTTTGGATCCTGGAAGAGATGATGGGTTTTGACAGTTCCTCCCCACGGCAGGAAAAAAATAAATTAAAAAAAAAAAATCTACAATACGTATCTGAACCAAATGCACTATTCCAATATCCTCTCACCCATCCTTTACTCGCTCCACCTAAACTCCCACAGATGATTTCAAAGTTCATCTAACCTCCACACGCTCGCCATGTTCTCACCTGCCTCCTGTCCACTGAGAGATTACATGTGCGTGCTGCAGGCGTGAGGGAGGAAGTGATCGTATGAGAAAGCTGGAGGATTATGTCTTCCTTCGCCTGTGTGTGGATGCAAATTCACAGAGGAGAAAAAAGAAAGCACAAAAAAAACAAAAAAATTAGAGAGAGGGACAAACATGTTGGAGTGGAGAAATAAGAAAAGAAAAGCGGAGGGAAGTGTGTGAGGGGACACTGATAAGCAAAAAATGAAAGGGCAGTGTGAGAATGGAGAGAGCAAATGACACAAAAAGGGGGAAAAGAAAATGAATGAGGTTTTGGCCAGAAGGAGAAAAGCGTAAACAAAGAGAATAAAAAAGAAAAGACGAAGTAAGATGGATTAAGAAGTAATATGGTTGAAAACAGGAAAGGAAAAGGAAGGAGAGAAGATGAAGGGTAAGGACAGATAAGCAAAGGAAGCATTGGGAAGAGAAGACACAAAGGAAAAGAAAGATGAACAGGGATGAGAGAAGGCTGGAAAAGAGCCAGAGGAGTTTAGAGGATGGAGCGGTAGCTATAAAACCATAAGTAGGCCAGTGGAAATTTCAGAGAAATTGATTAGTATTCTAACAGATGTAGTAGGCTGTGGGGGTGGATATGTGTGTGAGTATTTATCAGAAAATGCCTTCCAATAGCTTTCACATAGACACATCCAAATGCTGTGGGGCAGGAAAGAGAGGGGAGGGGAAGTAGACGGATACCCAGACAGACGGAAAAGTGACAGAGAGTAAAGCAGCAGGACAGAACTCCAGCAGCACAAAGAGACAGAGACACAGAGAGGAAAAGACAGTTGTTGGAGACAAACAGAGAGACGGTACGAGAAAGTGACTGACAGAGTGAAGGGAGAGCTGAGGGCTGTGCTCTGTTAACACATCCACAGGCTGTACCTTGCTAGGTGAACAGATAAAGGCTGTAACGGACTTGATTGCATGGAATGTCTTGTAGCATTGCTCTTGTGTGTGCGTGTGTGTGTTTTACTTTCTCCTTCCCCAGGGATGTTTTGTTGTTTGTGTTGTTTTTTTTTCTTTTTCTCCTCTGTGGTATCCCTGGGATGTGGCCTTGCATTAATTAGCAGGATTCAGCTGTTTGTGTGTAGATGGCAACAAAAGACAATTCTTTATCTCTGTTCTGTTACATAGTCACATAGTTTGCTTTATATATTTAAAAACAATGGTTATTTGAATAACTGAATTTATATAGTGTACTCACAATACAGTAAGTGGAATTTGATAGTTCAAATATACTGCAGCCAGAGTTTTGGGTGAATAGTTTACTTTTACCGTGGCTTGTTTGAACAATGGTCTACATTACTACTATTACCTGGGCTGCACGGTGTTGTGGTTAGCACTATCCCCTCAGCAACAAGGTTCCTGGCATCTCATTTATCAACCATGCTCATGCGAAGATTTCTGCATATTTAGTGCATGAAAACATTTCCATACAAAGTTTGGAATTTATTAACTGGTACTTACACAAAACAAAAGCAGGCAATGTGCAGTGATCATGGCAGCAGTAGCAGGAGTGGTAGTGGCAGCAAGCATGAAGCAAACAGCTTATATAGACCACCCAGACTGGATGGCAATGTTAGGAAGCATGAATGTTTAAGAAAGATCACATGATATCCAGCACAGCACCTCAAGTTATGCAGGCGTATATTCTGGTGAATGTCTAAGAGGGTTTTCGTTCGCCAACACGAGGAATGAGACAGATCAGGTTTTTCAGATCAGGGGTATTGCACCCAAAAAGCTGTTTTTGAGCTGTAAACAACACAGTATTACTTATTGTGTAAAAACTACATGTACTGTTGATAAAATTTGTATTTTTTTTGTTTTTGTTTATTTTAAAAACCGGATTTTGTGGGGGAAAAAATACTTATAACACCCTCTACAGGGTAAAACCTTGTTATGTTTTTCGTGAGATAGAACATTTTTTTAAAACTTCACAGCCCCTCCCTCCAGATGCAGATGGGTCCTTGCCTCGCAGGCAAATAAAAACCACACCCACCAACGTATTTGAAGGGTGTGAACTTATATGGTGTAGATCTGCTAGTTCCAGACTTCTATTCTTTTCTGATTAAATATTCCTGCAATGGGATGGATTTGTGCTTTTGAGGGGTGTAAAAGTAACACCAGACTTTATTCTTTACCTGCTGATCCTCATCTGGCGACAGACATCAGCTCAAATCATAGCAGCGATAACTTCCTGCAGCTGTCACAACCTGCCGCCAGTCTCCACAGCTTTCCAGAGCTGCTGACAGGCCAGCGTAACAACGCTAACGGCTCAGACTGATACGGTTCAGGACCACCTTGTTCTTGTGTAGCTGGGGAGATTCAGGAGGGGAAAAGTCTTCCACCTCAAATACTGCTCTGTGGCGTAGGTGCTTTGTGAATCTCACTTTGCATCTTGCCAGTAGGCTGAGCTACTTCATGTGAATCATTTCTGCTTGTGTATCCCGTCCCACCCACTCTCCAATCGCTGATCACTCCACACCTCCCCTGAACCCTTGCAGTTACAGGCATTTTTCAAATTCGGCAGTGGGTGGAGTTACGCAAAAAGTAGGGGGTATAGTTACACTTTAAAGGTACAGTGTGTAGTTTTTTTGGTATATTCTTAGCAAAAATCAAGAATTGCTTTCATAAATACATATTTTACCAAAGTCTAATCACAGTCCCATTCAAATGAAAGCGTTCTCGTAGCTTAGAATTAGATGTTTATATATACATAGATGGCGGTGCACCCAACTGGAGGCTACCATGTTGCATCGCCATCTTTCAAAAAACAGTACCTGAGACTTGTTAGCCTTGTGCGTTTTACCTGGGAGTCCCCACTGTCTTGGGGGGAGGACGAAGGGGAGGGCGTGGGTGTGGTGTAAACAAGCCAAGACGAGCGTGGATCATTCAGCTTGCCAGCTTACATTGAAATGGAGGACCATCTGTACTCTTTGTTCACAAGATGGAGGAAAAAAATAGCCAAGAAAAGAAATAGAAATAATAACCGGGAGAAAATAAAAGTGTACATCGGTGGAGTTTTTACCAGATGGAGGCAGCTGATGGAGAGGGATGGAGGTTGCAGCTTTCTGCTGGATAGGTGAGTTCATTCAATCTAACAGTGAAGTTTATTTTGGTGTTATGTTAGAAACAGGGCAGGGTGGTCCAGCAACTACTTTATCCTC
>JBAMHW010000008.1:10438156-10456919 GCA_037177495.1 Rhadinocentrus ornatus | reverse complement strand
GCCCTGCTTTTTCTCCCTCTTTCTCTCCCTTCATCAGATGATCTCTGAGTCTGCAAGTCACAAAAACCGATTTCATAAGATAACATTAGCTGTTAGCAGTAGCTTGGTACTAAATACACGGAGGGCATGCTTGTAATTTATTGGCATAAAAATATAATTATTATGTAACGTTCTGTTCCTCATCACCTGACGGGACAATCGAACTTCACATTTATGAATCTCCGCGGCTAGACGTAATAACGCTCTTCACGGTGAGGCTCCAGTAGAGCACTACTCGGTTGTTTGTAATATATTAGCGCACCACTAGATGGGAGTAATTCTTACACACTGCTGCATTAAGCATTACTAAACTAGATTACATCCCCCTTGTTGGATATACAGCAGTTTCTCTTTAACAAATCAACATCAAGCTGATAATAAAGACGCACTATGTAACTTTCCATTCCTGAACCATTCAGTGGCACAGTGAGCTTTATAATGTACATTTCAGGAGCCATCACAGCTCAGCTGCTTCCCAAGGCTGAAAAACTGCACTTTACAACTTTTTCTTGCAGGACACCACATGACATTTCAGCTCAGATTTAAATGGTAAATGGTCGGTACTTATATAGCGCTTTTATCCAAAGCGCTTTACAGTATACATCGCATTCACCCATTCACACACACATTCACGCACTGATGGCGGAAGCTACCATGCAAGGCGCTCACCACGCCCTATCAGGTGCAATTAGGGATTTGGTGTCTTACCCAAGGACACCTCGACATGAACTCGACTTGGCTGAGGATCAAACCGGCAACCCTTTGGTTACAAGACGACCGCTCACCTTGCCAAGCCACGCCGCCCCAACAGATTTGCTTTAGACACACCAACCGTTTTGAATGCGCACAGTAGCTGATTCATCAAATAAACAGGATGTTGTCAGAGGACGAGAGGAAGAGAAGGAGACGGCGAGTAGTAAGATGAGAGTCAACATCGGAGTGACTTTAACACGCCTAGAGAGCTCACAGTAAAGGTAGGATGCAAGATGGATGCAGAATCAGCCATCAAAAATCTTAGTGCGTTTTCAAAATGGGAAATGCTGGGAATGAATATACCAGTCACGGTAAATCAAGTCACTTTTATTAAAACAGAAGAGGGCTCCATAGCACAAAGATAAAAGCGTTCTGTTGGGTTCTGTCCTTCTCCATTTGCAGATACATTTTGTTAGTACTGCAACACTATTTAGTTTTTTGGCTAGCAGGCTATCAGGGGATTTTACATTTTAACAATGGCAGAAATAATTTAGCACGCTTTTTCTCAACAGAGTTTAATTTATTTATTTTTGTTATTTTGCAGTAAATTCTTTCAGATGATCGTTAAATAACATTTATCTCTTATAAGTGTGCATAAACTCTATTTTTTAGATAGATTTTAATTTAACTTGAATGAGTGAACTAAGTAAACTCAACAAAGATGTTCAAACCAAGCAAAAATGTATATATTTTTTTCCTCTCCATCATTTTGAGGAGGAACACAAGTAATTTCTGTGTGATGTCAGAAGAGGTGTCACCTTATGTGGTAAACTGATGGCATTTCTGAATGTAGATGACTGAATGTGCACAAGCAGGTGATTTAGAACATGTGGGATTTATCAACAGTTGATTAATTACAAACATGCGAACAACTCCACATGTTTGGTCACTGCAGATCTTTTTTAATTAATTTGAAATTGAATTAATAGGATGGAATTTCTTTGCGAAGGACCTGGCTTTTTGCTTGATAGCAGCTGGGATAGGCTGTTTTGACCCTGAATTTGAGTTAGCAGGGAAATGGATGAATGGATCTTATTAGCTTGAATTTTGATTCCCTACAGTCTAGGTTTGCAACATCAATCAACTTGTCAAGTTGATTAAGTGAAAACATATGGATTCAACAGGAAACACAGGAGACTGACTGAGACTGCAGACAGCATTAGTGAACAACAACAAATCTACAGCTGTCATTGCAAAAGCCTGATAAAGGTTGCAGAGACTCGAGATGTTTAGGTTTTGTGGAATTGTCCCAAATTGCTTCTGCAGCACTACAGCTAGGGTCAGCATAAGAACTGCTGTGGTTCTACTTTCTTTCTACTCATTTAAAACAATCTACGTGCCAAAAGAAGAAATAAGTGCGCACACAAGGGAGTAATAGTACTGTTTTTTGAAGACAATGGGTGGTCATACTCAATTCTGCTTTAACTTGGCTTTTTTTTTCTTTCTTTATGCACATTCCACAAAATAAAAGATAACTTTTAACCCACTTGACTCTTTCTAAACTTTTTTTCCTTTTTGCTTTGATGCTCATTGTTAAATGATAAAGACCTTTTTTTCGTTCTTGTTTTGACTTTTCCAACTTTCCATTCAAAAGTAAACAAAAAAGTCCTGAGCCACTGTCAAAATGTGACTTTCTTCTTCTTTCTTTCCTTTTTCTTTTTTGTAACATCATCATAATTTGCAAGCACACAGTTTTCTGTTTGTTTCTTCTCCCCAAGGTCAGTTGTGATTAAAATGCGGTTTTCTTTCATAAATCAGAAAAAAAAATTTGCAAACCTGTTGGCATGAAATTTATTTCCGACCTGACACAGCTGTAGTAGGGATCAGTGCAGCAGGAATGCAGGATATATAAAATACATGTAATGCAGAAGATTGCTGCAGGGTAACAAATATAAATCCAAAATCTGCATTAAAAACCTTAGCTAAGGCAGTAAATATGTTCTGCTCACATAGATGATGGTTGTGCTTCCGACACACGTGCAAGTTTCTCTTCATGTTCCATTTATCAGTCTTCAAATTTCTCCTCCTCATTATTAGTCTCCAGGACTGATTAGGGAAATCAGCATCAATTAGTCTCTCTGTATTTCATGAAGATGTGATTCCCACCCTTACTTCCTGTTAACATTGCATTAGCAAGAGAAAAATAGTCACCTAGATGTTAAAAAAGGAGCGATTCAAGTGAAGGATATTAGTATTTCTGCCTCCACTGAAAGATAGAAACGTCGGTAGCACTTTACATTACAGCTCGGTAATTATATAGTAATAGTATGGTAATAGTATGGTAATTTCATGGTAATATAGAAGATTAACCAGGTAATGCTCCGTAATTACCAATAGTAATAACCAGGTAATATTCTAGTAGTAACACTGGGAACAACAATAGACTAAAACTGAAGTTAAAGGGTATTAACTTGTCTGTAACCTACAGCAAAAGGAGGGTAACAAATTTAATGAGAAAGTGAAATTATTTGGCAGTACTATGGTAATATTGTGGTAATTACCTGGTAGCTGCCTGGAAATGTCTATTATCTATACATATTTGTCCATCCATCCATCCGTTCATTTTCTGACGCTTATCTGGAGTCGGGTCACGGGGGCAGCTGCCTAAGCAGGAAAACCCAGATTTCCCCCTGCCCGGCCACATTCACCAGCTCATCCGGAGGGATCCCGAGGCATTCCCAGGCCAACCGAGAGATGTACTACATCCAGCGTGTCTTGGGTCTTCCCCGGGGCCTCTTTCCGGTGGGACGTGCCCGGAACATCTCACCAGGGAGGCGTCCAGGAGGCATTCTGACCCGATGCCCGAGCCATCTCATCTGGCTCCTCTCGATGCGGAGGAGCAGCGACTCTACTCTGAGTCCCTCCCGGATCACCGAGCTTCTCACCCTATCTCTAAGGGAGAACCCAGCCACTCTGCGGAGAAAACTCATTTCAGCCGCTTGTATTCGCGATCTTGTTCTTTCGGTCTATCCCAAAGCTTGTGACCATAGGTGAGGGTAGGAACATAGATTGACTGGTAAATCGAGAGCTTTGTCTTTTGGCTCAGCTCCTTCTTCACCACGACAGACAGATGCAGAGTCCGCATCACTGCAGACGCGGCACCGATCCGCCTGTCGATCTCCCGCTCTATCAGTCCCTCACTTGTGAACAAGACCCCGAGATACGTGAACTCCTCCACTTGGGGCAGGACCTTATTGCAGACCTGGAGAGAGCCCTCCACCCTTTTCCGGCTGAGGACCATAGTCTCGGATTTGGAGGTGCTGATTCTCATCCCAGGCGCTTCACACTTGGCTGCGAATCGCTCCAGTGATGTCTGCTGTAATGTATTTATTACAATGGAATCAGCTAATGGGTGACTTGGCAGCCCTGCTTCCTGGTTATTACATAGAAATTACTGATGTTATTTTCATGTTATTGTTTTATATGGTAATGTCTGCTGTAATGTAATTATTACCATGGACTAACACAGAAACAGCTAATGGGTCACTTGGCAGCCTGCTTCCTGGTTATTACATAGAAACTACTGATTATTTTCATGTTATTGTTTTATATGGTAATGTCTGCTGTAATGTAATATTACTATGAAATAAAATGGAAACATTCAATGGATAATTTTACAGGCCTGATTTGTGGTTATTACATAGAAGCTGTTCAATTATAATTAGATAATAATGAGATTATGTCACCATTATTTTTCCTTTATTTAAAAATGTATAGATATTAATAGACATTTCCAGGCAGCTACCAGGTAATTACCACAATTACTATTGGTAATTACGGAGTATTACCAGGTTCTTCTTCTATATTACCATGAAATTACCACACTGTTAATATACTATTACTATATAATTACCGAGCTGTAATGTGAAGTGCTACAGAAACATCATTAGATTTACCTGTACCTGAAATTTAAAATCAACCAAACGGGTCACAAAGTTTCAACCTCTGGAGAACTGGCATGTGTATCCTTCCAAATGTTCATTTGTTAGTGTTACGGTTGCCTGTCATTGTGCCTAATTACCCTCTCGTTTTGTATGCAAATACCTGTGTGCCATAAACCTTTGGAGATTAGCTCTGCTTGGTTCCTACCTACTGAAGACTGGCTAGAGCTCACGTGCCGTCACCTCCTCCCTCCTCATTGGATTATGGCTGATCCAATCCCTGCTCCTGCTGGCAACCACCAGGGAATAAAAGAGTGCTGCACCTGCTCCTTCTTTGGCAACTGTTTGCACAGACATCGGCCCGTGGCTTGTCAACTTTGATTCTGACTTTGTGCTTTGCTTGGATTTGGTGGTGTTTCACTAGTAGGATTAGTGTTTTCTTCTAACAGTGTTAAAACTGTTAGGCTTTGTGTTTAGATTTCGGTTTGATAACTAATAGTCTTTTCTGTTTTTTAGTAGGAATTAAAGCCCTTTTGGCTTCTTCTTTAGTTATATTTTGTTAGTTTATTGGTAAAAGTAGAATGTGTTGGGCTAGTTAGGGTTTGTAGTTGTGTGAATATAGCATTTTTGGTTAGTTATTGGAGCTGCTTTACTTTTTTTAACATTGTAGATTAGTAGGCCAGTTTTTCATTCACCCTTTTGGTTATTCTCGGTTTTGCATTTTACTGGCTTGTTTTGAGTTGGATTTATAATATAGCTATTGGGTTTTTGCTTTAAGCAGCTTCGCTAACCCCAACACGTGATTCACCGCCGTTGCTCTTTAGTATGGTACCTCCCTGTCACTTGACACATCAAAATCTGTTAACACCCAGTTCTACATCTGTCCACAGTTCTCTTCTTTTTCTTTTTTCTTTTTTTTTTATGTTACACCCTTCATACCCCTCTGCGGGGTTGTAACCGTTAGCGAGCGCTGCACTGGTGAGACAATGTAACTGAATTTATACTGCTGACATCTTTCGAAGAAAACTTAGCTGTTTGTTTGACTTAGTATCAAGCTTTGCTATTATAGTGCCTGTTTTATCTAGCCAAAAAATGGTGACAGAGCATGCATGCTGTTTTCTGCAAGACATACTATTTTATAATCATCTCTGAGGCTATTGCAAACAATAATTGACCATGTGATCTTTTTCTAGAGGTTTTAAGGTTTAATCTCCTCTTGAGAATTCTAACACAGGAAGTTACCCACTCGCTCACCATCTTAAAAGCTACCAAAAAACTAAAATAATCATTCTCAGATTTTTACTTCTTTGAGACTCTCAGCGTAACACACTTAAAACACTGTCCTTACACGAACTGACAGTACCATAAATTTCATACATTAAAATGGGCTTTTTAAATACAGCATTAAAGGTCTAGAGAGGTTTTATCCTTTCAAATCATTATCATTGAATGGAGGAAACATCGTTCC
The DNA here is from genome assembly GCA_037177495.1 of Rhadinocentrus ornatus. Lineage (NCBI taxonomy): Eukaryota > Metazoa > Chordata > Actinopteri > Atheriniformes > Melanotaeniidae > Rhadinocentrus > Rhadinocentrus ornatus. Next base: position 10,450,778 of record JBAMHW010000008.1, on the reverse strand, counting down.
CCTCATCATATGGAACTGGTTCTTTGATTAAATGAGCTTTCATCATCTCTCACACACCCCTCCCTCCTGTGTGTGCCTGCAGTCAGATCATCTTCCCTATGAAGTCATCCGGTAATGATGCGAATCACATTAGATGAATGGATAGTCTTACTAATCGCATAAAGCCTGTTAATTGGATGCATATTGTCATGGCTAACTATTATAGCATCATAAAGTAGCTGAGCTAAAGAGTGTGGTGCTGCTTTGAGTCTGCATATGCAGCACTAACATGGGACGGGAGCAAATAAGCATAACAAATAAGAAACCCGAAGGGTCTATGCAATGCACTGTTTCTGTCTTTGTCACCTTTCTTTTACTTTTTGCTGTCGCTCAGCCCTTAATAATCATTTTTAATCCCAGATTAGAAAGCACTTCTTTCTTGCCACTTCCTTCCTACTGCCTACCTTAGGGAATTTCATCAGTTTTTTTCTGCTTCTAATTACCTAATTACCTCAAAGACACTGTCACTCTTACCTAATTATGACTCGATTTTCAGCGTTCTCTGTCTGAGGGGCGGGCTCGGAATTGAACCATTAAAAATGCGGCGTATTTTTGTCACCTGGAGAACTCCCATCTCATAATATGAGCAGATGTCAAAAATTAGCTGTTGCTGTGACCGTAAATGCCTCATTTAATTTCTACTAACAAGGATAAATAAGCAAAGAATAAAGGGGCATCTTTTATTCCCTCTTCCTCTTCTGTGCATATTAAAGGTCTGCAAAGACAAAAAACCAAAATATCCTCAACGAAGGGAGTTGTTCTCCAATACAAAAGATGCTTGTCCTAAGGTCAATCAAATGTTCCTTTTATAGTCTAGCCTTCACTTACTTGACTTAATGACATCATCATAACTCTTTTGCATAATACTTGTCTAATGATAACAATGTTATGACATGACTGATGAATGATAAATGCAAAGTTGCTTTTCTCTATGCCATTTTACACAAAGCAGGTGACCAATCAGAGCAAACTGGGCCTTTTAACAGCAGAACCTTAAGAAAAGGGAGACAAAGTGACAAAAGATGTTGTAGCAGTGTTCAGTAAGATAAAACTGTTTTCTGAAAATTAAAACAAATCTTATCTTGTAAATAATCAAAATAAAAACATAAAATAAACTATAAATCACCATGTTATGGGCTCGTGAAGTAGCCTTAACATTCTCAAAGCTTCTTCTCTGGGAGCAGATTCAAAGTATTTTATGCTCAGTTAAGTTCTTTCTAGATTTCTATGTCATTCCCCTAGTTCAGATAAGAAATATCCAGCTTTTTCATCTTTATTTCCATTCAGTTTCTAGTTCAATGCAAAGACATTGTACCTAAAGGAGTACTCAGAAAGAGTCCATGGTCAATCTGCAGATGAGGGTTTTTAACAAAATAATAGCTGAATAAACATTTGGTGTGTGGTAGTCTGAGCTCATTTCTCTTGTGTGTTAGTGAGAGTTGTCAGGCTATGTCCTGTATGCTCTTTTGTATGGTAATAAGCAGTCTGATTGAGTTTCCTCTGTAGGGTGTCTGGGCTCTCCCGTAAGGTTCCTTTATGCTTGACGCAGAAGACGGATTCGCAGACGGACAAACATTTCCGCCCATCTTCTGTGCTGTTTACACGCGTAGTTTGTGTGTTTTCAGGGGTCTTGTGGATTTTTTGCTTGACACAGCAAACGCAGCAGTACCAACGGAAACCACGGGGTCAGTGTTGAGCAGTACAGTTTGCATGCGACAGACAAAAGAAACAAACCACAGAAGAAGAATAGAAACAAGAGGATGAAGATGATGACAACTGTGGAGATGGCCAAAGCTTTTGAAGAAAGGCTGTGTGAGTGTTTTTGGGCAGTTGAAAACAATTTTATAGTGTGTCCGAAACTGAAGTCAGAATGTGGGAGTAAACTCTGCGCTGCCCACTAGTGGATGAGCTGACTTCATAACCATAGCAACGTAAAAGACGTATGGACATATGAAGGGCGGTGATGTATAACACCGCTTGAAACTGACATACCTATTGTATGTACGGGCGCATAAATGGGATTTAAAGTTAGGGTTAGGAGCGCAGTCATCACAGATGAGCTCAGAGAAAAGCCAGTGCTCCTCCGCATTAAGGTGGCTCAGCCATCTGGTTAGGATGCCTCATAAATGCCTCCCTGGTGAGGTGTTTGGCTGTTGCCCCCCTCGACCCGACCCCAGATAAGTGGAAGAGGATGGATGGATGATTGTTGTGTACTACCACTGCTGATTTCAAAGAGGCGTTCTCTCCAGGTACCCAAGCTTCCTCTAACAGTCCAAAAGTATGTGTATTAGGTTAATTGGTATAAGAAAGTTGCTGATAGATTTGACTTCAGCTGTGACATGAGATGCCTGCTGTCAGTAAGATGGATACAGCTTTCTTTGTAAAATGTGTCAGTAATAATACTCCACTCCAAATGTCAGTTTAACACTTATTATACAATAAATCTGGTACAAGAATTCTTTAAAATCCAGTTTTTGGTATACCTTTACTAATATGATACATATTATTACTCTTTCAGTCATAGGAACAGGATGATTTGGGGATTTTTTTTGTTACATTTGTTACATACCATGGTTACATTTAAGATTAGTCTGTTGTGTCTCAGAGGATCACAGGTAATAAGAGGGTACATTTTAACCTTGGAGAGTGTACGTGTGCATATTTGTACTGCTATTTCCTGTGTGTAAGTGAATCACAGTGACCTTAACACCACTCCTATAATTGTTAAATCTGTTCTTGAATAACATGTGTTAAAAGCCGGCTCACTAATGCTCTGACGTCTATCATTTGGACCTCTCAGGCAGAAGCTTGAAACCAAATGCATGAGGACAATTACACACAAACAGTGCATCATATTCTCAGAAAATTGCACTCCTAGACAGTGAAGTTCCAGAAAATCCTTTTAAATCTGCCATAAAGTAACTGCGATATCATCAAAGCAAAAGTCACCAGAGCAGCCAAGTATTAACCTGTCTGCACTGTTGACTTGCTATTGTGCAAAGCCATTGTCAATTACTACAGTTACCAGCGTAGAAAACCATAAGCAACAACTCCATAAAAGAAAATAACATCAGATGGGTCTGATTGTTAGGGTTTATATTACTTATTAGGAATTTCAAAAAACTTTGCACAAAAATTAAGAAAATATAAGTATGGTTGATTATTTCTTTGTTGTATCAATGCTTCTTAGCAATCAATCTTTATTTCCTTTTTAAATGGTATCACATTTGAAAGGAAAATGCATTTGTGGGATGAGCAGGAGAATTGAGTATTTGGGTCGTGCTCTTGAAAAAAAATTCCAAATCTTTTCTGACAATGTCAAACAGCTACTGACTGCCATGTTGGGCTTATTTGCGCCAGTGCCAACATGAAGTCATTCATGTTGCAACATGTGCGTAGGAATCTGGACACGTGGAGGAACGTTATGTTCAAATTCTACCTACTATCTGGACCCAGTACTTTTTTAGTCTTTGTAAGTCTGTTTTATTTTGAAATGTTTTTCATCCTAATGTCCTGTTTAGATTACTTTCTTTGTCATTCCCTCCTTGCCTAATTATCTTTATCCTAGTGTCCTATTGTCTTCCTTCTCTCTCAGCTATTTAAGCTGCATTCCCCTTCCCTTCAGTACTCGATCTTCTTGTCCGTTTGTCTGCATTCCAGCATTTTTTTGCCTCTTCTGCCCTGAGCTTTTTGAGAATTTGTTTTAAATAAAACACCAGTTTTTTTCAGTAATCCAGTGTCTGGCTCTGCACTCTTTTCTGACCCTGATATCTACAGCAGTTGGATCATAGCATCAAAATGTGGACAAGACACAGACAACGTTATGCTGACTGCCGCAGCAATAAGGTAGCAGCTTTTGGTGGAGGCAGTGTGATGGTGTGGGGTGGCATCTCTCATTAGAATAATAAGACTCATCGTTGGAAGCAATCTCGAAGCAGAGAGATATTGAATTGAAATTGGCATGTCCATATCTCCACAATGTGGGCCTGAACTCTATCTTCTGAAATGACAATACTTGCCCCCACATGCCCCCCAGTGACTGAGCATGGTTCTTCCAAATACTACTAAGGCCCCTGATTATTAAATTAATAAGTTATTTTAATTAAATGTCTTATTTCTTCAGACTTCAATCATCTAGTCTAATAAACAATACCAAACAAGAGTAAGTAGCAGAATAAGCTGTTTAGCAGAAAGAATTTTGCAAGTTTTTCATGGACAATGCCCAGATAATCAACCCTGCTGCTCCTGCCACAAGTACATTTAGTGATAAGATAAAATAAAATAAGACATGACATTCTTTATTCATCCCTAATAGGTGAAATTCAGGTGTCCAGCAGCATACAATGTTTCCCATACTTAATTAAGCACTCTCACTATCATACAAAACTACAACATGACAACAGTAAATAAAATAAGTTAAAAGCTACTATCAATAGTAATAAAGTGCACATTAATACGATTTATGGTGGAGTGTTATAGCGGCCGGGATAAAGTCGGTCACCACGGCTGCCTCTACGGGCGACCACAATGTCATGCAGGGGGTGACTGCTCTTCCTGAGGATGACCTGCATCTTTTTCCTTACTAATTTTAAGGGGAAATAAACAAGCTTTCCAGTGATTAAGATGTATTGCCAAGAAGCAATGTTATAACTCTTGCTCCTGTCTGTTGTTAAACATCAAATTTCCTAATATCTCAAATTATTCTGTATGTGTGTTCGTAAGCATGAAGATATGGACAGGGTTTCCCCTCCTCCTTACTTTCTAAAGTTTCAGCAGAAGAGGTCTACTTTTTATTATGAAGTAAGTGATAAGTAAGTGTTAAAGAAATGAAGTGTTAATGGCAGATACTAAGGACACCACCAGCACCAAGTTTGCCTTCTGATAAACATTTAAGTGTAATACATAATTCTGCCAAAGGTATGAAATTTTATTGGCAAATAAAGGCTCAGTTCATGGCACAAAGGAAGAGTGTAAGTGATTTGAAAACAAAAAATTGATAGCATATTCCCTGCTTGGTGAGTTTCAAATACTTATTAATTTAACTGAACTCTTATCATCTTGACTACAGATTTTTTTTTCAATTAGTAGGAGGACATTGTAATAAGATACCAACTCCGAATAATTCTGCTGTCATGTCTCCTGTAGATTCAATAAATAAAAACTCACTTTTTCAATTTTTCTCTCTTTGTTTTTTTTTCTTTTCTTTTTCCCTCTGCCTTCTTTGACATTACCAGTTGACACCTGATTACAGTGATCTCTGATGAGCAATTACAAGCATTTTTATTTTAAAATTTAAATGTCAGTTTTTTATCTTTTTTTCTCAGAACAGAAAACAACATGTGGGTGGAGTGAAAGTTAAAATAGGTAGTAACGATCAGAGCTTTGTTGGGTTTTCTACAGTGGTGATAATCAGAAAAAAATTTCACATTTCAAAATATATTAGAGAAAACAGTCAGAGCAGCACTTTGTAAAACTTAGATCATTTAGTTTACTAACTTTCCCCCACAAGATTTATTAAAGAGAAACAGCATGGTTCTCAGAGGAAGACATAAAAACACAAACACAATAGAGTTGTACATCTTAGTAAATGATTTTTAATACTCCTTTTTATAATTTTTAGTAACCGAATCATCAGCACATGCACATGAAGGGAAGTATTGCACATTTTAACATTGATCAGGTCTTAGTTGTGACATCTGTAAGCTCACAGCCAGACACACATTTCTGTGATTGCTCAGTGACCCAAAAGCTGTTGACAGAAGCAGAAAACTTGAGGTTTTGATTTTTGAAGAGGTGCTGATGCACTGACATTATTCACACTAGTTTTGAGCACCAGCTAAAAGTAGCAGCCTTGCCCGTCTTAGAGCAATGCTGATACTTATGACTGTCAGCTACACATATTATGAGGGATACCCATATCAATTTTACAATTTAAATTATACTAATTTTATCTTTTTCATTGTAAAGATGGGAATATCTAAAAGGCTAATTAGTAAATCGTTATCGTTATCACCATGCTGTGAATACCTCTAAACGGGGCAGCCATTTATATGCAAGGCCATTAGAGATTGTTTTTTGCAGCCCGTCTCAAAAGAAAGCATGTAATAGGTATATTTTACACATGTCCAAGGTGTGATGTAACAGTTTAGTCACAGAAATTGTAAATTGACTACATTTTACAAAACAGGTTCATATTCTACACTAAAACATGTTTGTGTAATGTTTCATATGGAGGACCAAAAGTGCCATAATTATGAAAAAACATTGTTGATAAAATGTTTAGTTAATCAATATTTTAATATTTATTTTGTATGTACTTAAAGTTAAGTGTGGGGAAGTAATTTACATAGCAAGTCATATCAGTTATAGGATCAGTACACGCTTTGTAAAAAGCAGGAAACCTAAACATTGTTGGTGCAGTGGTGAAATATAAGAAAGCAAATCTTTACTGCTTAATTTTATTACAAGTGTTTAGCTTTACTATATTTGGTTAACTAGTAGTTATATCCCAGCTTACAAATTACATTGATACATAAAGAAGAATTATTAGAGCGAAACACCCATTTTCTTCTTCGTATCCTTCTTCACAGCTCTCAGTGCTTCCAGACTGAAGGATTCTGGGTAAATTTTCAACGCAACCAAACAGCTATAGCCATAAAGCTAATAACACAGAACCTGCAGAGCTAACGTTACGCATTGTTCAAATGCCGATTGTTTAAAAGTGAACCAAAGCTGTAAAAGCCCTACTTCAGCCAACAGTAAACAGTGATTTTATAACATTAAAACTGCATCTCATACAACGCATTAAACAAAAAGCCCAAAATGTCCTCATGAGCACAAAAGTTGTTAAATGGGATTATATAACAACTTTTTCTCCACAAGTTCAGATTCCAATTAATGTCAAAGCAGAAACCAACAAAAGGAACACCAAGATAGTAGTGTGGATTAATACTGAAATTTTGATACCTACGATGTCAGATATTTATATTCTAGAATCCATTCTCTGCCCCTGAACAGAACCCTCAATCCCCAACTGCTCCCTGGGTGCTGAATCTGGCAGCCCACTGCTCCTAGTGTAACTAGTGCTGGATTAAAAGCAGAGGATGAATGTGTGTGTTTCGCAAGATATGTACTGAAAACTAAAGTTAACTTAAAAAAAATATATATTTTTAAAAAAGGATCTTGTATAAATGATACCCATTTGGTATCCCAGATTTTCTTCTACTTGCCATTGTCATTTGCAAAATAAGACACAGTATAAGCAACACGCTGCTCGCTAATTTGCTGTGCTCTCTGTCCAGTTGAGCCAGTTGACACTAATGACACAAATGCACTCGTGGGGGCTGTTTCAGGTCAAACAGCAACCATGCAGTATGTGATGTACGTGGGAAGACAGTGAGGTGTTTTAGCAACACTACAAATGCAATTTTATGATAAGGCAATTTGTTAAAACACATTGCGTTTTTGTACAAAATATCAGTATTGGATCCGTTTTGTTGATACCAGCCTGAATTTTACTTGGTGTTGGTTTGGAAACAAAATCATTGGTATCCCACACAATTACATCAAGAGACACCTGCGATTCAAGCTGCATTTTTCTATTTAGAGGACTGCCCACATGTGGCAGTAGAACACTAAAACAGGTAGTTATGCATTTGGTACTGAAGAAGCATAACACAGAGATATGTTGCAACAAGCTGGTCTTTTTGTGAAATCTGGGAACATGCTTTTATAAAAAAGCATGTAAGAGAGGAAAATCTATAAATACAAATAACTGCTGTAGGAGATTATTGAGTCCACATTCTTTCTCAGTAGCAGAAAGCACTAGAATCACAATCCAGCTCATGTGTAGTCACTTTCACTGTTAATTCCATGAAAAATGCAAAATAAGGCTGAATTATTTGTGTTTGAATCAGGAGACTGACATAACATCTTTACAGCAGAAATAATTTAATAATGTATAAAAACTTCCCATTGTTGGTTATGTAACTGTGGTCCTTTTTAAAGGAAGAAAATCTAACACAACAACATAAATTATCTATGCTTCTGTTTTATCCAATAACCTCTACATAAAAATGCCAGTTCTTTATGGCTGGTCATATGTCAGCCTCAAGTTCTGCAATTTATTTAGGCATCCATATTTATATTATTATTTTAATAATGATGATATTTCACTCTTTGTGATGTACTTTATGCCATCAAATTCTCTTTAGCTGTTTACAAAAAGATGTGTAGAATTTTCAAAGCATAACTCTACCATAATGCCACATTTGTGTGTTGACAAAGGTCAAAAGTAAACAAGCAATTGTTCCTTATAATGAAGTAGTTGTATAAATCCAACAGGGGACTTCTAATCTTTTTGCAAAAGATTTAACACTGTTGAAAATGTATTTTCACCAACATACAGTATCAGGATTGCTGTTGTAGCCTAAAAATGAAATCTAAAGCCTCTCTGTGGCTCCAGAGAAAGGGCTTCATTGTTCTGTCTCGTAACACCTGTGATATGAACATGGCTCACATTCATATTCTATGCAGCACTATCTCTCATTTTTGTGTCACTTGCTGGGAACAAACTATTGCAAGCTACTCAAAAACTAAATAAAATTCCTGTCTTATTATTCTTATTGAAATAAATAAATAAATACAGAAACCCAGCCATCCCAAACCGTGCAGAGCCACATTTGGGTCTTCCTAACAGCTCCTCCTCCTTCTCCAGCTGTGGAGTGGTCTCTGCAGGTATTAAAAATTGATAATGCTGATGTGCACATGAATATAGTGTGCTTATCACCACTAGGGCTGCTTCGAGATGTTGGTAGTGAGGGATATGAATTTGGGCAAATAAACAGTGGGAGCTGTTTTTATTATTAATTCTTTGAATTTCTAAACAAACCCTCTACAAAGCAATAACCTGGCAGCTGAAACCCACCACTGTTCTGTAATGTATGTAATACAATGCTTAATGGTCACTGCCTTCTGCCAAAAAATAAACAAGGTAAATAATAGATTCTCCAGATACTGCCATCTGCTGAATCTTATTAAAGGACTCAGTAGATGGGTGTGAAGGTGGAAAGCTTCTGTTTTTTGCTTTCTGCAAACTAACAATACTTAAAGTAATTACACCTGAATTTAAAACCAGCTTGAGACGTGTCTTTTTTTTTTTTTTTACATCATCAGTTTAATTAACAGGTTATGTTAAAGAACCAAATGTTTTTGATTACTTTGAGAGGAAAAAATATGGCTTAATTTTCCACAAAGAGAACTTCTCTCTTCTCAACAAAGGTTGCCTAAAATGCTCATATTTACAAAAGGCTCTGCATTTATTTGTGATGTCACCTTGTTCAGACAAAACGGCTGCCTAATGAAATAAATACTGTAAGTATCCCAACATCTTCTCTTAAGTGTGCATCACTGTCCATAAAATGTTCTTAATAAATCCCAGTTTATCTACACCAAAGTAAAACCTGTACAGTCTAATTGACAGTTGTTTTTATGCAGCATCAACACAGATGTGGATGTGCATTCACATGGCAGAAAGCATAGCCATGATCCTGAACATAGATGACAGAGCAGTTAACTTTATCAATCGGCTTAAAAGATGGATGGGCATCGTTCAGAATTCCAAGGAAAGCACAGCATGTATCAAAGGGCAGCAATGAGTGTAGATCAAGGCCAGTAAAAGAGCAAATTCATTTCCCAAATGTCCAAAAAGGAAGTCTTAGCAGACAAAAATGATCATATTAAAGTTATTTCTTAAAACTACTCAAAGAACATAATTATATGCATTTAACGGTCAATGATACACTCAGCATGTATAAGAAATGGAGTAACTTATTTAGAAATCTGACAGCTACTATTGTCTTGGTAGTAGCTGGAATTGGTTATATTGTTAGCTAAGAGTGCATGGCTTATCATCATGGCTTTACTTTGTAGATAAAGGGATGATGAAATATGAATAATATGAAGAAAAGATAAAATAAATATACTGATAAAGTTTTAGATTCCATTATTATTCATAGTAGTGAATGGTTTGATAAGTCATTTATTTTAAATGTGACATGTTATATAGAATAACATGAAGTAAATGTTAGACACAAACATAACAAACACATATTGTCAGCTAACATTTTCCACGAGTCCACATCAAAACTTTAAACCATGAAAGTGTTTTTATTGATTAACTTATTTCAATACTGAGTCAGTGATGAAAATGTGTCTTATAAGAATGTTTATAACAATAACAAACCCCCCTGAATGTGCATGCATCCAATTATGTCTGTAAAATGAAAAAGCTAACAATAGGGCAGTGATTTCTAACTTAATAGATAATATAATACGAGCTTTTGTTAAAACTGTCTCAGAGAGATGGTTACAGTATCTATTCTATGGTGGCATTAATCAGGAGCTTTTATGAGTATTTTCCAGTGAACCGCTGTTACAAAAAATTGTTTTTTCAATAATTTCTAACTCTTGTTTGAGCCCTTTTTTTTCCAGTAAGCATGCAGCTTACCTAACTGCCTTAACAAAAAGTGATGTGTCTTTTTTCAGAGTGTGCTATCAGCATTTTTAATTTAGAATTTGCTGATTTTTTCAGAAAAGTGCTGGTGTCACCACTGTTGGTACTTCATGTAACATATATAGGCACTAACTGTCAACTCATTAACTTAGAAAACGATGTAGAAGCAATGCAACCATCATCCTGTGGCAAAATTTTGTAATGTGTCTGCAGAAATGGTCAAAACACAGGAAAGCTTATTTGTAGGAGCAGATTTCCTGGATTACTGCATGCTGCTGGTGAGTGTTGAGCTTTAACTGTACCACTTTCAACCTTATTATCGTGAGGTGCTTTAACAAGGTGCTGAAATGAAGTCCTCTCCAGCGGTCAGTGCCTTTCTGCTAGAAAAGAACAAATTCTTATTTTACTTAATCTGCTCACTACTGGCAATTTTTTCTTTCTATACTTGTAACTGAACTCTCCCACCTGAAGCAATTTCCAAACTATCAAAGGTGGTAGAGACCAGATTGTCTGACTTCAATTCCTCATATTGTTTTTATTTATCCTTTCATAAAATGATAAAAACCATTTTGAAAAGAGGTGGAGAGACAGTAAAAGATACATTAGAGGTTGAACAGCTCAAGTGAAAGTTTCTATGGAATACTGCCAAAATGTGAATTTGTCTTAGAAGTTTCTTCAATGAATAAATGAGATCTTTATTACGAATTTAAAGCCCAGCCTTCACGCAGTAAAAACGCCCATTACACTTTGTAAACTTTGAGCAGCAATAAGCCAGTGAGAGAAGCTTTTCTACACTGAGGTTTGTGGAATAACACGAAGCTCAGAAGAATTTTCTGCTAATGTAATTCTCATGACAAAAGGTCACAGAAACCAATACTATATATTTAATGAGGTGAAATGGTAAACTTCCGGATAAGCGGCAGAAAATGGATGGAAATGGTAAACTTATTAAAACTGATGAATGATGATTACATTTTTGTTTCGTTTGTCAATTTTTCTCCAGATAAAAAAAAAAAAAAAGGGGCTGACATGGAAATTGTTCCCCACTTCAGCCCTGTACTGTAAAACCATTAACAGAAGGAGGTTATAGTAAGCATTACCATTTAATGGTGCTATTCCACAAAGGTCCAGCCATAATTTACTAATTCCTTTTTTAACTGTAATCATCTGACCAAGATAAACCAATTCATCTAAACAGAGACTATTGAGGTGTGTTAGCTTGAGCTCATCATAGCTGTTGACCTCAATGAAATGAAACCATGTGTCACTAAAGGTCTGACATTCATAAAAACTTTGAGCATCTCATAAGACTACTGTTCATGCTGCTGTGTTTTGGTCCTAACTGTGTTGCTGCAGCAGTGTACTTCAGTGCATTTTCACCTGACTGAATACCTTGCAGCACTGTTCTACTTCACACTTTTGTCTCAAAAGAATACAAATTCCTGTGCCTTTATATCAGACTGTTGTTCATTTACTTACCTGTCACAGGAGTGATGTGCCCACAATTCATGCATATTTTTGGGAGAATTGCTATTGTCCTGGCCAGCACAGAGGCTGTGAGCTTGATCCTTTCTTTCCTTTCTGTGCATGTGATCAGCAGACATGATTAATCTCTTCTTTGTCGGCACTGGATAGAGGCGGGAGTCCGGAGCATACGTTCCTGCCATGTCTTATGATTTTTAGAGTATTGTCTGCTAAAAAAGTATTCTGAGGTTAAGTAAAGTGTGATGGAATCCAGCATCCCAGTAGGAAATTGAGCCTGTGTGTGCTCACATCTCTTTAATGTTTCTTTGATGTTTGAATAAAAAAATGTAAAAAATTTATTCTTATTCTTTATCTTTTTAAATGTCTTCTTAAGATGTTTTTAGGACAAAATCGTTAATCTCTAGGTAACTTGATTTGCCTGGTGTTTTCATAACATTTAAAATAAACTAAATTAAAAAATCAATTTCTATAGCAAATGCATATATAATGATGCAATACATTGTTAAAGTGGTCACGAGCTGTGGGTAGTGACCGAAAGAACAAGATCGCGAATACAAGCGGCCGAAATGAGTTTTCTCCGCAGGG
>JBAMHW010000008.1:10416773-10438056 GCA_037177495.1 Rhadinocentrus ornatus | reverse complement strand
TCTGGGTTTCCCTGCTTAGGCAGCTGCCCCCGCGACCCGACTCTGGATAAGCGGCAGATAATGGATGGATGGATGGACATTGTTAAAGTGCCATATAGACCGTAGTGTTCTGGTGTATTGATTAATAGCTATATTTGATGCACTTCTTTTTCTGTCTGATACTAGTAAATAGTCAATGGTGTTTCATCCAGACAAAGATAACAATTCCTGCTTATCATTAACCGAGTAGTTGCTGATATTTAACCAAACCTTAACCACTGAAAAATGCCTCAATCTGTTACGGGTTGTAGTCAGAACAGGATCCACGAGCAGACACTGGAATGGAGGTGAAAAAAAGGATTTATTTCTGGGCAATTATTAAATGATTGAAGCAGGCAAGTTGGCAGCAGGATTTCTGGCAGAACAGGGCAGAGCAAAAGGTTAGTCTTGTTAAAGACAAGAAGCACAAACAATACTGGGATGGCCGAGAGCTGTTACCACTAGGCAAATCAACAATCTGGCGATGACTGGAAGGCTGAGCTGGTCTTATATCCACTTGCTGCTTAATTGAATAATGAAGTGCAGGTGAGGATCCCGTTGCCCGTGGAACAGCTACGCCCACCATTGCCAGACACCAGAGCAGGAACCACAACACAATCACATCTTGGTCACGCTTTGTAAAATTTACGCATAAGCTTTTTTACATGTGCTTTGTAACATAACTGTTATTGTGTCTTCATTTAGACCCCAAACTTTTCAAATAGTTCTCCTAAAACTGACAGTATTGCATGCGTAACAAGAGATGTGGTTTTAACATTTGGATCCAGAAAAAAATACTTGCTTAACTGCTCAGCCCTGTAGCCATGGATTGCTTTTGAGCACATGTTCCCCTGTATCCCGCTTGTCCAATAAGAAATTTGCTGTCAACATCATTGGAGAAATTGCAATTGTTTAAAATTTCTCTTTTTCTTTTATATGTACAGTAGAAGACTTAAATAAATTAAAAACCTATGGTCTTTCCCAACCCGTTACATAATGATTCTTCATCAAGAGCTTCATATAACTAGTTATCCTCAGTAGTGGTTAAAGCCAGACCGACAGTAGATGGTAAACTGGGACAGATAAACATCCCTCTATAGAACTAGCTTATAAACAAATAGTCCACACCCTGTAAGAATCTGAGAGAAAGAAAGGGGAGATAGATGCTCTCTTCCCAAGCACGTGACCCACGTTCAACTCCAGCCTTGACCCTGCTGTTATTTTTTTTGGCTTTCTTTGGCTGTACCACTGTTATTGTGTTCTCTCACAATAAAAATACTTGATATAGATTAGGCTCAAAAAGTACTAACAGAAAATAAGAAAACATTGTGGTTAGGCATTGAAGTAGATGATTAAACAGAAATTTTTGTCAGTGCTTTGTATCTCAGCTGTTACATACAGCAGTAAATTATGTTTAGTGAGGTACTTTTTGCCACCTAGACCAAGCAGCAGTGTGTGACAAATTGGGAGGATCAATTGGTTTGGTCTCTGAGACAAAGTGAAGGATAGTAAACATGGTCACTGAAAACATCTCTAGATGGCTATATATTCACTTGGCTAATAGTTGGCTGTTCTATTAAACTTAAAGCTATTCTATATTGAGTCTTTAAGGCAAAGACAAAGGTTAAAATTAACTGTGGACTGGTGATGGTGCTCTGACTTTAGTTTTCTGCAGAACATTTTGTCACACTCCTCTTTAAACCTGGCTACATAAAGGGAACATCACCATCTACCCTTGATGCAAATCATGAGCCAAGAAAAATCATCTCAGTATGAGCAGCAAAATGTTTTGCAGTTCTCTACATTTTAAATAATACTGGAACAGTGGTTATTTTCCTCTTACACATCATAAAAACAGCAGATGTGCCATACCTGTCAGTAGATAGCCATCAGGCATGCTCACATTTCATACCCACAAACATGTTCAGTTCACACGAAGCATAAAGCTGCTGAATATTACATTAAAGCCCATGTTAATTCAGCTCATTTCTATCCAGTTTCATAAGGCACATGAAAAAACACACACTGAGTGCCGGCCGATGCAATGATAGCAACCTGCTGTGAAGACATCATTTATTCGCAGGAATCTAATCAAAGCCTCAAATGAACTCCAGAGGAAATCGTTAACATGGCTAATGAAGACAGGCCCAGACAATAACGGAAGAAGAGGAGAAGGACATGGATGGATGGATGCACAGACTGGATCAGCAAGATATTCTCTGCTTTGCAACCAGTGTCCGAAATTGTCTTTTTGACTCACCGGCCAAGTTGGCCGGTAGATGAATAAATACACCGTCAAAACATATTTTTTAATGGCCAAAATATTAAATTATTTTACACACATATACCTCTAGGCACGTTATTTCTATTATACTGTGTTGTTTCCAAACTGAAAGTGGAAGTCACAGCAACATTAAACAAAAGCAAGAAGAAAAAGGGTTTTGTTGTTAATGTCATTTAGTAAAACCTAACCAGACTCCTCTCTCTCTACTCTTGGTGCTTTCACACAGTCCGTGAAGTCTGGCCTCCTGCTCCTAACAGTCTTTGTACCACAGCATTACAGCCTTAACGGGATCATACTCCCTAATTTTTGCTTTTTATTTTATTGTTTAAAAAATAGACTTAACAAAAATTGATATTAAATAAATTTAAAGCTTATTGATCTGATTCATAATAAATTAGTAATATTGAATATAAATAGCCTGTCAATAATAATAAAAGCTTATTTATAATAATATTTAACTTAATAACTGATCAATATAATAATAATAAGCAACATTATTATTCTTTTTATCAGTTGATCGGTTGACAGCTGTTCGTCGTTTCGCGGGGTTACATCATGCCCGTTATGCAGCTGTCGTCATCCTTCAGGTTGAAAGCAGCTAAGCTAACAGGCTAACAGAGTGCTGCTGTGTTGTTGTGTTACCGCCTACAATTGGGGATACATGGCAAACTTGCTGGATTGCCGCCCTCGTAGGACCGAATTGAATAGCCCTGACCTAATGGAAGACTGAAAAGCATGGCTAGTTTGATACAAACATTTACTCGCCATTTGGCGGATGGCCCTCTGAGATTTACTCGCCAAACAGAAAATTTACTCGCATTTGGCGCCTGGTGAGTGTTAATTTCGGACCCTGTCTGCAGCCAACATGAGAACAATCTGCCAGTCAGTAAGCTGTACAGCAGCTTGTAAACAAGTTGAATACTCAACAGATATGACATCATCTCCTATCCAGCCATACAAACTTTATGCAGAACCAGATCCAGAACACTTTGAGTAGGTGAGCAGTGCAATAACCCACCAAGGCAATGCAAGGCAGTTTATTTGTATAGCACATTTCATGTACAGGACAATTCAAAGTGCTTTACATAAACCAAAAGCATTACAGATATTAAGAAATAGTAAAAGGCGAAAAAAACCCAGCAAGAATCACAATAAAATCATAAATTACATTAACATTATTAAAAACCACGTTTCTCACCACAGCAGAGAATAAGCAGGACATTTTTTTTTTTTTGATAAATATGCTCATTACCTGCAATTGTGCAACATTATAGATTAAGTCATCTTCACCACTTTACCATAAATATGTATATTGTTCTGTTTTACTATGTGCAGATGTGTGAAGTCTGGGAAAATGCTAGCTGAGACAGAAAACATTTGCTTACACGCTTCCCTGTTGTTACACGTTGATAATGGCTTCTTTTTGTTCCCAATGTGTAAAATGTGTGGGGGTTGGTGAATCCAAACTATGGTTGCTTTTATGAGTAACTGCATGTTTCTGAGGGTTTGTAGAAGCAACAAATCGATGTTTCTAGTTGCCCAGTGAACGTATTTATCAATCCAAAGTACCATTTGCTTCCTTAGCTGCCTTTTCACTGCCCCAATTGCTGCTCAGCATGAAGTGAGAGATGAGAGCAGGCTGCAGGGGAGGTTAGCCTGGGGCTGACGGTTGGTCGGTGCCTGCTTCCCTGATTGAGCTGGCAGGTGGCGGCGTTCAGACCAGTTGCTAGCTACTATTGGATGCTCACTCACTGCCTTGTCCAGGTGTCGGCTAACAGCTATTACTCTCTGGAGTAGTAACACATGAATGTACATGTGTGTTTATAACCATCACTCAGCATAAGATACTTTTTTGACATTGCAATACAACCTCTTAAAAAAGTTATAGACTATTTAGACAGTAGTTATTTCCTTGCAACCATCTGCACCTGGAGGTAGCATAAACTTATTATACCCACACCAGCCCAACAGGGAGTCCATCTCATCTAGTAAATCACCCTCCATGTTTCCCTCTCTCCTTTCTTCCTCCGTAACACTGTAAATTGAGAGACACTGTAATCAGTGGTGTGACTCAATTGGTAAGTGACGGCATCGATCGTGTGGGATTGGAAAGTCAGTCCTAATACCAGTTAGTTTCAGAAGTGGAGTAAGGTTGAGGCGTGGGATGCATTGGAGGCAAGAGGGGGGTTTTTCCTAACGAGGATGGATGGACAAGATGGATGGAGGGAAAACTGGTCTCCGCTCTCATTGGGAAACAACCAGCTTCAATCAAAAGACGCCATGGTTTACAGACTTGTGATTCAACTGTTCAATCCTTAGCCAAGATTAGAATTAAGGCTTGAAAAAGGTTGTATATTTACAATGGAACCGCACTGAAAGGTTTTCAAAGTGCTGTGTCCTTGAGGGAGCAGAGTAGTTTTTCAATTCTGGGCTTATAAAAAACAAAATAAATCTTAAGTACTGCCTTCTTTCAGAACCAAAGTGAGATGAAACAAGAGGCTCTTAGAACTTAATTTCTAAAGGTATATGAAGATAAAAAAAAATATATAGATGAAGAAAGAGCTACATGTCTCACATAGGTGTGGTTGTGTAACACATATATATTTAGCTGTATTCATTTAGAAATGAAAATACTTTTCCTTATTCATTGTAAAATCATGCTTCAGACTGTGGTATTCATTCAGGTTCATGGGAGTAGTTATTATTTATGTGAAAGCAAATGAAAGCCAGAACAGCATAACAGAAGGAGAAAATGTGGACCCCCACCAACCTGATACTTATACAGAGGAAAACATGCCATATACAGGATTTGGCTTTCAGAATTCAATTTCAGAATTGACTGTGTTCTCGTTGTACAGATTTTCAAACCTGACCCAGCAGTGATACAGAACCATCAGATCAGGCTCCCAGTCGGTGTTCCAGCTCATCCCAAAAGTCTTAAATAGGGTAGAGGTTGACACTGCAGGCCAATCAGACTCCTTTTTAATATACTCTTTTTCGCCCTGGTGTCCAAAACTAAGGAAGCTCATCTCCAGCACTGTGATGAAAAATGTTGTTGTCTTATTTTTATTTGTTTATTTATTCATTTATTTATTTGAACCTATCAGGCTGCAATGTTTTTATCCTTTTTTCATAAAAAAAGATGTCTAAAACAACATTATATTCTGACATTTTTATCCTTAGACATCTTAGACCAAAAAGCATACAGGAATATTCTGATAATCACTAAACCAGCAGTCTTGCAATGTCCCACATCTTCAATAACATTGTGATGCTGTTTCTGTTTCCATTTATAGGTGTTATTTAAGTTCTGGGTCATTATGGAGGCTAAATTGTACTGTATCATCGCTACTCTAATAGACATTTACAATACTTTTTAACTGATAGAAATAAGATGGACTGAAATTCTGTTGTAATGCAGGAGGTTTGATAAGTGAAGGATTATTACAGACTGTTACCAAAGACAACTTAGTTTGGGGAAACTATTTACCCTTTTGCCAACTTACTTCCTACTTTTTCTCTCTCCTAAACTGCTATGTAGTGTTTCTGTCAGTGCACCTACAGTCTTTTTTCTTTTTTTTTTGTCTCCATGTTTACATGTCTCTCTGGAGTCAGGGCTGCCAAGATGCATTCGGGCATTTCACACTCCACAAGTCTTCTGGGAGGAAAATATGTGTGTACGCTATACTCCCATTCTGCATACACACAAACATAATTCTGAGATACTATCACAAATGCAATAGCAAAGTGGGATGTTGTTGTGCAAACAATGTGTCAGACACTCCATAAGATAATTATCATGTAGTTACTCTGTATTTTTTTCCCCAGCTGGATAATAAATCTCATTACAGACATCAGGAGACCCAATAATTCAGTTCTTTTACTTGTCTTCTCCCCTGTAGCTAATATTTCTAAATAATAATCTAATTTAAAAGCAACAAGATATCGTCAAAGCAGTCTTGCATATTTGATAATATTTGATTTTGAAATAAAATAAATAAAAAGAGAGAAAAAAAGATCCAAAAAGGTACAAATACCATACCTGGAATAGATGAGACTTCTTGTAAGACTTAAAGTCAATAGTCAAATAAAAACAGCATGAATTCTTTTAGAGACAACATCTTCAGCTTCAAATCTGAGACAAAAATTCAACCTGAAAACGGCTACCTGTCGTGCACAGCATGCCTGCTTTAATTCAAGATGGCTCATTTGTTTGTTTCTTCTAGCAAGGTGGAAAAGAGTTCAGGTGCTGTTACTAAGCCTTTCATGCCAAAGTGCCTACATTAGAAGATATTCACTTTATTTATAGAGCCTGGTTTAGTGTAAATGTTAGATGTGCTCAGTTTGATTGGGTTTAATTAGAATGCAGATATTTGCTCTGGAGGAGAGTGGTTAGAAGAAGAGCTGCTTCCTCACGTTTTACAATGTAGCTGTAATCCAGGGCAGCAGCTGCAAGGTTTTTGTGTGTCTCCTCCTCCCCCAATACTGTTAATGTGAAGCATGTTTAGTTTTAGTAACAGGAAGCGAGTCTCTTTCATGAGACTTCATCAAGGTGTGGTAGAAAGTTCATTCCCAGATAGTATAAAAAATCATTCACTCTGACAGCACCTATTCCTGGATGCCAAGATGAACCCAAAAAGAAATGAAAACATGAGCCGAGCTTTCTAATAAATTAAAATCTGCAAGTCAGTTCTGCTTTCTTCTTGAAGTGTAAAAGGAGAACTTTACATCTTAGTTTGACATGTTTCATGTATAAATTTATATGAGAATGGTTCTAGTTTAAGACGTTTTACTATCAATTTAGCTAATACATGAATCAAGACCTCAGATGAAATGTTTAATGAATTTTTTTTTTTTTTAGATTTAAATTACAATATATTTTTGAACCTCCCTAAAAGTGCAAAATGAGTCTGACTTCTAGGATTATTTTAATTAGGATTACTTTAAAAATATATTAGATATATGTTAATACTGAGACTATAAATAGAAATACTAATTGTCTCTTCCACTGTGATAAGGCTCCTGATAGCAGGATGCAACATTCTGCTCATCTCATTATTTCAGATTTGCCTTCTTTTTCTATTCTCTGACAACCTCAGGTCAGAATATATCCTGTAATTGAAGCCATAAATGTTGTTATCAAGCCATTTTGAGTCCTGCACAGAACTGTTTGCAAGGCTACACTCACACTGTAGGAAAATCCAACTTTTTTTTACTCACATTCGACCTTTGTCTGAATTTCTTATTACATTTTGAACAACACAAAACCTGTTTTTTTTATAAATCCGACACAAGTCACTTTGACATGCTGCGCTAAATCTGGCTTCAGCCTGATGCTGTGTTCAATCCGGCTTTAACACCCTTAAAGTGAGACATCTCCATTCTGCGCTGGAAAAGGCAGAATCGAATTACAACATTGGACAAAACAATACAATGTCACTATTTTGTAAACTCCAACTGCACAACAACTTCAAATTTTATACACATGCTTAACATGTGTAGCATCCATTTTTACCTTTGTAAATGCAGCATATTGTTACGGAAGCCACTTATTGCTCGTCCAATCTCTGTGTTTGTTGTCATCACGCCGGAAATAAAAGCCTGCAGTGTCTGCTCATTCCTCGGCAACTGTTTGGCATAGACAGTTTGCCCTCGGCTTGTGGAACTTTGGTGACTTTGATCGTGTGCTTACTCGGTGGTAATTTGTGTAAATAGTCTAGTGTTATCCAACAGTGTTAGGACTGTTTGGTTTTTGTGTTGTAGTTTGTAAAGTTCACTTATGGTCTTGTTTTCTTTCTTTGTTTGGTAATGACTTAAAGCCATTACTGCTTCACTGCTGCTTCACTTTCTGTTTATCATAGATTAGTTGGCCAGTTTTTCGTTCACCCTTTTGGTTATTTTCGGTTTTGCATTTTACTGCCTTGTTCTGAGTTGAAATTAGACAATAGTTGTTATATTGTGTTTTTGGTTTGCGCAGCTTTGCTACCCCCAACACTGGATTCACCACCTTTGTTTTTGTATTGGTCCTCATTCCCACTTTTAACAATAAAGTCTAGTACCTCCCAGTTGTACATCTGTTTGCAGGTCTGATATTTTTGTTACGCCTTTCATACCTCGGTATTGGGTCATAACACAAATGATGTCACGTCTTCTTCTGCACATCTAGGTTACTTCAGGACCATAAAGCTTTCACACTGGAGTCTGATGGCAGTCACATTTAAATAATAATAATGTGAACAACCACGCAGAATATTCAAAATCTCAGAAAAAAAAAAAGAATCAGAATTGAGCTTTTAGAACCTGTAGTGTGAATGCAGCTTTACTCGGTCATCTTCATGCATAATAGTAGAGATAATGATAATCATAAGTATACTAGACCTAAACTGGATGTAGACACTCAACACATTTTAAATGAATGCACAGCAGTGTAACCAAAACAGAAGAACACAAAAAGAAAGTAGTAAAATCTCGAGGGATATAATACTTTACTGAACAGGTGAAAACAAGCTCTGTTGGTCCACCACACATCTTCCACACGTCTTTCCTACAGACCTGTCTAGCTTTGTATTCATGATGTAAAGTTCTGCTTTAATCACCCTCTTAACATAATTAGTTTATTCCAACATGGCTGTTAAAGTTAGCTAAAGATCAGGGCTGTTGTCAATGCAAACCCACAGCTTATTTGTAAATGCAACATAACACATTTACATATAGCATATAATCCAAAGACATGCATGTTAGGTTAACTGGTCACTCTATATTCTCCGTAGGAGTGAGTATGAGCATGAGTGGTTGTTTGTCCCTCTGATGGATTGGCGACCTGTCCAGGGTGTGCACTGCCACTCACCTGCTAATTGATGGGATAGGCTCTGGCTTCTCGACGACTCTGAACTTATATTGGTGATATAAAAAATGAACGAATAAATAAATGCAACATGTAATTAAAATAAAAAAGTCATTTCCTGCAATATTTATGGCAAAAACCTCGTGCAGATGATAGACCCCTGGATACCAGCTATAATCTAACACTCCTGCATCACCAACAGAGAGTAGATGATGAATGAAATCACAGTAAATAAATGAGCTTGCAATATTTACACGCAATGTCTTCTTTCAGTTGATAATTGACACTTCCTGTCTATCCATTCTTGTAACTCTGTCCCTGTACTGCGAGGAAAAAAATGATTAGCACACTTAAATGACATGAGAGTCACAGAGGGCCTTCGGTGAAATGTTTCACCATAATTTCTTTGTTAATTGCTTCTCTGGGGAGACTTGAGAACCCCAGGAAGCCTGGGGGTAACTAAGTCTGCCACCATTACACACTGGCCTGCTTTTGGGAAACACTCACTTCCCCTCCCTTCTTCTCCCCTCATCATACTTTCCTCCTTCTCCTCCTCTCTGTTCATTAACATCTTACTTCCTGCTTTTTGTTCTGTTTTGGATACATAGCTCATCCACTCATCGCCCTCTATCTGTTTTCACCTTTATTAATGTGTGCACCCGTAACGTTGTATTACACTACTTATTTTTCAAATATCCTCCTCTGTCATGTATCTAAAGTGCAAGCTTTTCCCCTCCTACCCCCATGCTACTCTTGTCATTCTTACCCACCTTGAGAGAGAAAAGTGCATTAAAGCAATGCTACATCCTCACATCTCTGATTTATAGCATTTGATGGATAGAGTATATTCAGGCATGGTGAATTATACACCTTTTTGCCCAGAAAGAGAGAAAATAGGAGTCTGAAACATGAAGAGCATTTGCTTTATCTGATCTTACTTTGATGTATCCACCAAATGTTTTTTTGCTCTTTTTTTAAAGTGCACCATACTGGCATGTAAAACCATTTTCGTAAGAAAAAGCTAAAATCTTTAACGATGGTTTGTTTTCCTTGAGATACAAACAAGTCTGGAGCAAGTCTTTTCATTTATACTGTCTCTTACTCCTCAGGAGTTCTAAATTGATGATAGGAGTTTTGAAAAAGGGATCACAATGGCATTAAGGTCACTAAATGTGCTGTGCAACAACCGATACTGGCTAAAGATTCCTGTTTTTCTTCACCATTTATTCTGTTTCTTCTGATATCGTTAAATTTTTTAAAACTCCTGCGACATTCAGTGGCTTCAGTGGGACAGATTTGGAAAACATTGATAAAGCATAAAGTTAAACAGGCTACCTTTACAACCTATACTAGAATAATTGCTAAGGGTGAAACAGTAATATCTCAATTTAGAAAAAGAATAGAAAAAAGTTTCCTGCAGGACTTGAACAGCAGTTCTTGCCATTGAAAGCACCTTCTTTTAATGCCATCTGCCATCTGCCACTTTCCCTATACCCTACTTAATTGTTAGTTGGTGAATGAAGCTCACATTTAAGCCACACCACTGAACTTTGGCAGATCTTTCCACTTTGGTGTTCCCTAACGAAAGCTAATTTGGCATACATTTTGCTTCTCTAAACTCTCTTCAGCCAGTAAAGGTCACTTTGATATTGACTCTTGTCTTAACAATCAAAACAAGTCAGAGGTACAGAGATTATAGTTTAAAATCTTGTATAATATGACTTTAAGATGAGAGTAAAAAGCTGTTTGAATATAAATAAAAAGTGATTTGAGAAACATATTCATGTGGACATTGTGTGTATGCATAAAAATATATAGAAAAAAAGAAATAGCTTTTTGTCTTTAACTGTCCAGAATACACATTAGGGGCGGCATCGCTCGGCCAGGTAGGGCGGTCGTCTTGTAATCCGAGGGTTGCCAGTTCAATCCTTGGCCAAACCCCTAACTGCTCCTGATGGGTCGTGGTGAGCGCCTTGCATGGCAGCTACTGCCATCAATGGGTGAATGTGATGTATACTGTAAAGCGCTTTGGATAAAAGCGCTATATAAGTATGGACCATTTATATAAGAAACATGCTTCATTTTTTAGAAAAACAAAAAATTCCAGTGTTCCTGCCAGATGAGTTGGTTTTACCACGTTAGCTGTATCCTGGGTCTGAGTTAAATAAATTCCATTCTGTTCTCATTTTAAAGTCTTATTTTAAATTATTCAAACTTAAAAGTTCCATCATTTATTTAATATGTGAATTCTGTTTTCATTCAAGTAGTGGAAAAGGCCGGATGCTTAGGAAAGTTGCATCTGTCAGATTATGAGATGTAAGCTTTGACTTGCATCTTAGGAAAATAGCAGAACTGTTTCAATAATGGTTCAGTCCAATGGAAGATATGGAGCAGTAATCTCGAGCTTCTCTATGCGAGTCTGAACAAACAGGCTGCTGAAACATAACAAGGGTGCCCAGTCAAACATCCCAGAAGAAAGGTTGGCTTTCCAGACTATCTTGTCCTCTACAAATCTGTCAAGCATTTTGTACTTGAGTGGGTGGCACAGGGATTCTTTTTGACACTGTTAGGCGTTAGTCAATTTTCGCACTTGAAAAGGTCTGGAAAAAAAAGCGTGAACCGCAGGGTTGAAGGAGACCAGCTCGCTCCCACTGATGGAAATGCCCCAGAATAAGTTGTCAGAACCGTTAGCTCTGGCATTTTCAAAGAAGCCATGTATGCCATATGACATGGTTGCTGTGGCGATAACCTTTTTTACTCTCTTCTATACCAAAGTAAATTCTAATACATTGAAATCAGGGACCTTTTAATTATGCTGTTATGTATACAGCAAAAAGTTGACCTTTGAGAAGAGTAGCTGCTGCTGAGTTAGATGGCACTAACCTTTGATGGTAACAGAGGCAGTATGAGTGCTAAAGAGTGAGAAAGAACCTTTATATGTATTTAGAGATAAAGACTAAGTTTTTTACAATGGACCTTATTAAGTCATCTAATTCCCTTTCTGTAAACACAACATTATAAATAGCAACTCAATACACATTGATTCTCTTTTCAAGCAGAGGCCTAAAAAATAGGCACAAAGCTCAAGGGATTAAAGATATATAATGAGTTTATCCAGGATCAATTTTAACTACTAAATCAAATAATTAAAAATAAACATTACTTTTTAAAATAATTTCAGGCTCAATGGAAGTGGTCAACTATGGTTCAACTATATACAGCGATGTGGAGACACTGCAGACCTCTAATTCTTCCCACACTGAGGTGATACTGTCTGCAGTGGGAAATAAAGCAATAATGGCCTAATCAAACCGTAATGTCTCAAACCATAGAGCAAAAACATCGGTCTCAAACTCAACAAGTCACTTCCTGCCTCTTTTTCTCGTGTTAGCACTTCTCGGCCGCTAATTGTAATGCATTTTATTTTATTTCATTTATTTTTTTTAGTTTGTTTTGCCAGCACCAAACCAAACAATAAGTGAGAATGATGCAGAAATAAAAAAACATTTACGGGTGACTTACTTTAACTGTTTTGACCTAATTTTGTGATTTTTATTAAACATAATGGTTTGGGGCATCGGTTTGGAAAAAGGTTGTCACTATGATTCAATATAACAATGTTTTGGACTATTTTTAGCCATGTTCATAAGTAATGGAGAAAATAATGACAAAATGTACAAAAAAGATGCCTCACAGCCTCACATTAACCAAAAACAACAGTTAACCAGCACATTTACATAGATGTATAATAATAATCTACCAATGTAAATGATCGGAGTCGCATAGATTATATTTTTTTCTATATTCATTTAACTTATACTATAAACACTTGGAGTTTTTTACTGATCCCTTAGTAATACTTTGATGATAAGCTTGTATCTGTGACAGACTGTAGGTCACAGAATTACTTCTTCTACTTAACTGAACCTGTCACTAAAGACCTTGTAAGAGCTTGTGCGGTGTTGGAGCTGCTGCAGCTCTCAGGCTGACAGCACTAGTGGTTGTCCCCGCCGCACTGCATGACCCAAATAACAAAGCTTTTATCACCCCCCAGTTAACCTTTGAGGCTGATGATCTCTCGTACACCCAGAAGCTTATCTCTGAGCCCCAGAGGTACACTCTGTCCCAGACTGCCACTGAGATGTCGTTACTCTGAGAAAAAAAAAGAAAAAAATTATATAGATATAACAAACAGAAGATGCAGCCTAATCATTCAAAGCTGGAAGACTTGAATCGACACTTTGTTGCACGATAATTTAATAACCACTGCCATTTTGAAATGTGAGCCCTCAGCAAGCATCAAAAAGAAACTTTTCTGCTTGTTCTGCACACTGCCACTGTTGTGCACGAACCTGGCTGGTCTAGTGACTCTCTGGTCTTTTCTGTGTCTGCTCCTCCTCACCATCTCCTGTTGTTCAATTAATTAAAATGGCTGACGGTGATCGGCTTTTCTGTCACTAGCACTGGCTCCCTTGTAACGTTTATTTATCGTTCAGGTGAGAAAGAGGAAATGAGAACTTTGTGTTTTTAGTGAGATCATCAGTTTTATCAGATTTTCTTCACCAATATCAGCCGTTTTACTTTTCTCAATTTCTAAACATCTGGTGGTTTTATGACAGATATTATCGCCATGTGATAGTGTGTAGATTATGCTGTATGAATTCTGCATTATGATCCAGAGCATGGTAAAACATATAGAAGTAAATTACATGCTGCCTTTACTGACCCTTGGACATCTGATGTTTACTCAAGGAAAGGTCAATTAACATTAAATATTTGTTTGTATTGGCTTGCAGTAAAAACAGGCAAATTTCAGACATAGTGGCGAATGGTGATTAATCATGATTAATCATTAATTTGTATACTTTGTTGCACAAAATCTGATATTTGTCTTCTGACCCCTAGTGGATACAGTAATAATACAATTATCCACTGCAGTAATTTTGACACATGAAATGGTAATAAACGTAAATATACAAAAACTATTTGTGCTAATTATGTTTTTACATATTTTAAGGACCAAATGAAAACTTAAAGTTTTAAAATTTGCATTACATTCCCAAGTCCCACTTATGGTTGAGTGATTAGCTGATTATTTTTTCAGGTTTTAAGTAAGTAATTGATTTAAAGATCAACAGGACATTTGAAAGGATAGCGAGAAATATCTAAACATTTAAAGCTGTCTTAAGTCTTTGTGAGCTATAATTTAAATGTTGCCAAGTATTATCATTTTGGCCAGAACTCGTTAAATAGCTATTTTGGAGTATAAGCTGTCAAAAATAAGCTTTATATAATGAGTAGGTTCATTGTGACTGAGCAAACTTTTTTTGTTTACTCAGTAGAAAGTCATGTGTGATATTGAGTGTGTGTGCGCTTTTGTTGTGCACTTACTTCTCCATCATTGTTATGTGGTAAAAACTAGGGAGAGAGCAGCCATTAAACCACTCAGAATTCTTTCTAACGCTCCATACCCAACAAATCTGATAGAAAGAAATGACGACAAGTCAACACCTTGTCACCATCAGCCCTGGTTGCGTGTGATGTTCACCTTTTATCTCAAGTCCTTGAAAGACAAAAAAAAAAAAGTGATGAAAAGACGTAATAAAAGAATTCATTCAGATATCTGAGAGTAAGCGTGCAAACAAAAGGTGTGTTGACATCATAAAAAAAAACATTTTTGCATATATATATATAAAATTTATCTGTCATGTTTAAATTCAACCACATGTGCAAAGACATTTGTTTCTCATCTTTAATTGTACTCAGATGTGCACACATGTGCTCAGCTCCCCTGGGATCTGGAGTAAATCAGGGAGTGGATTTTCAGGGAGTGATGGTGGCAGGATAGACATGATAGATAGACAGATGATGGAGAGAAGAAGATGAAACCTGAAAATGGACTTTAGAAGTACATGTATGTACACTAACTTGTGGTTTGTGTGCGTGTGTGTGAATCAGTGTGTGTGCAGATCAGATTTCTATTGTCTGTATACTTTGACAATGTTAGGAGAGCCACTTTTATTCATACTAAAAGCAGCCTGTTGGAGGTAATGAATAAGACAATACTAAATTATAGCTGTGAGTTTAGCATTAGGAAAGTTTCTCATATTATTTTATTTTATCTTTTATCTTATCTTTTTAATCTTTTTTCTATAAGCTTTGTGCCTCTTACACACACACATATACACAAGCTGCACATGCCATAGTCCTGCTATCTCCAACAGTGCACTGAAATGTATCTGTCAACCAGAAAAACTCCACATGTGTGTGTGTGTGTGTGTGTGTGTGTGTGTGTGTGTGTGTGTGTGTGTGTGTGTGTGTGCCTGTGTGGTGTATAAGTGTATATCGTCATTGCCATCCCAGTGTCCATCTGTTTCGCCTTGACAAATTGGAAAATTTCTGTCCAACCCCTCCAGATGTATTACAGATCTCTGTCCTCAAGGCTTTTGTGACTGTATTGTGTGTGTGTATGTATGTGTGTGAGTGTGAAAGAGAAAGTGAGACTCATCTGTTGATTGTGTAGGAAGAGAAGTGAAAGAGAAAGAGAACAGAGAGGCCATGCAGTGATTGTGAGATGGAAATCAAAGATTATAAAACCAGTAAAAAGGGAACAATGTGAAGTAAAATAAGAAAGAGTTTGAAAGAAAGACCACTGGACGAAAACTACAAAGATACGGAGCGATCCGATGCCTCTATCTGTCCGTAACTATAACAAATACGGACAAGATACGGGAAAATCCCCGCCGTATCCCTCACGGACCCTATTTTTAGGTCTCTAGCATAAGCATCATGAAAGAGTTTTCTACTCTGCTCTTATTTGTTATATCGTTATACTTTAACACATGCATGATCAACAGCAGACATTTACTTCTTAGCATAATAAGCCCTATTCTATATCACAAAAAATGCTGAAAGAATCTAGTTGTAGTCTTGTAAATAGTGATTCAGTCTTTGTCAAACCTGAGACTAGGCTAAAACTTAAAACTTTTAAACATTTGTCGATGGATGTGAGCAGGTGTGAGCTGGTAGTTTTCTACCTCTTTTCTAGTCTTTTTCAAATCTTTTTAAAGTCTTCTGATGTGGGCTCCAGCATTAGAAAGGATCTTAAAAAATAAATAAACAAATAAAAAAATCCACAAGTGATTTAACTCACTCTTTGCCTTCGGTTGTTGAGAGCTTTGCCCTCCGATCCTCTTCCACTTTGTCGTCTTCTGACAACTTTGATTCCCTCCTGATGTTCTCAAAGTACCTGTTGCAGGCTCCTATGAACACAAAACGTGATACATTACTTGCCATACTGTCTCTGGAGAGATGAGCATTATTTTTATAAGTAACCTTAAACCAATTTTAGAGTCATAACTTACTTCTGATCAAAGAGGATTCATATTCCTCGTCATCAGTAATTGTCCGCAACACTGAATTTGTGACATCGGAGTTTTGCTCAGACGTGAACCTGCAGATTACGTCACAGAAAACAGAACAAATCAACATGAAACATGACATATACAAAAGCTGCTCAGAAAATTTGTTGGTGACTATGTAAAATCAAAGTGCAATTCCTATTGTATCTGAGTAAATTTAAGATGGACTAAAGCATCACTTGTCTATGATCTAAAGAATGTATAACCACTGATGGTGACGTTGCATGGAAAATATATACCTTGTGATCAGATTACAGACTATTACATGGTTATAGATGTCTTACCTCTCATTTCCCCTGTATTTGAGCATGTCTTCCAGACTTGTGGATCCTTTTTACTTCACTCTAAAACAGCCAAAAAAAACAGATAAAATTTAGATCACGTGAGAAAAACATTTTGACAAACTTTTGAAACATCTCATTACAGTGGCTTATAATTTCTGTCTGTATAGATTGTTTTTTGGGGGAACCTCCCTGGTGGGGGTCCCGGATCCCAGCTTGTAACAGTAGTAACAATGTATGATGAGGCATGTTAGATCTGTTTTACTGAAATCTATGAAAACAACAAAAAAGACTGAGAGAATAACTTACAGATAGGCCTGTAGGAATTGGCTGCGGAGTCCGTTGTTCTGGAGTTGCTGGTGTTAGTGCTCCTGCGGTCAATTTGTTTTCTACGATTTGAGTCAGTTTCTCCATCACCTTGTCAATTTTCTGTGTGCACTGCACAGTGCCATTTACAATTGTGTTTTGCAACATATCAGTTTTTGTTTGTAAACATTGGAGCATCCTTACAAAAATCAAACCATGTGAATCCTACTTTTCTAAGTCATTGAAGGGAAAATGCTTGTTTCTACTGATTTTATAAAAGTTTTTTTTAATGGGACGTTGAATATTAATATGCATTTATAATGCAATTATGCATGACTTCAGCAAAGCTAATTTCCATCCTTAGTCCCTTATTGTATGAACATTAATTTCACAGAAGGACATGATGTGCCAACATCCACAATAATTTAAATGATACATATTTTGCATGTACTACGTAAGACACAAACGTCTAAAGACACCGTGGGTCACACTATGGAACTAAAACCAGCTGTGACTAAACTCTACTTTAAACTTCATTTGCTGGTGTCTGCAAATCCCCTGAAGCTTGCAGTATGACGTCACATTCCCCAGCTCTATATTTTTCCAGATGATCGATTCTTAACTTACCGACACAAGCACTCGTGAATTTGCAGTGCAAATTTACTCTCGTTCACAACCAAGTATAGTGCTTTGTCGGTATTAAGATTCCGCTAAAATACCTTTTTCGATTAACATATATCTGCCCGCATAAGCAACATGGCCACTCATGCAAATACCTCAGCTGGTCAAATAGCGGTTATCCTCTAAGATTCAAGTAACTGCAGTTTCATGGATATAAGAATATAATATATTTATATATTATATATATAATATAATTTGTCTGCGAAGCTTACAACTTAAATATCTAGAAAAGAGGTTTCAACTTACTTCCACATATCATCTGATGTGATACCCGTAGTCTCGGGACTACAGGCTCTACCACGTGCCCCAGTAAGGTGCCGCCGCCTTACTGTGCTGGCCCGAGAAGACCCACATAGTAGAGTTGCAGTTAAAAGTCCGCTGAGATGAGCACTTCTGTCATCGATGTCCTCCGAGTCTGAGGAAATGGCGGGGAGTCGTTTTCTTGAGCTAGACATCTTTTACTTTACGCTAACCAACCTGAACTCTATCGGAAAATGCAAAACTCGGGACAGCAGCGTAGCCGCAATACATACCAATAGATTTGATATGATTTGCTAGCGGAAGTAGCCAATGAAATCAAGCTCCTCAAAAAGTCCAGCATTGTGAGAATTTTCGTTACAAGACCGAATAACCAATCAAATAACTGCAATACATAACATATTAAATTGTAATAAATTACCTTACTGTGTTGTTTACATCTCTAGTAGAGGAAGATCATGACTAAGCCAGTAAAACATGGAGTTAGGAGGAAAAAAAAAGATGGTGGGACAGTTAAAGCTGAGCATATGTGGCTGAGGTTAAATGGTTTAAAGAACATGGGGATAGATATTATTACAGTCAAAGTCTGTCATGTTCTGTTTGGGAAGTAGGTTTTTTAACCATTTTCCTGTGCAACATACCTCCCACTGAAAAGAATCATCGGCTGTTGTGCCTACACCAAGACTAAGATCAGGTTTTCAAGAATTAAGGAGGAAATTGTAACCATTGTTGCTCCACTGTCTTCACCGAGATGCATATAAGGCCAATGATATGTTTAGGCCAAAACAGTATTGATTGCTTAAAGATTACCTTTTCTTTCTATTTATTTTACCCGTTTTAAAATTTATTTTGGAATTAGTAAATAGGTTATTCGAAAAAAAGTAATTTAAAGTGTTCAAAAAAGGATGAGGGTCACCAAAGAGGGTAAAATTAAGTTGTACATGAGTTGGGTTATGGGTTATGTATTTTAAAACTTATATGTAAGGGATAATGCCAGACGAGGTGTCCACGCTGAGGCGTTCGTTGGATGGTTTCTTCCGCGAAGTCCATTAATTTATAAAGATGGACACCTCGAAGGGCATTATCCCACTTATACTATGGTCACTTACGAAAGAAATAATATTAAATCAATTATTATTACGTTAATGTTTTTACCGTTAAAATTGTAAGTTTTTCACAAGAAACGGCTGAGTTGATTATTCAATAAGAATCTCTAGTTGTGACGTGTTGCCAAGGTGACCGGCTCTGACAAAGAACCTGCAGCTCGGTTAGCCGCAGTTATGTTACGTAACACAAAGAATCATTTCAGAGGGCAGGTGCAGCTCTTACAGTTTGTGTGTGTCCAGAGGATGATGCAACATTTTGTTTCAAACAAAGTCCACGGAGTTTCCTAAATCGTTCAATAAGCCTACAGGCTGCTTTCACAGTGATGCCCCGTTACAGACATGATCTGGCGTGTCTCCAGCTGCGACTCTTAACCGGCTCTGACACAGAACCTGCAGCTCAGTTGGCCGCAGCTGTTGTATTAGACTTGATCATTGGAGGGAAGGGAGATGATTGCTTAACGTGTCACGCACACAACATATTATTTTAGAGGGCGGGTGCAGCTCCTAAATCGTGTGTGTGTCCAGAGAATGATGCAAAATTTTGTTTCAAAGTCCACAGATAGTTTCCTAAATTGTTTTATTTATTTATTTTTATTTTTATTTTTTGCAAGAAATGTTATCCACCATTCACTCATCATGGTCTAAACTGCTTTTCTAACTTTGATGTCCAGGTAGAATTTTTCAAGCTTCAATAGATTTTTATTTTTCTTGGAATTAAGTGTTTGAATGATCAGTTTATTGATGTAAAACATTAATAAGGAAATTATTAATGTAAAAAAACAACAACAACAACAACAACAACAACAAAAAAAAAAACAGACTACCATCAAGAATAAGTTTGATCATTGAGGTCATATGTTGAATTCATATTTTTTATTTATACATTTTTTACATTCATTAAATGTGCACAACAAAAATGTGTTCATGTTTTAAACTGATACATTAAAACAATTAAAAAAAAAGGTAAGAAAAACATTTCAGTCAAAGTTCAGCAAATAAACACACCCATACACAAGCATGTGACAACTGAGTTCACACAAAACTCTTACTCCAAGTCTTACAAAGCAAATATTAATCAATCCCTCCAGGTTTTTGCTGCATTTTTTTATTGTTGTTACCTAAAACACTTGATTTTGATTCAGCTTTTGTGAAAAGTTGCTATTAAAAATGGCAATTCTTTATGTTTCTTAGTTTTTTTGTTAGTTTTTTTGGTAATGCACATAAAATAGAAATATTTATTACAAAAAATTCAAATTCTTAAAAAGGCTCATTGGGGGAGTTTTTACTACTAGACACTTCATGTTCCACCACAATGTTGCATGCAGTACAAAACAGTTTACCTCTAGAAAAGTGTCTTAAAGGTCCTTGGCGAGGATTTTTAATTGCAGATGCTTCTCATTTCTCTTCCTCTTTGGGTTGAGTAGGCGTCTCTATGGAGAACTGCTGCCTTCTACTTTTGACATTCTGGTGACATTTCTCTAGCACGCATTTGCACATTCAAAATCAAAAACATATGTTCAGCTGGTAACATGGAGGAGTGCTGTGATTTGTCAAAGCTGCATTAAAGTTGCGGTTATTGGACGAAATTCCAATAAATTACCAAATTTACAAGATTAGCTGAATTTGCTGAACTGAGATTGCAGTTCAGCAAAAAACAGTACAAACCAGGTGAGTTTAAATGTGTGCCCTTAGCAATACAGATGTATCTTCCAAAGTCCGCTTAGCATTGTGGCTATTTAGTGATTAGCTTACTCGCGGTTAGCAAGTACTTTACAATAATCATCAAACCAGTTATTACATTCGATCATGGTCACACATTACCACAAAAAATATTGTGCAGTTACATGTTCTCACCTAACAGGAGAATATCAGTGAAGTAGCAGGTGTATAAACTGCTTTGTATGTGATTTCTTTACCTACATGTTAAGTAATATTGGCTAAATAATGCTTATTTACCACTCTCATGCATTACCGAGGGGGAAAATGTTTACACTTTACAATAAGGGTCCAGCCCTGCGATGGACTGGTGACCTGTCCAGGGTGTACCCTGCCTTCACCTGAAACACTGCTGGGATAGGCTCCAG
>JBAMHW010000008.1:10372725-10396187 GCA_037177495.1 Rhadinocentrus ornatus | reverse complement strand
AATATCACAAAATTAAGGTGCTCAGCCAGTACAGTGCACAAGAACATGAATAATAGATGAAGCGTTAAGGAACAAGACTCCTTGGAATGCCTTCTGTTTATCTCACCCATCTTCTTTAAAGGTTTATGACCAGAGACAAGAACAATCCCTTTGGTTCAGAATAGATGCAGATTGTTATCTTAAGACTGGAATTCCCTTTTTACTCATGAACTATACTCTGATTTGTGGGAATGAGGTGGGTAAGAGCCCACCCCGAAATACAGACTCTCCTTCTGCTTCAAAAGAAACTCCTTCTGCATCTGTTCTTTGTTAAATGTCAAAGGAGATAGCCAGTTGTTTCCAGGACTGTTTTAAACTGAATTCTTAAATTGAGTTAAATGTTTGATTTTTGAGGGGGGAAAGTAACTTAGAAAGATTCAGCACATAAAGAAAACACAAACAGCCTTTTTAATCACTGTTCTAGGGTACACCGGAGCAAAGTTGTAATTAAATTTAATTTTAACATGGAGTTAGAACGCCTCCTAGTGGTGTTTCAAAGAATATCACTTTTTGGACCAAAAGAAGTTTTCCAGACTTACAGAAAACTTTAAAAGGAACATTTTCAGCACTAACTCAAGAGACGCATGATCTCCAAAATGTTAATTTCTCTTTCAGGTTATGAATTCCGGAGTATATCTTTGATCTGTGTTGATGGTATAAAATATGTGTTTACATTTATGAGTAATTAACTTTTCTTGGTAAATTCTAAAGTATGTTTCACTTTTAGCCAGACTATTAATCTGCGTTTATGCAATGTGTTTGATGTCTTTGCTGGTTAATTGGGATTTGGGAAAAGAGATTTAGAACTTACATATGTAATTTGATCAAACTTATTTCCTTTATATGTAAAATAATCTTACTTGCGCCAGTATTTCTACGCTGTGATTCGATTAGCAGTGTAGAACCCACCTCCTTCGGGAGATACCTCCCTAAACTTAAAAGAAGTTTCGGGGAGAAGAAAAATTAGATTAGGAAGAGTAACAAAAAAGAGAGAAAAGAGAAGGAAGAAGAAAGAAACAGATCTGTAAAATTAACTCCATGGATTAACATTAGAACGTTCAAACTAAGTTTGTTTTGTCTTCGTTATTAGTTTATAATTTAAAATTGTGCTCAAGTAACCCAGAAACGTTGCTACGCAACCAAGAGAAGCTCTTAGTACACCGCGCAAGAGATACCCATTTTGAAAAGTTTTCAGAACCCTTTTTTGCAACTAAGTCAGAGCCACGACTATAAGTTGGCTGACCAAGCTTGTCTGACTGAAACTTCTAAGAAACCCGGCTCTGATGTGATTCGTGCCATCCGGCATCACTCCTTTACTACCGCCAGCTGTGCCATCCTTCCATACCAGTGGAGAATCTAAAGGCCAAGGGTCACTTAGGACGCGGAACAAAGACTGGTTCTGGGCGGGCTGTCTTCTGCGGACCATCGAAAGAGGCCTCAAATGAAGAAACTTCACGGCTTCATGAGATGAGACATTTCACTAAAATGATTTCTTAGATAAAATTACACACTCACGGTTTTCTCTTCTGAGCTGTGAATTAATTAATTCATTCAGCTTTTTTTGTTTAGCACCAGTTCACAACAACTTCTAATGAAGCCAAAAGAGCTAAATCTTTAACATGAGCCAGACCTCCCATCACTAAGATACAGACAGACTTCTTTTAACAGCTCAAAGATTTACCTGCTGGCCATTTTCTAGAATGCTGGCTTGTGCTTTGGCCTCATTTTTGAGACCTGATCTTTACTCATTAATTTTCTTACAAGAGCAGCGTTCGATCTTAAGTTTCATGTCTGTGTCTTAATTGATAAGTCTAAATTACTGTTGAAAAGTTAGAGGGAAATTGTCACTTTAACACTTTTACAGGGTCTGCAATGATCTGCTACCTCTACTAAAAGACCATTATAGCTGTTGTCAGTGTGGAAATGTCTAACGTTGGCATGCCTTGCTCCTCCATCCCCTGCATTTGCAAAAAAAAAAAAAAACATTCTCTCCTCTTCGTT
Source organism: Rhadinocentrus ornatus (assembly GCA_037177495.1). Lineage (NCBI taxonomy): Eukaryota > Metazoa > Chordata > Actinopteri > Atheriniformes > Melanotaeniidae > Rhadinocentrus > Rhadinocentrus ornatus. The sequence continues at coordinate 10,394,147 of JBAMHW010000008.1, read as the reverse complement.
CTATTACCAGATTTTGTCTGCCGAAGGCATTACACAACAGTCTGGCAAGCGGTACTTTGTTAGGGTGATGTGCTTTTACATATTAAGTAAGACTTCCATATTTTGGTTCTGTTAGGAAAGTGTCAACAGCATGAGGGAATATAAAATAGACGCTGTACTTTAGACTTGAACATTACTTTTCTAACACAGACTGACTTTTTACATTAACTTAGTATTCATTTTCATAACATTTACAATGTTATAGTGGATGAATAACTGATCCTAACTGATCAAAGTTTATATTGACACATTGATTTCCTGTATGTTCGATCCCAGCTACCTGGTGAAAGTTTGTCCATGTAGAAGGGAAAAGCAGTAAAAAATAATTTAAAAAATCTTGAATTAAATCCCAAATAGAGACAAACTGTTTGATGTTTCTGTTCTTGTGCATAGATGTAAGTGCAAAGAATAAGGTCATCAGTCTTAGAAGTGTTCTTTTTTTGCCTGTGACAGAAACTCAGGCTTGTAATGTCCGAGACCGCGCTGCTTTTACTAATGTAAGCCTGGCCTTTTCAGTCATGCTTCATGTTATGTCTCTACCACCAACAGTTTTTAAACTCTTTACAACTTGTTCACTTGTCTCCCTCCTTGATTCTGGGATCATTAAAGCCCCGTTTGGTATTCTTTCATACAGTGACCTAACAGAAAAAGACATGAGACCACCATCAGCTAAGAGGCATTTTGCCACAGTACATTAGGCTAGCCTTTAGCAGCAAGCAAGCTCACACTGCAATGAATTATAGCCCCCAACCATTTACAGATGTATGAGAAAAAAGAGCTGGTGGTGTAATATTTGATGGTGAAGCAAGCAGGAGGAAAAAGCAATAAGTGGCTCTTAACACCTCTCATCAAACCTACACAGCAGATGGAGCAGGTTAGGAGACATTCTAAAGCCACAAAGACCAGACGAGGAAGAGGTTAAAGAGAGAAGTGAGATAGAAAAATCTGAATCAGTGGTTTTATTTACATTCGTATAGCTCTGTGTATGCTGGCTTATATTTTTGAGCATCAGCTTGCTGTATACTGTGTACACCTGCCATTTCAAATATCCATGTATGCATCCAGCCTTATAATACTTAAATTCAGATCCGACTTATACACATGCATGAGTGTTATCGAGTAACAAAGTTCAATACCAATAAAAGTTTTCTATTTCAGACAGTATGGCTGCAAAGATCTAGGCGGTGTATCTGACTTTTATACCAGAGAAAGTTGGAGAATATCTACCTCCAGCCTGCAACACAGAAGCAAACATCACACAGACATGTAGAAACCCTGTGTGAAATTCCAAAGTCATTGCTTGTACGTAGTTTTCATGCCAACGAAGAATAAATGCCGAAAATTCTTATTTCCAGTTTGTGGTAAAAATATCATGTGAGGGTAATTGGGAGTTTCATTGTTCTTAGAAGTAATAAACTCATGAATCAAACAATTTTATTTAAATTTGTGTAAAGTTTTGTTTCTATAAATGCTTTAATGCTTTCTGCAAAAACAGATCTAATTATATGATATTTAACAGTGAAAGGACAAGGAAGTGAGCAGATACAGCTAAGACCAGAGAGAATGTGTGAAGATTGAGAGATGAGGCAGAATAAGTGGAGCTGATGAACATGTACAGAGAGTATGCAGACAGACGGTGTTACCGGGCCCCTCTGCATCCATGAAGAAGATGTCACTAAATGTCACTGTCAGGCTGTGGTCAGCAGCTCTAATCAGCACTGAGACAAGCAGCTTCTGCTAGCAGCACTGCATGTGCCAAATACTCCTTTAAACATAAAGCTTCCATCAAGACTTAGTAAACCTTGGCAGATGCTGTTAGATAACTTTTCTTTGCTTGTGTGGTTATGTTGGCGAGTTGGATGAGCAGAATGAAAGGCCGCGCCCTGCAAGGCATGACTGTGAAAAAGGCAAGGTCAAGCTGCAGATGTGTTGTCATATTGAGGAAATAATGAACTTTAAGAGAGCTTTTCTTTGAGTGATTTCCTGCCTATGATGTAATTCCAGATATCTCCCAACTTTTTTATCCGTTAATCCATGCCTGATAGGGAATAGCTTCTTTTTTTTTTCTGCCATTCACTCTTGCATCCCAAAATAGGTCTTGAAATTTAATTGAAAAATCCTTTTTATCTGTTTTTATCTTCTTTTTATTAAAATGCCAACATGTCCAGCTTAGTTCAGCAATAATGTCAATTTCTGAAACATTTTCTTGACCTTTTGTTGTATGTGATTGAAATATAAGACATTATACAGATTGCCAACACATCATGAACAAATTTCAGTGTCCCCCCCACATAATTTAATTAATAAGAAATGTCCGCATCACTTCTAAACTAAGGCAACACATTGCCTGTTATAGGATAATCACATCACAGTTTCCCCACCTGGCATTACTGTCTCTGAATAAAAAGTTAGATCTAAAGTGAATTTTTAATTCAATCTTAAAATCTATTCCCACAAATTCATTTTTCACAAGTGGTTCTTTAATATCAGATCTACAGGCGGTCTTTTGAAGCCGGCGATTAGAGCGGCTACTATCTACTATAGCATATCTGGCCTGCAGCAAACACTGTGGACTTTGTGGTGGTGTGCAGCACATCAGTCAGCACTGTCCACACACAAAGCCTCTGCCAAGTGCACTGCATCCCTGTGAGCACCCCCAATGGAAACAATTGAAAACGTCCTAAAAAAAAAAAGGAATGAATACTCGGGAATCTTTTTATCTTTATAATTTTGCTATTTCTCAGTGCACAACTCTGGGAACTGATTCATTTACATCTTCTAAGTGGAGAATTATTACAGATGCCATGGTTTTAAAACAATAAACAGACTTTCAGACCGCTAAATTATCTTAACTTAGTGCTAAAAAAATGGATGTGTTCTTCACCAGTAAACATTTCACTAATTACCAATCAATAAGTAAGCAAATTACTATAATCTTTTCCCCTCAGCTTGTCCCTTTCTGAATTACCAAATCCGTAATGGAGGAAAGTGATAAATTCCAGGTTAATGAGCTGTTAGCACAGCAAATTACTGATTTGTGAGTTGATACAAGGAGGCTGTGTGCTGAGGTGCAGGTCAGGCATTTGGCAGTGGCAATTTAACATCTTGCTCTGGATTTGTTCAGCACCAACTTCATGTTGAGACCTTCAGGTTAATGATAACCTGTCTAATCTATAAATCCTGCTCGTGTTGCACCGAAGGGTGTACTTGAAGGGTAAAATTTGAGTTTGAATGCGTTTCTCCATAGATTTATGATTCTATGTGATAGATGTAGCTTTCGGGGGTTTTAGGAGTTGCTGCTGATTGTTGTGTTGAAGTGGTTGATTGTGTTGCCACTGGAGTTCAAGTGTTGTTACGCTGCAGAGCATACAGATAATATTGCTCACCCACCCACACTGCACACACAATCCTCTCTGCCAGTCATTTTAGGCCACCCCTTTCTCAGTTGCACAAAAGCATCCAAACACCCGCAGCTCACCCTTCTCCCTCCCTTTTGTGCAAATTGACAGACAAATGCTGTCCCTTTCCACTCATGAGCAGAGACAATTATGCTGGATCTCTGCATGGCCCTGCAACCCAGGCAAAGTGGCATATTTATTCTTAACAATTTGCTTTAGCTGAATGCTGGCAGAGAGTGACCCTGCTGCCTTGAATTATCAGGTACAAGCTGCTTGCGGGTGCCTGGAAAAGGTCTTTGTGTGTGTGTGAATGCATTTATGCACACAGGCAGAGCAAAACTGCACCGCACATCTGAGAAGATTTGCCTGTCACACAGATTTGTTTAAGCACTCTGATATATTCCATTTTTCTGGCTTGCAGTTTAGGAGGTATTGCGCGGGCCGACACACAGCATACCCACAGTATTGTTTATCTGTGTCTCATTCAGTTTTCTCTGTGCTGCTTCTAATTCTGTTTATCGTTTCTCTTCATAGTTACAATTGGTGAGATCTGTCCAAAACTCTCCCTCTCTAATGCGGTTTTCCATCTCACTGCTTTCCCATTTACTAAGCCACTGCCTGCTTTAATTTCCGACACTCTCAGATCAGCAGGAGCTCGTGATTATGTTCCATAACCACGTAATGTTCATCTCGGCCAAGCACATTTAAAAGGTTAGGTATGACTTGCCCTCTTTCTGTCTGCTGAACAGTGGAGCATGTACACTGGTGTCTCCTTCTCCCCTGTGCTTGAAGCATGAGTGATCCACTAGCATCATCTAGTGGCCAGAAGGAGGTAATTCACAATGGAAAGAAGAGGGATAGGTGCAGGCTGGAAAAGCCTGGAGTTGTCAAGTCTGGTGTTTAGTTTATAAGCTGCTGTTCAAACATGAGGCTGACCATGTCAGGGGTTAAAAGTCATGCCTCTCTGATAAAAGGAAATAAATGGTGATTAAATGAGTCGATGTTTCGCGAAGAAGTCTAATGAAAGGCATCATAATGAAAAGCTGCAGGCCTCCAATAGACAGGAAATGAAGGCTTTCGCTGCAAAACATCTGACAGCATGCATAGATATCTTATGACCTTTCTCTCTCATTGCATCTCTTTTTTTTTTTTCTCTCTCTTTTTCAACTGTCCATACACACTCAAAAGCCTATTTTTGTAAACAGAAGGACTGACTTGAGTCAGTTGGTGGCGGATGAACTGGAGACATATCTCATCGGAGAGTGTGGGAGGAAGGGCTGGATGAAGTGGTATTATATGAGTCTGAATAGCTCCGAGCTCCATCTGTTGTGTACTCTAGTGATGATGAGTCATTCGTCCTGATACAGCACGGGTCAAAGCAGCCCCAAATTCCGAACTTCAAACCCACACACACACAAACCTACTAATAAATGCTCAAATAGTCCTGTGTCTACAGCTTGTTGTATCAGAACTTTGGTTTCCAGGGAACATACAAGACTTCTGACTTCTGGAGATGTTCATACCACTACTACACTTTGTTGAAGTGTAGTGGAAGGACACTGCCGGTTCATGTTTTCTCCTTTTACTTCTTTTTAATTTTGCTCCATTTCTAAAAACACAATAGCAGAGTGGAAGTACAAAGATCACATAAAAATCATATCAGTAGTTTCACAAAAAAAATTGGATCCAAAATCATATTTTAGAAAGGTCGAAGCAGAGGAAAAGGAGGATATGGAGGTGCTTTTTCTTTATTTTGCTCTGTAATCACTTTCCTTAGTGAGAAATCAGACACAAATTATTTTTAATGAGCTTTGTGTTTGGGTGTGTGTGCTTATATTTCTCTGTGTGTGCATTTTCTGCCCAATTTGTCTCTTTAAACCAAAAGGCTGCTTGATGGAAGCTAAAAGCATGTGTGTTCAACTTTTGTGGAGGTTAACAGTGGTTTAGTTGCTAACATAAATATGTGAATGCACCTTTTAACTTTTAAGGGGGCAAAGAGAGTGCTGAAAATTGCGGGGAAAAAATGTTAGTGAGTTCTCTTCTTTTAGTTTGGAGATGAAGAGAAGAATGCAGAAATACATACAAAGCTAACAATTTCCCTCCTCACAAACATGACTTTGCATTGTGGGAGGACAGAAAAAGGGGTTTGATTGAGGCATATTGTTTAGTAAGAGTGACAGGGAAGCCACAAAGAGGAGAAACGAAAAAAAGAGATGAGAAATGGCTAAAAGAAAAGGACATTTAGAACAGTTTTAAAAATATATATCAGCTGAAAAGTCATTCATTCATTACATGTGCAGCCCAGAGCTCACTTAAAAGATAAGCAGTCTGAATGGAGATACTGAAATAAAGGAAACAAAAAAGAAACAAAAGAACGTGCACTTGCACCCTACAGCATATCCAAACTACCCTTTAATTTTTGTGTGTAAGTAGATTTATGCACATGCCTCTTCATCAAATATGCATTTAAAGGTCAGGCATTCAGTTTCACCCATTAAAGGTGCAGCTTTACTGATACTTGGTATGATTGTTAAGAGCAAGTCAATTTTGCACATAAAGGCCATTCCTTTGGTAATGCACCTGATTTATGCTTTATCACACAAATTGATTTTCATAAAACAGTAGCAGCCCGTCAGGAGAACTGTTAGGGCTCTTTCTGTAGTTATGAACACATTTATTTATTCCCTACCAGCTTCCTACCAGACGGGCTACCTGATAGAGTCTAGCGTGATCTAACTAGCTTTTTACAATGTTCTGAAGGAAGAGTTTCTCTTTTTGTCAAAGGGAGCGTCACTCTTTATGTGCGAGACAACAGCAGATGTGTCCAATTTTAACATATTTGAAACCCTAGTTGTAATTAGTATTGTTATACGGGGCAATATTCACAAGTCACAGTGCAAAAATTATATTTGACTGATGCTATGTCTTCTTGGGTACAGAGAGCTGAAAGTGGTTTCAAATAGTACCAATTTACAGATACATTTAAGCCATTGTCAGCCATTTTTTTAGCCTGAAAATGTCCTGACAAATAGTTAAGGGTGACATAAATGTCCTCTACAAATTTCATTCAAGCAACCACTTCAATTCAGAAATGGTTGATTTTTTTCTCTAGTGAAAAAACTGAGAGTTCTGCTAAGTTATTTCTACTATGGGGGCTTGGATGTCTGTGCCAAAGGCTTTGGTCACATACTATGAAAAAAATCGAAAAGATTGCCATCTGAAAGTGAAGAAAAAAACGAAAGTTCATTAAATGGCAGGTGATTTTCCTAGTGCCCAAAACAAATCTGATGGTTTAAAGTTACCTTTGGACATTTTTTAATTAATTTTATGATATCAATCACTATTTTAAACCAACATGACTGCATTTTCCCAGATCAATACAGCATGTATGATTCAGATTCTAAGTTTACGACTTTAAAACTTTGTACTTCTGACTCATTTTGATACATTCCTTATGCACTTGCCTGCAGCTATCTTTGCCTGGCAGAGATCAAGAGATAAGACAAAAGCCAAGATCGAACTGACTTTTATTGACTGGAGAGAGCTCAGAGAAGAGACAAGATGCAAGACAGGTGCTGAATTTGTCAGGGGGTGGCACAAGCTGCTTTAAAGTCTGTTTGATTGCAGCAGGATGTTAAGTTTTCAGATTGTTGTCAGTCAAGGGTATTCCTTTTCACAGTTTGAAGTCAAGCTTGACTGCGATTTTAAAAAGTCATGACTTGAAATCCATAAAGGCTTTGCATCTTACCGTTTCTGTGGTGTTAACTGTTTTTTTAAGAGTTGTGAAAGGCAAAAATTAAAAATAAACTAATCTTGAACTGAGGGCCACATTATGTTTCTCCAGAAAACTATTGAATGTCATAGTTTTGAATCCCCAGAGAGATGTATCCCATTATTATTATATTTACCACGTCCCCTTTACACTTACTTTCACAGTTGTAAGGAAACAGAGAAGACTGTGTGTGATAATAGGGAATGCTTCGCCATCAAGTGTCCCCAGGTCAGGCTGCGGATCCATTTTAATCCCCCCACCCAGCTAAAACTTAACTGAACTAATCATTGCCAATTGTCTTTGCCCTAAAAGGCACCCGCGTGGCCTAATATAACTGCCACATTTAATTTCCATCTGCCAAAAGGTGGCAAAATAAAGATAGAATGAAGAGAGCTGATTAGCAGGAAGTGAGCCAGCTTGACAGGGATGAATTAAAGTTTGGCTGATCAGGAGTCCAAGAACATGGGCTTCCTTGGCAACATTCAGTCTGTGAATGCATTTTACAACAGGGTTTCGGATTTCACCCCTTCTTCAAACTGATGGCTGTTTTTCCTTTCTTTTTTTATCACTCTATTTCTTATTGATTTACTTCCACCCACTCCACCACAAACTATAAACAGAAGCCCAACTTTACCCTATATTGCCTTTGACGGGTCAAGTGAACTAACGACTTTAAGACTGCTTCTATTTCTTTCTTTTTTTTTTTTTTTTTTTTTTTTTTTTGTTTTTATACTAAAATTACAAAGCTAAGCCACCTTACAGGCATCACAATGTTCAGTATTTGATTTTGTTCTCCATTAATGCGACTTGGTCCCCAATTAGACCACATTTAACTGCATATTTCTTAAATTAGTGGAGGTCCTAGAATTTTGAGCCCAGCCCAGTGGCCCAGATGGAAGGCCTCAGCCAACATAGATTAAAACTGAGCTAGTTTGGGTTCATAATTTATTAGTTTAATTACTGAACTAGGTGCAGAGTCCAAAAATAAAACACTTAACATTTATTTCTCACTTTTTATTATTATGGTGTTCCATAAAGTACTAAAACATGGGCTTTGCAGCCATATAAGCAGACGAGTGTGCATCTGTGCATCCATTTATCCATACATACATCTATCCATCCGTCCATTATTGCACGCTGATTTAAGGTTGGTTTGTGAAAGTAATAGGTTCAGGAGGGAGACCCAGACATCCCTCTTCCCAGCAACTCTCTGCAGGATCCTGAAGAATTCCCAGGCCACAAGGGAAATATCACTCCAGTGGAGTGTGTCTGGAAAATGTCCAATGGGAGGAGATCATGAGGCATCCTGATCAGATGCTCTAACCACCTCAGCTGATTCCTTTTGTTACAGAGTAGCAGTGGCTCTCCTCCCAGCTCCCCCAAGTTGCTCAAGCTCCTTACCCTATCCCTAAGTTTAAGCTCTCCGAAAGAAGCTCATTTGAGGAGATTGTATCTATGTCATGATCATAGGTGGGTTAGGAACATATGTGGATCAGTAAAATTTGCCTCAGCTCGATCTTCATCTAAATGGACCTGTGTAACACTGTTATTACTGTTGATGTAGCACCAATTCCTCTGTCCATCTCTGGCTCCATCCGATTATCACTTTTGAACAACAGCACATGTTAACTGTTTCAGCACTAATATTTGGCCTCTACTTTTGTTGTGTGTGGAGCTGTTTCTGCTGTTAACAAAAGCAACAATATTTGCATTTCATCTATTCAGTGTTATGACATTTAAAGTCTTTAGTTCATAAAATGTATCAATAAAGACAACCCCACAGGTCTGGAAGAACCAAAAATTTTTAAATTAATTAAATTGGATGACCTTGTGTTTAGTTATTACTCCATTTAAAAAGAAAAATTTATGACAAACACACACTGAAGGTTGTATTAACACATGAAGATAGTTTCCATGTTAGTTTTAAGAGCTTTTTTGTGACTTTATGATAAGAAAACCTCTTATCTTCTGACTTTAACATTAAGAACTATATTAGGCTGTCTTTAGTGTTTTAAACTGAATTTTATTTAAATTTGTGTTTGTAAATGATGTAATACAGGAAAGCCTGTTAGGGAACCATTTGGAGACAAAGTATGATTAACAAAGTCATAACTGCAAGCACAGACACTCATTTATGGATAATTATATTCAGCACTAAGACACATATGTGCCCCCTTAGTGTGCATGCACACACATTCAACCACAAACTGTAATGCATCATATCTGACTTTTATCTTTGACTTATTAGTAATAATAAGTCATAGACACACATGCTTTAAGTGAGTAGTGAAACAATAAATTCCTGAACTTGCCTCTATTAAACATGCAGATTTTTTATTCTTTGCCACTGTTCTGTGTACGTCCCTGAGCTTGTCTTCATGTTTTTCCCTCATCGTCCCATGGCTCATAAAATGAGTTGTATTTCATCAAAGGTAGCTTGCACAACAAGTCTATGCCTTAATTGGTGCTTGAGTTTGTAAATTGCCTGTGTTTTTCCACATTCAGTCTGGCTCACAAAATGCTTATCTGGAAAATTCTCCCTTGTAATACAGAGAAACAGTGTCAATGCTTTGCTTTAATTATAGCTTCCTCTCTCACTGCTTGCTTGCTTCATTTGCAAGTGCAATTCCCCACAGAGCCAGAGACAAAATAGTTTTTAATGAATAAATACATCATAGTGCAGCAACTTAAACCACAATTAATGTAATGTAAAGAAACTTTTGCTATGATGTTCTGTTAACTTTCAATTTTTCATTTGTTTTATTTATTTATTTACGTCTAACAACACTTTATAGATTGTCTTGTGTTGTTGCATGATCCTGTTTTAAAGTGTTCGCTGTTCTTCCAGGTATTTTTTTTTTAAACTCTATAACCTGAGCAGGAAAAAACAAAACTTCAAAGTCATAAAGCATTTTAGAGCAAGTCAGATCAATACAATGTAAACATTTCATTGTTCAGTTGAGACATAACTCACAGCACTTTTTAGCTGCAGCACAAATGTTTACACTCCTGCTTGTGGATTCTGTCTGAGATTCAGAAAAATTATAACATCTCCAGAAAGAAAGATATGGGTATTTGGAAACACATTAATGCTTTGCATTTCTGTTGTGCAGCATCTGCTACAGTAGAAAAAAAAATCTCTGTTCAGCATTTTTCTTTCCCTTATTCCCTTTACTAGAAACATTTTTAACCCACCATCTGTCTACTTTGTGCATATATAAAATAACAATATGGTTTAAATAACATCTTTTTAGACTTGCTTTTGTGTTCTTTTAGTACTTTTTGGATTCTGGCTTCACTTCAATACTGTTCAGAAGATTGCTGAGGGAATTTTGTGTAGCTAATCCATCACCCTCTTCTGTTTCAGGTAACTCTCCTTCAGAGGAGTCAGAGGAGCGTGACAAGGAGGCCAGGACGCTGACCTACCCAGCGTACATTGCTAGCCTCCTGGACACAGGCGCTAAACGCATGGCAGCTGGGGTCCGAATGGACTGCAGCAGTCAGGGCCAGTGTCCGCGCTCCTGCCACCTCTGCCACATGAGCCCGAGGCCGGCTCAAGGGCGGCAGCAGTCTGAGCCTGTCCTTCTGAAGATTACCAAAGCGGCACCCATCTATGAGCTGGTGTCCAACAACGAGACCTACCAGGTGTGCTGAATGATTTTTGTGCTTTTTTTTTTCCATGTACAAATGAGAAACTTAACGTCTGGTTTTAAAGCCAATTTTATTACAGCATTCACAGTTTGATTTTTTTCATTACACTTTTTAAACCGGTGGCTCTATTGTCTCTCATCTTTCTGGAATGGATTACCCAATTTTACCTTCCGGGGTGTATGATGACCACACATTTATTTTCCAGTATCCTCTTGTCATTCTTTGTTCTTTTGAATCAATGTCTTTTTACTTTCACATGGAAAACCTTTTCCACCATTTTCTCATCAAAGCCGTGACCTAAAGCATGAAGACAGCAGCTAATAATCCAGGCATGAGAATAGCTGTGAGATCATTAAAACAAGGATCAATTAGTTAGCACCCTACTGTCAGTATGCTGGAGATCCCAAACCTCATGGCCTCATTACAAACCAGGTCATGGACACAGAGAACTTTCCAGGGAAGTCTTTTCCTTTCCATGTGTCAGTTTGCTCTCTGCTGGAAGCATGCTGTGCCATAAACTGCTGCACTGTGCTATGACTTATTTGACTGCATCAATATTGCACATCAATGGCATTTCTACTCCTCCAGCAGGAAGGAAGAGTCGATATGGTGCTGTCCACCTCTTTCATCCTCAAGTTCAGTCAGACAGACACAGCTGCTTTCATCCACAAAGGTTATTTAGTGTAGACTCGTACAGTACAGTGGGGACATTATGAATAATTATAAATTAGAGCTTTCACATTTACTGAGATAATATATGAGAATCAACCAATCCCTGATAAGCTTTTATATATCTACTGTATATATACAGAGTGATTGATTTGAATTGTTTCTGCTTATTCCTCCTACACATCTTAGTAGGCGTGTTTCCATTACACCTAGAATTGCGCAAAACCTAAATATTCCAATTAAAAACTGGTAATGGAAACATCCATATTTAGAAAAACCTCTCAAATATTGCTTTTACGCTCTCATGAGGTGGTTTTTCCAGATGTGGCGATATAGGACAGTGTAATGGAAACACTTTTTTCGCATTTACACGTCTCCGGACATAACGTAATGTAAATGAATTAAAAGAATAATTTCTCTGTAATGCCCATTTAAATTAAAAATGTAGGTTATTTTCTTGTCCACTCATCTTTCCCTATCTCTCTTTGTAGGCCCTTCAGGAGGCAATGATGAGCATGCTGTGGTGCTCAGGAAAAGGAGACGTCATCGACGACTGGTGTCGATGTGATTCCATCGCTTTTGGCTCAGACGGACTGCCAACCTGCGCCCCACTTCCTCAACCTATGTTAGTGAAATGATGCTACCATCTTTCAGTTCAGCACTCGCGAAGGATTTGTGATGAATCCCTTCCATCACTTTACTGATAAAGTGATAAAATATATCACCTGCTGCTGATAATACTGAATTTGTCTCTATGTATACAGCTTTTAATTGTGACTAAACATCACAGCATTCAATGCTTTTCTTTGTACGGGTTCTTTGTCTTGCACGAGTGTGCTAATCAATTAAATGAGCTGCTTTATATTGATTAAACGGCATGAAAAAGTCTGTTAACAAAGTTGTTGGTGAGTCAGACTTTATAGGATAAATGACAGAAAGGTTTGTGATATTGCAGAAAGATGATGTAAGATGTCAATTACCCTAACGAGGCCATTTTGTTGGCATCTTTCACAGTCTTTGTCACTCTGTTGCCAGGCTGAAGCTGTCTTACACCTACGAGCCTAGCAGCTCATTGGTCATCATGGAGTGGAACCACACTGAGCCACCAATTGGTGTGCGGATTGTCGATTACCTCATCAGCCAGGAGAAGGTGACGGAGAGGACCGACCATTCTAAAGTTGAGACAGGTACGGGTGTTCAAAAACATCTGTGTCGTAAGTTTGCTCATAAATAAGACCCACCACTTGAGAAATTGTGATTTATATACTAACAGTTACCAGGCAACCAGTGATCATTAAAATCTTTATGAATCATAATAAAACGTGTTTATCAGTTAGTTTATGGATTCAAGGCTTTAACCTCCACCTGCTGCCACTTGTGGGTACATTGTGTACTTTGCCTTTTTTAATAAGGATAAGTGAATTTGTTTCCGAGTTATTTAGCTGTGAAAATTGATCTGCTGGTGTTTCTTAACAATTTAGAGATACTGTACTATAATTCAGTTGACTCTTGTTTATCTGGTTAGTTATGCTGGTATAAACCAATTTGTCAACATTGTGTGGCTTCAAACATCTAGTTTGAAGCCACACAATCCACCACATGGGAAAATTAGGTAAAAATGTACACAAAAAAAATTGCATTATGGTTCGACCACGAAAAAAATAAAAGGATATTGTCATTTTGACTGACTGACTGGACTGATAGTTTAAAGATACAGCATCCAAGTGAACTTACATTTTTATGTTGAATCTGTCATTTTGAAGGCTACCACAAGATGGTGTGCACTAGTAAAAATAATGAGCAATATTTACGAGACTTTCTCTTGTGCCTTCAGACAGGTATTGTAAAACAGCTGCTGCAGTTGTTTTATGTTAATCTGCTGTAGAGGCTTTCAGAGGGGCAACGCATGAGTTGTAACAATTATTATTATAAAAATGCCATTATAGATAGGTGACAGCATAATAGAACTGTTTAAATCTGGGTCTTTCCCAGAAATAAGCATATCAACACATTTGATCAGAAACAAACATTACAGTAAAAGTTATTTTCTTTTTATTTTTTGCCAAGCAGCTTTTGCAAGTTCATCAAAGGGATTTCTTTGTTCCCTGTTTATTCCAAATGGATGTAACCATTAAGGTATGTTTTCCCTCATGTTTGCATTATTGGTAGGAAGCCATATAACAAGCCATGGGAGCAGTAAGAGTAAAACTACCCGTGACAGAGAGGGATGCTTGTTTGGCTGCTGCTGTTTCAGTAGAAGGTGGCAAAACAAGGCCAGTTTATTTTAGCAGTAATGACCCAATCCATAATGGAGACTGTTTCAGTTCCCTCCGAGTACCAAAGTTTGTTGTCGCTTAATGAGAGAATAAACTGTACTTTACAGAACTGTGTGGATTATCAACAGATACAGTAAGTTCAGGAGAGACTATTTCTTTTATTAGTGGTATTGTAGTGATGTGGGCTCTGCTCTAATGGGTTTGCTCAGTTGTAATGCTTTGCATGTACACATCTCTACATTGGGGCTTTACAGTTTTACATGTACAAAACACGTGCTTGTCTTTTTGGATTGCAAATGCATCTTGGATTACAATCACAATGCATTTCCTGACATTCACTGAATTTTTAGAACATAATTCACGGAGCAGTTTGCCATTGTTCATTTGGTTTGGTGTTGCCATTACAATCATGTGACAGAATCTTTTAGACATTCACCAAACTGATTATTCTGTTTGTAGAGTTACAGTAGGTCCAACGGGTTAACTTCTTTTCCTCTGTGGCATTAATGTCAAAAGATGGAAAGTTTGTCGTTTGAGAGACCAAGTAAACTTTGAAGCAGGGGAGTTATCATTTTAGTTATCATTTTAGAGGCAAATTTAGTTAGCAAAATTAGTTTGTTTTGTAGCTTTGAAACTAGATTTCCTCCTTCGTCCTTTGAATACATTGTCTTTGTCAGCTCCCCATTACTACTGTGTTCCTAAGCCTTACAAATACAAATATGTCCCATCCTCTAATGTGTGCTGTCAGAGCAATAAACACTGAAGATAAAAGCAGTGGGTGTTCGAGAATCCTGCTTGAGTTTTGATAACTTTTGACTGCGCTACCATGCGCTATTTTAGTATATGCATGTACATGACTTGTGTCTGAAAAAACGACTCCCCCGAATGCTCCAGTGTAATACGAACCCAGTGTGTAAATATCAGTATATTTGTGTTACTAATGAAGAATAAATGAAGATGAAAAATAGATAAAATTTAAGATTTCAGGCTTGACTAGAAGAAACACTTTCAGGATAAATATGAATATTGCTTTGGAATGAAGCAGCTGTAGCTCTTAACTTCTATCAAATCATTGTACAATATGTGAACAATACCCCTGACATTACTCTGAGAAAGTGAAGCAGGACCCATTTTATGAGGTTTTAGTGGAGACACTTTAGATGAGGTCTCCAAATTTTTGCTACACTTTGACACCATCTGTTCTCAATGGCTCCCAATTTGGGGACCTCTGGTTTTAAAAGGTCAATGTCTTCTTTTTTTAAATGTAAGGTATGAGTTCATACTGTATATATTAAGATTTGGAAAATGGATGTTTTAAAGTTGTATCTTTTTATTTATATAAATGAACTGAATCTATCCGAACAATGAATAGTTCAAAGGCCAAACAGTGGGAGATGTTAATGTTGTAATCTTACAGTGTAAGATAAGTCCTAAAGGCATTAGTTTTGTGCAAGAATACCATGGTAAAAGCAACAAGTGCAAATGCAAATGCAAAAGATTTTTCTGTTTAGGTCATAGGGGTTAGAAATACAAGCAGTACAAACAGCTTAAAAGATATGCACATAATTAACTAACAATTCATTTAAATGAATGCCTGCTTCTTCTATTCTATTCTACTTCATTCATTGTTGGCAAGCAGTTTTGTGCATGAGAGCACATCAAGTATAGCTTGAGGAAGAAAGATAAAACACTTCATCACGCAGACTGAGGTAGATGAAAAGATACCCTATGAATGCAAATTCGGTTTGAGTTGGCTTACAAAACACTTGAAAAGACACATTAAATCTCGGGAGCAAAGCGGCACATCCAGAGAAAGTTAGGCTCACTAATACATTTAACCCAGTTCACAACCCAGTAGACAGCACAAGGATATTGTACAGGTCAGAAAATTACACAATTAACCAAAATAAAATTCCATATCTTCAGGGTGTTGAGGTTGTCAAAACTTTCAGCAGCGCCCTCTCTGTGCCATTTGGACTCTCTGAAGTGTGAAATTGCACAGCGCTGCTCTAATTGCACTGAGTAAAAGCTCTCCAGCTCCGGCTGGTGTGGCTGTTTTTTATTCATTTATTTTTTAAAAGAGCTATATGAGCACACATTAAGCCGGATAGTTTTATCACATCTTCACACTCCTGCATTTTATTGTGGATGATTGATTACAAGGAACATACTGGCAGGGATGATTGGGTATATTTGTTTCAAAGTAGAAGGAAGACAGGAATAGAAAACCACCAAGGAAAGCATAGAGAAGCCACAGGCAGAGAGAAAGAAGCTGAAGAACCGGACCAAAGCTGGAAAAAGATTAAAATGTTTGAAGATATAGTTTTTAAACTTTTTTTTTTTCAAGGCACACCAGAAGGGAAACCAACATCTAAAAGTGCACATTTATTTAATTTCTGTGCCAAATAGCCTTCAAATATCATGTTATCATTTTTATTACTATGAAAATGCACATTTTCAGTTTATTTACTAATTTAGCCCTTGATTAATGAAAAAAAACACTCTCAAACCTCTGTTTTTTAGAAGGAAGTGGCTGCCTGTGAGTCAGTTAATGCAGTGGAGACATTTCCATGGAGCTCTGTTCAACATCCTTCTGTCTTGTTGGTTCTTCTTTTGATTATTTTGCCAGACAAAGACCCTTTTTACAGCAGATTTGCAGCATCTGAATCCAGAATTGCTCATTTTTTTATTCATTTATATGATTGCCTATGGTATTGTGTAAGGTTGATTCAGCTAAGCAGTAAACTCTTAGCTTGTAACTTGCCTGTATCAGACACTTCCAACAGTCTACCTGCCTCTGATTAAGACCTTCAGCTTTTTTTAAAGAAGCCAACATTTTTCTCAGCGTGGAAGTTGTGTTTGTTTTCCAAGTAGACTGACCCTTTCAGCTCGACTGGCATTATGTTAGCACTTGCCAACTTCTGCCGTAATCCTGCTGAGAGCTGTAGACTCAAACTTAACATAGTTGAGTTTAATGAAACTGTCAATAAAAAGGTTTTCTAATCTGTTCTTTAGGTGATAATATGTTCTGATCATAAAGTGTGTTTGCCGCAACTTTTTAGTTACCACACCTGAGCTTTGATCAGGCCACGCTGGTGTACCCTGGCACAGTGTTTGGAAACCACACTACAAAGCTTTCTGCAAATGGTGTTTTGGATTTCATTTGTCAGTCTTCTGTTCTGTTATCTCCAGGAATCATGAGCTGATGTTAATTTCATCCCAGATACAGTAATCCCCCCATCTGCTTCTCCCCTTTTTCTTTTCCTTCACCACCTCTTCTGCGTTCATCTCCTTTTCCTCATTTCCTATTGCCTTCCTACTCTTGAAATTCTTACCATGTATCGTTCTGTTTTTCTTTCTTCGGTCATCAAGATAGAGTAAAATAGCTGTCATACTGCATTTGCTGGGTGGACCTTTCAGGATAGCACATCTTATTACAATAATACTATATATGCATGGAGCTCTCTCACTATTAAAATAGTTTTCATCACAGCTAATTAGGAAAAAGCAATTGTAAATGCCTCAGCTCTATAGCTGCATGCAATATTTATGACATTATGGTTTATGACATAATAGAGAGAGTAGTGTACCTCTGACACTTTTAGGACATTTCGACCAAAGACAAACTGGTTCGGTGTCGGTGTTGGCGCTAGAGTCAGGGCTTAGCTGGTGCGTTCAGTAAATCTATTCGGTTTTCCACCAGACTAAGTCAAGTCGTTGCAGCGTCATTACGTCATCTAAAATGCAACCGCGTGCGCCGCTTTGAGGAGTAGGATAGAGAAAAAAATAAACGTTTACCCTGCTCTTGTTCTTCTAAACTTGCCTGGACTCCCACAGATGGACAAGTTATTCGTTCATGGCTGTGAACGTTTGATTATCAACCACACAGAACGGTGACTACTTTAAGGAGAGAGGTAATTTTTCAGTTTTCTTACGATGTTTTTAGCCGTTAGCTACAACATGTAGCCCAGCTTAGTGCTGACTATACTTGTGCTGTCCCTGTAACAATTTAATGATTATTGATTAACTCTTGAAAACAAATAAGACACTTACAGTTGTTGTTTTTTTTGTTGTTGTTTTTTTTTTTGGTTTGTTTTTTTAAATAACTGACAACAATTCAACAGTCCTTGTTGCCAACATGGTTAGTAGACAGCTTACCCTCTCTCTGAGCGCTGGGCAGCAGGGTTGTGACTCTGGCGTCAAAACCTTTCTGGGTGATTTCACCTAAAAGAATGATAAACATAGCAGTAATAATATTTAACAAATGTGTTGTTGTTGATGGGTAAGAAATGTTACCATTGTCAAGCTCTCTCCTCATCTCCACGCATTTTTTTTTTTTTCATTTTCTAAAATAGAGAGTTGACAATAAATTATTAGCAAAATAAAGTATTGCCACTGTGAAATCATATATTTGACTCTACAGGTGGTTATTTACAATTACTGCTTTTATCATAGCATTTGTCGTTATAATTACATGGTCCCCATTCATTTGGCGTTTATCTCAAATCAGATTGCCGTGTTTAATCATAATGCATGCACATATTTTTGATCCATGCTATTATCATTATTATCGTAGCGGGTCCTCCATTCCTTCTGCATTAATCTCAGAGTGCAGTGTTTAAACCCTTCTGCTGACTATCATTGAAACTAAACAAAGTTATGGAGCAAACATTGCATTTTTAAAAAACTTTCACATGCATTTACATGTTATTACACTGCTATGCATACGTTTGTTTAGTTTTTGTCAAGTTTTATATCTGTCAAAATTGGCAACAGGCAGTCTAGGCCGCTAACCGTGGTTGAGACGTTTGTCTCGCCTTCGTGGCCGACTGTGTGGCGTATGGCGCAGTTTTTCCTGACTCTGACAACATTTTTTTTGACAACTTTTTCCTGACTCTGACAACTTTTTTTCTGACAACTTTTTCCTGATTCATCAACGGTCAAGATTCTGGTGGGATTGCATTGTTCCAGATTTTACCACTAAGCAGTTTGTTTCAAAACTTCTGTGTGTCCCCGGATTTCTCCCTGTACATCTGTGATCGACCACAGCCATCCATTCTAAAGAAGACACACATTATTGAATCGTTGTCCTGGTCCAACATCAGGAGCTACAGGTGGTAAAACCGGTGTTGAAAGGACTGACGTCGGATCGGCTTTAATGAAGTATTTTAACCGTGAAGAGCAATAAATGTGTGGCATATCATTTCTTGTTTACACAACTTTGCAGACCATAAATTGTATTATTTGATCAATAAAAATTAAACTAAGTAGCAAAGCAGTTTACTCTAGCTTTTGATTTTATTTTAGTTTGAGTTAGAGTGAAATCAGTAATTGTTACGCTCCAGTGTGAACTTAGGAATCCAAGCGCAGACATTACGGGTGGCATACAAGACAGACTTTATTATTTTCCAGAATCGCTTGGAAGGTGCGGGTGTGCTGGTGGTTCGGCAGGCGGGCAGGTCAGTCAGCAGGTAAACAGGTCGGCAGGCAGGCGGGTCACTCCAGCAGCAGCAGCTCTGCATAAGAGACCTGTTTATCTGTTTCAAAGCACAAACAGATGTCTGTGGTAACCACAACATGCAATTTTAGAACATAACAGCTTTAATTAATAACTGCTTCTATGATATTCACATATATTACCTGGTCTGTTATGCAGACAAAAAAAGGATGACGATGACAACAGGACACCGGGTGAAGGTGAAGTAAACACAACAAGTGTTAGCGTTTCCCTCAGATTACAGGTACTTCAACTCTGTTAAAAAAAACAACAAAAAAAAACAAAAAAATAAGAATCTTAGTTTGTGTTCACCCCACATTTTATAACATAAGAGTTGGCATGCATGGCCAAATGTTAGGAAAAGTTTCTTTATTTACAGGACAACACAAGTCACTGACACATTTACTTGGCTATTCTTAGCAACTGTTGGCGGGTTAGCATGGCTAACAGAAGAGATCAGTTTTAATGATTCAAACTCGATCCATAATGTGTCTGTCTAGAAAGCTCCTACACTTACCAGATTCACGTTCCCGTTTTCCACCACATTTTAGCTCCATATTATGATCACTGAAAAGTTTTTCAGCCATTTTAAGTCATTTACTACTGACTGCTGGTCAACAGATCTTTCGTAGCCTGCTGCAGCATCTCCTTCTGCATGTCCGAAAGCAGCCTTTTTTGTCCAGCGCCCAACCACTGATGCAACCAACTCGCAGCGGTTCTCAGATCTGGCCCAGGAAAGAGTTGGAGCCAGCTTCGAACCAGTTTTGAGAGCCAGGAGCTGGTGTCTGGGCAGTCTAAAATTAAATGACCCGTGCTTAGGCAGGCTGTGGGTCCGAACCAACGAAAGAACCACCCCAGTCAAAAAACCCTTTAACAGGCATTGATGTATTGATACCTTTACATTGATAGCATGTATGTAATTGTTCACCACATAGATTTCAAATTTGAGTTGTTTTTTCCTATTAAGTCACAGGATGCATTTCCATTTTTTCACAAAATAAAAGCAATTTTTTTAACATTTGGACGAAGTGCAATTGCGATTTCCAGGTGTTTCCATTGAATGGTGTTTAGCGCATTAGCCGTTATTCTCGTAAAGTCTCGTTCGGCAAGACTCCACTTTGAGGAGGATGGAGATTTCTAAATCTTTGTAAAACTCTGCATTGCATTTGCTATCAAGGAAGACGATTACAGTGTCCCTTGCTATAATGCGGTTCACCTTTTGCAGTTTTGCGAATTTGTTTTAGTGCAATTTTATATGTTTATGTTTATTTTATTTTTTTAATTTTTTTTTTTTACAGCGCATTGTGTTCTGCGTCTTGATTAGCACATTGTATTATACTGGACTTATTTTTCTACGAAGGTTTGAACTCTGAGGGTGTTTAAACAAGAGAGAAAAGTCTGAAAATGGTAATGTCTGAGAAAAGTGTATAAAATGTGTAGTGAGGGGTTTTACAGCCTTAAAACAATAAATAAAAATAATAAAGCTGACTACTTCGCGGACTT
The DNA here is from genome assembly GCA_037177495.1 of Rhadinocentrus ornatus. Lineage (NCBI taxonomy): Eukaryota > Metazoa > Chordata > Actinopteri > Atheriniformes > Melanotaeniidae > Rhadinocentrus > Rhadinocentrus ornatus. The sequence continues at coordinate 10,373,342 of JBAMHW010000008.1, read as the reverse complement.
TGCTTATTGCGGGTCATTTTTAGAACGTAACTTTCCGTCTCCTCCTGCGTCTACTCATCGTGCGGCATCTATATTTGATATGAACTGGTCACGTGACCCGCTACGTCACGTTCAGTGAAGTCTAATTGCGAGAAAAGTATTTCCATTACACTTTTGCGACATACATCTATATCAACACATCTGAAAAACCACCTCATGAGAGCGTAAAAACCTTTTAGCAATATTTGAGAGTTTTTTAGAAATGTAGGTGCAACAGTGATTAAACAACATTAAATAACATTACAATTTTTTTATTGCGATATTTAGCTTTTGCATAATTCTACGGCTAATGGAAAACACACCTACAGACTTTATCAAAATGTTATTAAATGAGGAGTTTGATTTTCAGAATATAAAAGACTAATGGTTGGAGGGTTTCTGTATTCTGTTTTTTTTTGGAAATGGAAATGGACTTGTACTTATATAGCGCTTTTCCAGTCAGCTTGACCGCTCAAAGCGTTTTACACTACTTGTCACATTCACCCATTCACACACACATTCATAGGCACATCGGGAGGCAACCTTGGGTTAGGTGTCTTGCCCAAGGACACTTTGACATGTAGTCAGGGAAAGCCTGT
>JBAMHW010000008.1:10339227-10357926 GCA_037177495.1 Rhadinocentrus ornatus | reverse complement strand
TGTAAGAGAGAGCGGGAAAGAAGAGGGAGCCGGGCCTCTGGTGGTAATAGGCACCCCCGCTCCCCCAGACGCCCCCCCAGAGAGAGACGGGCCAGGAGCAGCCGCCCCCCCACGACTGCAGTGGGCAGGACAATGGGCCGCCACCAACCCCAGAAGGCACCCACGTGGTAGGGGGGAATAAGAGGAGAGGAGAGGGAGGAGGTCAGCAGGAGTGCCCAGACCAGACGCACACCACCCCCAGGTCCGCCCAGGCCCCCCACCCACAAGCGCAAGTAATCCCGCCCCACCCCACATACACACATATGTCCTTGCACACTCTCACTCATCCTAGCACACACGCACCTCCCCACGCACACACCATTTAAACATACACATCACTTTTAAAATTTACAGAACCCGGACTTCCTCCTCTTGCGGAACGAACAACGGGGGCTGAAAACCATTAACCACCTAGAAGGGAGTGAGACCAGTGGCCGAGGAGGGCAAAGAATTGTGGGCATATTCCACCCAGGGACACCGGAGCCTGGTCTTCAGCTTTTGGTTTGCCCTTTCTGACTGACCGTCATATTGAAGATGGAAGCCGACAACAGACTAACCTGCAATCCCAGGAGATGACAAAACTCGGCCCAAAACTTGAGGTGAACTGGAGTGCCCTATCGGAAACCACATCCAGAGGAAGCCCGTGTAGCCGGAACACATGGATTGAGAGGAGGTCAGCCATTTCCTTAGCCGTGGGCAGCTTAGGGAGCGCTACAAAATGAGCCATCTTGGAAAACCTATCGATAACATTAATGACAACGGTCTTGCCATCGGAGGGGGTAAGTCCATTGCAATATGGAACCAGGATTCACGAGGTATGGACAGTGGGTGCAGAAGGCCAGCAGGACGTAATCGTGAAGTCTTGGACCGGGCACAGACTGGACAGGCTGCAACGAAGCTGCGGACATCCCGACAACAGGAAGGCCACCAGAATCTTCGGGACAGGAGGTAAAACGTGCACGTGATTCCAGGATGACAGGCCAGATGGGAGGAGTGGCAGAGAACCAGAGCCCTGGAATGCAGGTGAGGAGGCACCAACAGGCACCCGACGGGACAACCGACACGACGGAGCCAGACTGGGCCCGTCTGATCTCCTCCTCCAGCTGAACCCGGTTAACCCCCAGACGGACTCGAGCGGGAAGGATGAAGTAATCAACTTCTCCTGAATCCTCCTCCAGATGAGTCGCCTGTCGGGAGAGAGCATCGGGTTTTAAGTTCTTCGAATCAGGACGGTAAGCAAGAGAAGTTGAACCGATTGAAAAATAGTGCCCAGCGGGCCTGTCGCGGTGTTAGTCTTTTGGCAGACTTCAGATATTCCAAGTTCTTATGGTCTGTCCAGACAGTGAAAGGTAAAGCCGCACCCTCTAGCCAGTGGCGCCATTCCTGCATCGCTAGCTTTACTGCCAGGACTTCTCGGGATCTTGGAAAAATAAGCACAAGGGTGTACCTTTGAATCATCTGGGCTCCGCTGAGAGAGCACCATGCCTAACTCGCAGTCAGAGGCGTCCACTTCCACTATGCACTGTCTGGTGGGATCTGGTATGCGCAGAGGAGCTGGTCGAACCTGTCCAAATGTAAGGTTTCTTCCCAGAGGTCAACTGATGGAGTGGGGAGGCTATGACACTATAATTCTTAATGAACTTTGGGTAAAAATTAACAAAACCCAGAAACCTCTAGAGCTGCTTACGGTTTTCGGGTGCGGGCCACTCCCGGACAGCTGAAAATTTGGAGGAATCCATTTGGACACATATCCCAGAAAGGAGACAGATGAGCTGTGAAAGTCACATTTCTCTGCTTTGACGTAGAGCTGATTCTGTAAGAGATGCTGCAAAACAGTATGGACATGAAAAATTTGTAGATCCAGGTTTTGGGAAAAAAAATGAGAATATCATCCAAATAAACAAAAACAAATTTATTCAGCATGTCCCGTAAGATGTCATTCACTAATGCCTGGAACACGGTGGGAGCATTCGTCAGCCCGAAGGGCATTACCAGATACTCCTAGTGTCCAGTCGGTGTGTTAAAAGCAGTCTTCCACTCCTCCCCCTCTCTGATACGGACTAGGTGATAGGCGTTCCGTAGATCCAATTTGGTGAAGATGGTGGCCTTCTGCAAAAAATCTAAAGCGGTGGATATTAGAAGCAGGGGATAGCAGTTCTTAATAGATATCTATGCACGACCAGAGCGTGCCATCTTTTTCCTCCACAAAAAAAAAACCTGCCCCGGCTGGAGAGGAAGAAGGCCGGATGAGTTTTGCTGTGAGGGATTCAGAAATATTTTGTTCCATAGCCGCCTTTTCGAATGCGGACAGTGAATACAGACAGCCCCAATAGCACAATCATAGGGATGATGCGGGGGCAAGGATGTGCCATGTTGCCTGTCATGGGAAAGAACAAAGACAGGAGGTCAGACAGTTGACACCCCAAATAATGATTCTACCATCCTGCCAGCCAATATGAGGGTTATGAAGCTGGAGCCAGGTGATGCCAAAAATGACCGGGATCTGTGGTGAATCAATTATAAGAAAACTGATGGTCTCGTGATGACAGTTTTAAAAAATGACCGGTACTGGTTCTGTTTTTATGGTGACTCTGTGTAATAGGTGATCGTCAAACTTGCACTGGTTGAAGCAACGGGGAAAAACTGAGACCCAGCTGTTCAGCCACATTTCTGTCCATGAATTCTGAGTCTGACCCGGAATCATGGACTACAGACAAGGTGTCTTCCTGCCCTGCCGCCGCCCGGCCCCTGCTGGGCCTGTCTTTTTGCTGGACGGAACCGGACTATATGACCTGGTTGGCCACAGTGTAAACAGAGCCTGTTGGTTATCCTCCAATTCCTTTCTGCCTTGGACAACTTAGACAAACCAATCTGCATGGGTTCCGGGTCACTCGAAGAAGTGGGAACTGAAACGGGTTTCTCGGGGACAGAATGTAATCTGGACCTAAAGACGGATCTGTGTTTACCCGGCCCACACTCATTCCCTCTTTCTCTCCGTTTCTCTCTGAGACGTTGATCAATGCGAACAGTGATTTCTAATAAACAGACCCAGTAAAACCACAGACCCAGTTTGGTCCCAGTTTAACGTCATCATAGAAAAGTCATCAGTTTATGGAAACTGTGTTCAGTAAATTTGTCATTCTTCTTTTAAACACATTCAGTGGAGCCAGTCTGATGGAGTTAACATTATTTTAGAAGAACGGCTGTGGCTCTAAGCTTGTTGCTAACATAGATGCTAACATTAGCTTTAATATTACAGTGACTAACCTTTTCAGGTGTGTTTTAAGGTGGATGGATTGCATTTTGCTGCTCATATATTGGTCCTGTTTTTATTAAGTTTTTAATATCTAAATGCCACAACGGTGCTGCAGCAACACTGTTGCTGCCATTGTTTTGATTGATTGCAAGTGTATACGTCTGTGTTTGTGACGTTACATCAGTGTTACGTCAGGGAAATGACAGCACACAACATGTACAGCAGACAGGAGATTGGAGAGAAGATGATGGAAAAAAAAACAAAAAAAAATAAAACATTAAAAATGAAAATTGTTTACGAGTCTCAAATCACGACTTTGAGTCGTGTCTCAAATCTTTTGAGTCTCGAAATCACTGGAAATGCAACTTAAGTGCATCAGCTGCATTACTGATGTGGAGATGTTCAGGCAGACAGTGGCTGTATTATGAAGATTGATGCTGGGCACAGTTTCCTATTTAGGGTTCCACTTGCTCATATATTAAAATAATTGTTCAACATATTTCCAAACAGCCTCTTCCAGTGATGGCATTCAAACACACCTCCTTGCACACGTGGAAGATATTCCCACCAGCACTGCAATTAATATGCAAAGTGGTGCAAAGCTTTACAATGTCACTTTTCATTTACATCTCCAGCAGTGTTTATATCTTTCAGTCGTGTGTCAGTCTCAGTGCTGGGTAAACACCTCTCTCTGACAGCTGCTACACACCTTCACTCCAATGCACTCCTTCTGCTGCTTGTTTATATACTTGTTTTGACAGCAGAGAAAAGGGTGACCACCTCAGAGTGCCCATCACGCACCACACACATGTACTTACAGGTGCTCACACACAGAGAAGGTAAGCTCCTGTATCAGAAAAGGTACCAGGTGAACATTTCGGTTCACACACAGAGGCGCTGTTTGTGAAGAGGTGGGTTACAGATGACCACCTCAAAGCCCCCATCACTTCACACAGCTTTGCACATACAGAGACTTGGCTTTTACAAGCAGAGGGTTTTTCCTCTTTAAAATGAAACACACACCCCTGTGGCAAACTGGCCTTTCAACGTGCACACTCCCAGCTGGGAAAACACAGCCAACTGTGTGTGTCACCACCAACCTGGTCAGCAGCAGCAGAGCGTTGTACTTGATGGAGAATTTGCCTTTATCTGCAAAGTCATTAGCAGCTTTTTAGTGAATAACGGAGACAGTTGTGTTATGTTCAGAAGAAAGCACATAAAGGTAAAAGATTCTCTTCTTATACTATAAATAGACTATTTGCCGCACTCGTGGATACATCTTTGTTCTGCAAGACAGACAATGATGCACACCTGCAGCACATTACATCTTTCATAGTTGTGGTTTGAGGAATGATAACCCTGCAGCGAATCTTTGCTCAATTTTCCCTTAAAATATGGATTGTTAGGCATTCAGGCAGGACCAAAAAATTTTTATTTCGTTATGAATATGCTGGGGAGAAAAAAAAAACTGTGCAAAGTGGGTGAATACACCTTTTCTTCCTTAGCGTCACCAGTGAAGTTGAAGGCTGTTAATGGACAGCATGTGTAGAGCCATATCAGTGTGACACGCTGCACCCTGTTCTACTTGCCTTCCTCTTGGCAGGTGTGATCCAAGTCCTGATTACTGTCCTCTGATGTACCTGAACTTACCTGGATCTGATCATTCAGTCAGTTAAATCTCCTTGTCACACATGCTTGCTATCTTTAAAGAAAGAATCTGTTCCAAACGTTGAGCATTCATTCTGCCCTTTGCATAATAAATCACAGTCAATTCCATTGTCTTCATCTGCATTGCCACTCTGAAACAACACCTGACCCATCTCAAAAAAAACACCTCAACTGTACACATCGAGTCTACATTGTGGTTAAGGAAAATGAATGCTCATCTGTTTTATATTTAGGAAGATTTCTGTGTGATGCAGAACTTTACTAATGTCATTTTGTTTTATCTGCCTTGTTAAGATGGACATAATCCATTTATTTCTATTCTGTATAGACATAATTTAGCTCTGACTAGTTGTGACAATTGCCTTAAATTATAGTATAGAGTTTTTTAAAGATGGAGATGCAGTTTCTGAACACGTATAAATCCTACTGAAATAAAGTCTTTCAGACATGTCCATCTTTCTCCTCATTGCAGAAACCCTTTTGAGCTTTGTGGACGACATTCTGTCTGGGGCCAGGTCTCCATGTGTGATGTTGGGGGACATCCCCAACCTTCTATCCTCATCCATCAGCATGATAATTCGTTGTCTGGAGCCTGACACCACATACATGTACGTTTGCTATTTTAACCCAAATTAATCATTTGAATGTATATATGTGAACTGATATGTATTTGCATGGTTTAAAAACACAACTTCTCTCATTTAGGTTAATTCAATGTTCATCTGTGGAAACAAATGATGACTTACCAGGACTTTGTTAAAAAAAACAAAAACAAAATAATATCAATAATTTATCAGACCTGCGTTGACCTTAGCAATTTACTACTGACTAATTCCAAACAAGGTTATGATGTGTACAGTATTCTCTCTATTTGGAAATGCGTAAAAAGGTTGTATGCATGCTAAAAACATGTTGCTTGCTGTTAACAGACACTGTTGTCACACAATACAGTTTACAAACGAAGTGGAGGAGTTTCTTACAGCTGGAAATAATTACAGTAATTGCAACCCCAGTAGGGACATAGAAAATAAATTTAAAAAAAAAATTAAAAATTGGGGAAAAAATGAAGTTTTTATTCCATGTGAAGTTTAATTGTTAATGTAATTTCAAGATGGAAGTTTTATTTCTGTCCTCTGTGCTATCTCTCACCATGTGGACTTAAAACAGTTATTCTTGTGTACAAGCTGCAGGACGAATGGAAAAATGCTCTCGAAAGCATCCTCACACTTATCTCATGGACAGCTTGCCAAAAGAGAAGCCACACACACGTTTTGAAAAAGGAAGAACAAAGTGGAAAGAAAAACTGGGAAGAAAAGGGATATAAAAAATTAGCCAAAAACATTTAAGATTAAAAAAAAATAAATAAAGCATGTTTACAAGTGAAGCACAAAATTTAGAAAAATAAAAAAGGACAAGAAGCTAAGCGATAGGACACACCCATAGTATGATGGATGTGGCCTGAATGAGCAGCCAGACACACTCTTTAAATTCCAACATTGGGGAGACTCTTGCTCTCTCTACAGATCATTTATTTCCCCAGCTTAAAGCCTTGTATCTCCCTCAGGGCAGTGCACACTCTATAATTTCTATGCAAACAGATCCCTAATAGATCAAGATCAAAATGATGTCTTGCTTAGAGAAAATACATTATGTGGACAGAAATACATGATGTACATGATGTCATCAAAAAGTGTGACAGAGAACATACTCTAGCAGCAAAAGTGACATCTTTAAGGACATGTTGGAAAATTTCACATGATCCACGTCAGTTTTTACTTGTTAAATTGAATGAAACAGTACCTAGAGTTTCAGAATGATGATTAAAATGAGATACAGATTTTTAGGCTGGCTGCAAGTTAGGGTTTGACCACCAGGTGGCGATATCAATTCACTCACAGCTTAAAACTGCCCAGAAGCAAATATGTTCATCTAACCCCCTACTGATAATGCAGATAATCCTAGATAGAGAGATGATCTCTGTGGCATTAACGGTTGTAGGAAAGGTATCATCTGTCAGTTTGCTGCTGTGCATTTGATGTTTGTGCAGCACGTTCATCAAAATGCAGTGAAGCAAATCAGCATAACAGGGTTTGGTTTTATAGAAGTTTTCTCCTTTGAAAACATAACATAACATAGATTTTATTAAAATTTCTAAGTTGTTTTTGTGTCCCTTCAGGTTCCGACTGTGGGCAGTAGACAATACAGGACGCCGCTCCAGTCCTAGTGAGGTCACCATCAAAACTCCATGTCCAACTGTAGATGATGTCAAAGCACAGGGTGAGGAAAGAGAAACGGACTGAAGTCAGTTCTGCTCACAGATATGAGTTTCATATTACAGCAGTGTATGTGCTCAAGGCAGACTGGGAAAATATAAAGCTTATCCTTTGCAGGATAAAGTTTGTCAGTTGTTTTAAAGTAAAAAATCCTTTGTAAATTTCCTTGTATCAGAGGAATTTATTAGTAGGACAGACATTTGCTCGAACTGTTCAGAGCAATGTTTCAAAAACTCCCAAACTAGATGTCAAATGAGTTGATTGAGTGGGTTATAATAATCACAAGCCGATAGTTTTCCTCTCTGGAGCAGGCCTCTTTATGGTCATTGTATGCTACAAATTCCATTAGGATATTTACTGTTAAAAAATGTCCTTCAATATAAAAAAAAGTTAAAGAAATCTTTGGTTATCCTCAGCAGTACTGAGAGCTCCATAGCAAAGATGTTACTGTGGATTCTGTTGCTGATTTGAATCATCTATTACAAAAATCCACTGTTCAATGAAGTGTGATCCTACTGGAAACTGTTAATCTTAATGTCTGGAAATGTATGAATGATGTGAAATACAATACTTCCAATGTACTGGCTCTGTTTTGAGCTGACTTTATTATCACCCAGAAGAGGGGGACAAGTTCCTAACCTGATCCATGAAAAGCTCATTAAACACATTTCTCAGTTGAAAAAAAAAAAAAAAATCCCTAACCTCTTCTTGGGCTGTGATTTATTTGTTTTTAAATGGTACACATGCAAATTGACATCTGCCATAGTCATCTGGATTTGGGAATGTAGAAAAAAAAAGAACAAACAAATGAATGAAAACATTGAGAAAGATTAAAAAAAAAAAAAAATTATGGTGAAGAAAGTTTTTATTGACCGATCCTGTTGATCTGCCTTGGAGTCCTTTTTTTATGCATATTATGGATGTAGCCTTAGGGTTTTCTGGAAAATTTGATTGAATCATCAGTTTTAACCAAAACCTCTTAGCCTCTGAAGGAGACTGAAATATAAAATAAATGCCATAAAGGAGCTTAAAGCCTCTACGCAGTTATTGCCTTTTCCCTTGTGTTCCTGAAAGACATGTCAAATCAAGCTTGAAACTGGGCCATGTCACCAAATGGTTCAGTCGAAATGTAAAAAGCAAAGTAAAAACTGAATAAGGAAGACCTTCCTGTCCTAATTTAGGGTGCTTTTTTACAATGGCAAAAACAAGACAGCTGACTAAGGGTGTCTAAAATATGGTCATTAAACAACAATGTCAATTCCATAGTGTTACACATGGACGTCTCGGAGGTAAGGTCTGACAGGGAGTGATCACTGGGGAGATTGGCTGGGCAGAATGTGAAAGGGAAAGACAGGGATGTAACAGTAGAAATTTTAGAGCAAAATGTGGTACCAAGTACCACAAAACTAAAAGGACTGAATATGGTGCAAATGTTGCTGGCTCCAGATTGAACCTGTCCTAACTTTACAACACACAAGTGTTTCATAGCTAACTAACCAGTTATTTGTATCTAAATTTATATCTAAATATTGTTTGGGGGTCTGTTTTTGCCATAACCATTACCCAACTTATGGGTTTGGTGTTTTCTGGTTGTCAGGTGATCACATTTGTTCTGGTTCCTACCATTTCAGTAAGTCATTGTTCACAGTTGCAGAGTGGAAGGAAGAATAGCAACAGCAGCTCTCTGTACTGTCAGCGGAAACTAAATCAGTGAAAAATAAAGGATTTTTTTGTTATGATACTGTTTTGTTTACCTGCTTAGGTATAGGTTGGTTTGTGAATGTCACACAAAATAGATGTTTACTAACGTACAAGTAAGATCTTGTCATTACTGGGAAATTGGTCTTTCTGCTGACCTCTGATACCTATGTTTCCATTTCAGAAATTGCAGATAAGATCTATAATCTGTTTAATGGCTACACTAGTGGTAAAGAGCAGCAGACAGCCTACAACACGCTTATGGACCTGGGTGCTCCTACGTTGCATCGTGTGCTTTACCACTACAATCAGCGCTATGAGACCTTTGGAGAATTCACCTGGAGGTGTGAGGATGAGCTCGGTCCAAGGTACAGTTACCATCTGGTTCCTTTTTCTGGTCACACTTTCTTACTTTTCTTTTTTGCCAGGGAAATGTTCTAAGCTTCAAAAAGAAGGCAAACAATGTAACTGTTAGATAAATGAAGCTGAGTATGCATATGAGAAATGGCCACATTTCAGATGTGATCAGACCAATGCATTCCTTCCAGCAAATTGATCATCAACTTCAGCTTGATCGCAAATCTATCAACAATATACAAATCCCTGTAGGTCTGACCTGAGTCAGACTATTGCAGAATACCAAAAGAATGAGCCATCTTAATAATGTGTAGACTATTTTCTCTCTAATCAGTCTCGGAAACTGCAGAAATGTGTGTATGTGTGTGTTTTCCATTCATGAGTTGCCTTACCACCAACAAAGTGCAGTCTGTCGTACTGAATTTGTGCAACTGACACCGACATCTTCGAACAATAACAGTGCAGCCTGGATGCAAGAATAAAGATAAGTGGCGACTAGGCAAAAGTCTGTATTGGATTACAGTTCAGTGTGAACCCCACTTTAATGTGCAAATTTAGTAAAAAGTCTTTCCAAAATTTAAAATGAAAATAGCCTCGCACCCCACCAATGAATTAAAACCTGTAAAAAAAAACAGATATTGATTTAACAGCTTGCAGTTCCCAATAATCACACGGATGGCTGATTGGGACTTTGATTTCAATTAGAAATGTTCCATTTGTGGTCATTTGTGTCGTCCCCACGAATGGATCATCCTGAAAGTCATTCATCAACCTTCAATGCAATCTAATTAAGTCAGTGTATTCAAAAGCAAATCAGAACCTTCAACTTGAGCTCTAAATCAACACCCTCCAACTTACCCAATGCAGGTTAAAATTTAGTTTTAGGGTAAATATGAAAACTTACTAGCCACTTTGGCAGTTGAAGAATTAGGGATGTTATGTTAAAAAACAAGCTGGCTCCAAGAACCTGTTCTTTGTAGCGAACAGGAAGGCACGACTCTAGTTGGAGAAAGCCAAATCTTCAGCCTGTCTTGTTCAGCTCTGCAAGCAAGTGTGGGACTTTTGATTGGCTCACCATCCAGCCAATCACATGCCAGTTCAGAGCAGAGACATCATTACTTGAAAGAAACAAAGGGAGCAGACACTCACAAGACAGCAAATATAGTGAAACAAGCCTGGTACACAGGGAGACAGAGACAGATGAGGGCACTGGGTATAAATGCAAGGGTGTCAGGGTAAAAAGGAAGAAATCAACCAACACTGAAAATCTGTCTGTATTTTAATTATACTGGAGACGGCAAAGCTGAGTTCAGAGTTTGTTAGATGGTTTGGAACTGGTTAATCATCCTGCAAAACAACAAGCACTTACATTTTTTTCAGCTTTTGCAATTTGAATATTGTAGTAAAATATAAATCTGTGTTATCCGAGCTAAAACAACTGTATTTATTTATTATTGACAATGTTATATCTATGAAATGGACATTAAGGGTAGCAGGGTTTGAGTGTTTGGTAGGTATCCCTCTACTACCCTTAAAAACATTACTATGATTATTATTATTATTATTATTATTATTATTATTATTATTATTATTATTATTATTATTATTATAAAAGCATTATTTCAGCCTGTAGTTTCCAGCAACTACAACTCAAACATTTGTGTTGATACATACCTTCAGGTGGTTGGATCTCTGTCATAGTGGCTCACTCAGAGTTCAGTTTTGTCTGACTCTTGTTTCTCCATGATGATCAGATTCCACTCAGAGTTCAGACGTAGAGTGACTTAAACTTCTGTGACATTATTATTTAACAATTCACAACCAGGAAAGCCCCCATTCCCCCCAACAAACCACAAATAACCACCTATTATAAAAGTGTAGCCCAGTGTTTTCTAAACAGAGCCATGTGTCTGATATAAAAATACAAATAAAAAAAAGTCTTTGGTGCTTGCTTCAACTTTAACAGGTGAAACTAATTAGCCAAGGCTCCCTTAATTCTGTGTGTTTCTCTGTGGGTTCCCCCGCCCTAAATGAAAGGTTGTTTTTTTTTTTAATAGGGACCATGCTGGAAAAAGTTGATGTAATTGAGGGAGCTGCTTCTGGTGTTCCATTAAAATACACTTAGATTAACAGCCCCCCAATTTAGTTAAAGGGAGGGGTGATTACTGTTAATAAAGGCACCTCAGAGCTGGAAAAGCGGCAGAGAAGTGCATTCAAGGTGAAGCCTGGCAACAGGGGTAGGAAGTATAAACATGTTTTGTTTAGTCAAGTCATCAAATGTACATTAGACTTTCCTATGTGTCTAGTTTGGTGTGCAGAAAGACTTTTGTAAACCTGAGCCGTCTGCAGGGAGGCAGAGGTCAATGGTCCTACAGCTCCACCGCCGCCTGTTTCTGTGTGCCGACAACTTCCCCACAGCATCAAGCACTTCGTGTCTCTGACATTATTTGACCGCAGGAAAAACAAATGCAGCAGAAAAATGGTTGGATTTAAGCCAGGACAAAAATACTTCTGATATCATTTTTAGAAAACCAAAATAAGAAGTTTCTGGCATCCAGTGTTGATGTTGGCCCGGTTCTGCAAAAGCTGCGAAGATCAGCACTCAGCAGAACCAAAGCTGACGCTAAAAGTGGCCGGAGGACAGATCTCATTGAGGTTAATAACTTTTTTTGTTGTTCTAGTTAAATCTAACCAGAATTATTTATTAAGGGCTTTATATAAATGATTTCTAAACTGTACGTTCTTTGACTAACTAGTCTGGTTTTGATTTTGCTTTCTCTTGAATTTTTTTTTTTTTTTTACTGTCCCACATCAACATAAAACATCACTCACTGCACACCTTCTCCCTCCCTCACTCAAGTGGTAGAATATTTCTTTTAAATACAAAAAAATCATCAATGTTTCCTTTTTAATTATGTTTATTTATTATTGAATAAACAGGATAAAAGTTGAGGTTATTTGAATCGTGCTTAGGATAAAATAATTAATATAGATTTGAATTGATATAAAATGTGTGTTATTCAATTAAGGTCTTTTTAAAACTTTTGAAAATAAGGATTATTATTATTGTCCTAAAGAAAGAACGGAGAAACCATTAGACTTTAACCATCTCACTCTAATAAAAACAAACAACTGAGACAGAATAGGTGCTTAATGATTGTCATCAGTTCTTGTTTTATGCCAGAAATGACCTGACTTACAGGATATGGTGAAGTCCTGTGATTTACCTAAATAGTAACAATCCAAATCAAACTTTCTAAGCATGTTAAAAGTAACTTTGCTAGAGCTTACTTACAGAAGTAGCAACACATGTTTTCTCCACCTTTTTTCTCTGTACTAAGACATGAGCTTTGCAAATTTCTACCCCGAATCAGTAAAATATTTATATTCTAACATGAAAATTCTAGAACTTAAACAGCTGGTATCGGTAGTATCGACATTGTAGTATCACTACTCTATACCTGTAGAAGCCAGCTTCTGATCTGGCTGATAATAAGTCCGTGTTGGTAAGCGAGCAGCCACTGGTGGCAAATGATCACTGATGACTCATTTGACCAGAAACTTAAGCGTGCTGTAACCCAGCTACCCATTGGATCATCTATAGCAGAGGTCCCCAACCCTGGTCCTCAAGGCCCTCTATCTTGCAGGTCTTAGATGTCTCCCTGCTGCAACACATCTGATTTAAGTGAAGGGCTCATTAGCAGACTTGTGCAGAGCTTATCAGAGAGCCTTTAATTTGAATCAGGTGTGCTGCAGCAAGGAGACATCTAAGACCTGCAGGATAGTGGGCCTTGAGGACCAGGGTTGGGGACCTCTGATCTATAGGGCTAAACAGACTCGGATGGGAGTGCCATTTTGTAAGGATAGCTCTTCTGTTACCTCTGCTATATAACTGTTGCTGTTGGGTAATTAGAAAGAAGATGGGATCCTACTAGAAGGAACTGATTCACACCACTTCATATCAGATCTGCTATTTAACTAGACAATGTTTAGCTTTGCTGTTTGATCAGCCGCCCCATGTAAAACCACTACAGCTCCTTCTATCCAGACATAATTTTTTAAACAATTCAAAGTATTTCAATATATCTCAGAAAATGGATGCACACTAAAATGCCCAACTGAAAAGATCTGGTAAAAAATAACCCAAACAATAATTTTGAGCTGGCATGCAGCAGTAACCATATGTGGAGTCATTTAACTTTTTAGTCATAAAACATGGGAAAAAAAAACCCTAAAATAATATTACTAAAATATAAAAGGAAAAAAGTGTTTTCGTCAAGTGCTCTTTCACTCACAGGAAGAAATATTTAGACCAGGGTGGTCAAACTTTGCATGTCGCTGTAATTGGCACTAAATAAGTGGAGGATATTTCTTTTTAATATCCTCTTGATTTACTAAACAGTCTTCTTTAAGTAGTTTTTGTTTGTGGTTTGCTTTTAAATCCCCATTTTTCTGCCACTGTGAAAGAATATACCACTTTCATCCAAACACATCTGTGGTACTGCAGCCAGTAAACAGAAATGCAACCACATATACACACACATGCACACACATCTTGAGCTCAACTGTTATGAGAAGATTTTCCCAGTTTTCCTGTCACAAACAATGAGGACAGAATAAACTAGATTTTCATTAGCTAGTCAAAATATAGATAACAAGAGCTCAGTTCAGGCTCTGACTCAATGTAAACTGCTATCAGCCAAATAAGCAATATCTGGAGACAAATGAAGAAACAAATGTGGCTTTATCTTCCTTGTGGCATCAGATATTCAGATGTGCTGTTTTTTTTTTAGAAACATGTCGAATCTCACTGACGAGACTGTTTGGCATTCTGCGTAGGACGACTCTGTTTCCTTTTTCAGGCAAATTCGCATGATGTTTTTCCCTTATACCATGAACTCTCAGAAAGACTGCCTCTTCAAGGCTCGACACTTCTCCCCCTGAGGACCAGACCTTGTCATCGCCAGGGGAGTACCCATCATTAAAGGCACGCCGTCTGGCTGTTAACTTAGAAATGCTAGCTGTTTTGGCTGAACTAAAAGAAAATCCTCAGTTCTGGCCATTTAAGCCTAAACTGTGTCCTTGGTTGGACTCTGCCCTTTGATGAACTGAAAACTATAAATTCTTTTTTTCTGATTTTCTTTCTTTTTTCAGTTGACAGTCTGTCTAATCAAAGGAGTGCTTGTGATAATATATATTGTTATGGTTGGAATTTCTCTCAGGAAATCATAATCACAGCAGGCTGTTTACTTTGCTCTCTGACTTTATATAAATGAGTAAAGGACAAAAATACACACAGTTAGTGCAGAAAGGCTTTCTAGCTGTTGGTCCAGCAGTGATTTATTGGTTTCCTTCATAACCAAAAAGTGAACAGCAATGCATAAATATTTATATACTTAATATAAACTTCTAATAAAAACATTCCATTATACATATTGTTATAAGTTTACTTAACCCCTAAAATGCATAATTCCTGTCACCCAGGGTGATTCAGGGTACCGTTTCTACTGTTTCCCCTATGTGGTAATACACTTGCATTGCTTTTACAATGCGAGGCATTACCACATATTCTATTAAGAGTTGTTTGTGTTTCTCAGTATCTCCCAGAAATTAAATTTAATGAAGATCTAAAGTAAAAACGTAATTCGTAAACGTAAACATGTAATGTGTTTGAACCTTAATTCAACAGACCCATGTCTAATGAGCTCAACACACGGGAGGTGGCGTCAATCATTGCGCAATGAAGCGACAATCGCTGCCCTCCTCCAGGTAAGCGACAGGCGACATTTGTGCAGGTGAAATGTTGCGCTCGTTCACGTAGACGTGCACACGAGGGCTTGCAATGCGACACAAAAACAGAAAAATGTTTAATTTTTGTCGCTGTCGCATGGCACAACCGATCAGCGAGGGGCTTTGTTGACTGACCAATGAGAGCAGGCTAGCCAGCGCAGTCTGCACACACTTTCAACGTGGAGGAACAGATCATTTTACCTCTCTCTGACTTTTCCACACTTTATCATACTTTACGTAAAGATTATAGAAAAATTAATAAAAAGGCATACGAGTGGTGCCAAGGTTATGTTTGTCCAAACGTAGGTTCTGGATTTTTCTGAGTTAGCCTTGAGGTCCGCCATCAAATGATGATATTCACCATGCTGCTTCCTACTTTGTAAAATAGGATTAACCCAGGGTTTTCCTTCTCTTTTGGTCAACAGCAAGAATTCTTTCAATTCGAGCAAAATCTTCTGATTCTTCATCCTTCATGTCTTGTCTGTCATGGACTGCTTTGAAATTGTCAGAATTCCCTCCAATATCATAACCAATCAAATTTCTTAGCGAAAAGCGATCAGGGAGTGCGATGCACAGCACTGCTGCTCTCGCTGCTGTTTGTCGCGTCCCGTGTGTTCTGTTTCACCAGAGTGGCGATGAGTATTCTACTGACGCGGTCGTCCACTGTGTGGTGAGCCCATGAAGATTTAATATTTGTAGTGTTTTTTTGTGACCAACTTTATTGTTTAAAAATACAAACGAATTTAAAATTGATGTCAGAAACGAAAAGACTAAGGAAAACCAGGAAAGCTTATGTATTACTTCTGATTGTTGAGGATTTCACAATCAGCATATTCATTAGTAATAGGTGAGGGTGCAGCTACAACTCAAAAACATCTGTGTTACATGGTTGCTCATTGGTATTAGTGACCAATACCAATGACCTGGTCACTTCAAGTAAACTAAATGCAGTAAGTGGACTACAATTTGTGTCAGATATGGAAGTTGGCCTACATGAATACAAAAGCAAGTTTTTTCTTGTTTTCTTTCTTGTTCACCTTCTGTAATTCTTGACACAGCATTTTTTGGGTGGTTGTGAAAATGACAGTCACCAACAAACCAGTAAAGATTCAACATTGAATTGCTTGACTGCAGATGGATGGAATTTGTTGCCAAAGTTGCTGACTTAGACATTAAGCTTTTATGCTCTATGACGGATATTGGTAAACATTTCAAAGAGGTTTTACAGGCCCTTTCCGATCCGCTTGGTACCCAATAATTGAGTTCATTTGCAGCCCAGAGTCACTCATTATGAGTTTAGATGACGTCTGAATCCTAACCATCGCTCTAATTTTAATCTTTTTTACTTAACTGAATTTCAAATTTCTGAAATGCAGATTAGTAAAAAGTTGTGTTTTGACTTTTCAACCAGCTGCTTGTTGATTGATACATCATGTCACCACTGATGTTTTTGTAAGTGTGTTTGGAACCAGTTTGTTTAATAATGTGAGATCTAGTCAGTTTAAGTTTCTCACAAGTGTCTCACAAAGAACTGTTTTCTCATTTTACAGATTTTTTTCTTTAAGTTTAACACAAAGCTATTTTTATGCACCTCGTTCTACTTTGTGTGACAGTATCTACAGTAAATGCATATTCTGTGGACATGAAGTTTCCAGTATGTGCTACATGCTCACATGTGCACAGTCAAAACCACACATTCATTTGGAATTTGTGTGCTCTTTCAGGGCACTTGCATTGTGTCATGGAGACCATTTCCCACTCTTACACATGAGCAATGATTTATGGTGACAAGCACTGCTATTTGATACATTCCTCAGCCTTCCTGAAAAATGAGAGAATAACAAACCTCAATTTTTGTTTTCTTTATTTAATGCAAATAAGTATCCTGATTTCCTCAGACCACTGAAATCTGCAGCAAAATACTGGAAACAAAGGGGTATCAGAAGCACGATATGAATCACACTATGATATCAGACTACTTGTACAATACAGGGGTTCTTGTCTACCGATGGGCCATCAAGTTGCTAACATGATTGTCTTCTCCGTTTTTATTGTACACAGGGGTGTAGAGATAAACACAGTCCATTAAAATATCTGTATATCTTATCATATTCCAAAAACAAGTTAATTAGATATATAAAAGTACTTTTTAAAATTAATCTGTATCTAAAATTTCAGCAATGATGATGTTTTTTTTTTTTCTTTTTTTTTTCTGTTTTTTTTTACCAATTTGAACACATACGAGTAAATATGGTGATGTGCTATATGTTTCCAGCACTAATGTGGAGATGAAATGCAGTAGATCCACAGGCCACAGGATCTGTATTATTACAACGTGTTAAGTCAGCTCAAAACATAGCAGAACTGCAGCTTATCAGCAACATCAATAGTGGTAAGAAGACTTGTGGGTTATCATCTGTGTGAGTGTTTGACAAGCAGAAATTATCTTGTCACAGTAACTTGAACACCAGTTACTATTAAAAACATCTTTCCTTGCTTGCTTCTAATAGTTACTTTCGTCCTGGACCAAAGTTCAGATCCAGATCCAAAGCAGATTGTGCAACACTTATTACATTATTACAACACTTATTACATGTAGATTTTTTTTATATTACATTTCTATTGCTTAAACTACTTCCTTTATAACATGCATATATGACTGTGTAAGGGGTGTAAGATGATAGCATGTGTGTCTACAGTGGTGAAACGTAGCCAAAATACTTTTCAATAGATTTTTGTTTTTAGTGAACAAAATATTTTTGGTTTGAGAATTGTATGTGTAACAGGATGAAGCCCATATTGCAACTGTGAGACCACACAGTTGCTTTTCTGTGTGTGTCTATTTGTTTTTACTACGATCATAAGGGCCAAAACTTGACTGGACACAAACCTATGGGGACATGTAAATTTAGGGACTCTAATTTTACTCCCATGAGCACAGAGGGATTTTTGTTGGGTTTCAGTTTGTATTTTGGGTCAGAGATGGGATTAGGTTATAATTATATTTAGGGGCTAGAGCCATTGTGTGATTAATTGAGCGCAGACAGTCCACTATATCTCATAACATCAACACGGAGATTGAGCTTTCCTTAAGCTGTTTGGCAGCAATGTTTCCCACAATTTTCTGCATTTCATGGTTGCTAACTAGTTGCATCACCTCTGTGATATTAGCTTTTTTTTCTTTTCTTTTCTTTTTTTTTTTTTAACCTGTCTTGTCCAGCATCATAGCAAGCAGAATGATAGTCTGGTTGCTGTATTGTGCCCACTGAACGACTCAGTGACTGTGTCAGCATGCAGAGGATGAGGAACAAGGAGTTATCAGAGACGAGGAGTGATTAGTGAGATCATGCAAATGCGACCCCGCCTCTACGGAGGCTAGAGGCAGACCAGGGCAGCCCAGAGACCCGGGCCGTCAGCAGCAACCAAGGAGCACGAACCCAGGCCACCCCACCCCGAAGACGAACCAAGCCCCACCTGGAGAGTGGCAGAAGAGAGTCCAATCCACCTCTACCTTTAGTCTGTTGTAAAGTTTTTAGACTGGTACGTGATGGCTTGTTTTTCCATAGAAATTTGGATATATGTGAGTCCAGTGACTTAAACCAGCTGGAAGATGGTTTA
>JBAMHW010000008.1:10308322-10336797 GCA_037177495.1 Rhadinocentrus ornatus | reverse complement strand
CAGAGGAGATCCTTGTTTTCTCCTTGTTTGTTTTTAACTGATTAGCCAGGAACCTTTCAGATTTGTTGCCATGTTCAGAGTTCTCCAAACGAAGTCTTTGTAGCAAAAATTGTGTCTTTGTATCTATTATTTCGTTAAGTTCAAGTTTAGCTTTCCTTATAGCGTTTAGTGTGTGTTCTTCTGGGGAGACATGTTAAGCATCCTGTAAGGATTTAACTCTGAGTTCTAACTCTGAAATTCTCAAAGTTTCCTTCTTTTTCTTATTGGAAGAGAAGGAAATTATTTTCTCTCTGGGACTGCTTTACCTGCTTCCCAAAGAACACACACTGAAGTTTCTGGTAAGTTGTTGTTTTCTAGATGTAAGGACCATTCTCTTTTAGAGTAGCTGATAAACTCAGGATCTTTAAGTAATGACGTATTAAATCTCCAGTTTCTAGTTGCTGGTTTATTATTCTTATTTCTCAGAGTGAATGATACTGGTGTGTGATCGCTTTTGGTGATAGGATGGATTCTGGTTTCTGACATGTCACTCATCAGCGAGCTGCTAGTTAAGAAATTATCTAATCTAGAATAGGAATGGTGAACTGAAGAGAAGAATGTGTATTCTCTTAGTATGGGATGGTGCGAGCGCCAAGCATCACAAAGACCAAAATCCTTCATGTACTGTTTAACTGTTTCTGAGGATTTCCAGACTCGATTACTTCCTGTGGTATTAAATTGGTCTAATATAATATGAAAATCACCCCCCACAATTAATTAATTATCTGAGTGACTATAGAGTGAGGTGAAGAGGGAGGGTAAAAAAGAGGGGTCATCAACATTTGGATCATAAACATTTGCAATACATAACTTAACATTTTGAATAGATATTGTAACTATTATGTATCTGCCTTCTGGATGTGGGATTGTATTCTGAATGTCAAAGTTTAACCTTCTATTAATAAGAGTTGCTACTCCTCTTTGCCTAGTATTATAACAAGCTGAGTACACATTTGGAAACTGGGCTGTTGATAGAAGATCTATTGCTGAGTTTAATAAATGAGTTTCTTGGAACATGACAATATCTGCTTTTATCTCTTGCAGCCAATTGAAAATCTTTAACCTTTTCTCCCCTGTACCAGCTCCGCGTACATTCCAAGTAACACACCTCAAAGTGTCCGACATCCGACTAATAAAAAGAGAGCTACCTGCATATTACTGTAGCATGTGTGTGCATTCCGCTGCCTCTCCGCGTGCACGTATATCTGCTGGCTGGATGTGCGACCTGGATCTGTGTATTAAATGTCTGCATGTGCGTTTGCGCCGTTTCCTTATACATTGTGCTTGTGCGTTTGTGTGAGTCATGCAAAGTGCTGATGTGTGTCAGCAAGCTGGGCCTGATGTTTAAGCGTGTGCGTGTGCCGCGAGTCGCATTAATATGACAGGTGGGTTTACCGCTAACAGTGAAGGGGTCGGAGAGAAGAAGAGAAGTGAAAAGATCGACAGTGCCAAGGAAAAAAACAAACAAAAAAACACATCTGTGTTAAGTGCAATGTTGTGGAGACGGGCAGTGAATTTACTGTTAACGAAATGATCTTTTATGGCAGTTTTATGCATTGACACGATTTAGTAAGAATATGGAGAAATGGAAGCACATACCAACACATGAGTAGAGCCAGGGAGTGATGTCCGCATTGCGGTACAGCTGTCCATTAATAAATAATTTATCCAGCGCGAGCGCCTTCAGCGATGAATTTTCTCCTGATGGGAAACAGGACTCTTCGGCAGTCCAGAATCTCCCTCGAATGTTGGTCGTTTACTCCAAAGTTCGTTCACTTCAGTTCGCAGCCCTGGTTCTTCACCTGCTCCTTCTGTTTGAAGTTGACGAACTTGGCTACAATGGGTCTTAGTCTATTAGACCATGGTTTTTTCCCACCCAGACGATGGACTCTGTGAAAACATGTGTTTCCAACCGTTTCCTCCGGGAGTTTTAGGTGAGTTTCGATAAAGTTTTTCACTGTTTCCTCGGGGTCTTCCTCTGTCTGCTCTGGAATCCCTGCAAACACTAGTTTATCTTTCATGCTCCGCGCCTGCAGATCCATCACCGTTTCTTTGGTCTTTTTTTTTTTCTCAGAGAGTCGGGTCAAGCTCTTATTGAGGGATTTTCTGAGGCCGGTGTTCTCCGCCGCGAGGGTTTCTATCTGCTGCTGGCTAAACTCCAGCAACTCGCGTAGCGCCTGGAACTCTTTATGGAAAATCTCCACCAGGTTCAAACGCGAATCCAAGCTACTAAGCTTCTTATCTGTAGAGATCAGTACATTCGTTGAGTCGTTCCCCGGTGGTAAAATAGCTCCAGGTGAATCTTCGTTTCGCTGTCTCTTGGCCTTGGATGAGGTGGAGGGGGTTGACGTGTTGCTTGGTTTTCCCATGACAATTCTGTCGTAGCAACCATCTATAAAATCTGTCAGGCTGGCCAAATCCTCCTCCTCGCTGTGCTCCAGAGTGTACCTTTAAAAATACACTATTTTCCTACTTTCAAGAATATTTTGATTAGGCTAGCAAAAAAATAAAAATACAATTGAAGTAATGCAGAAATGTTTGAGCGCCTAGTTTGAGTCTGCCGTCTCACCGGAACTACGTCACCTACAGCATTAGCGTCACTTACCTGCCAGGTCTGCATAGGCTTGACACGCCTGTTTTGCTATCAAATTAGCCAGGGTGGAGTACTGGATGCCACTGTGATCTAAATTCAGTGTTGTGTTGAACTTTGTTAAAAACATATTTTGAAGAAGTTGACATTTGATTTGAATTGGGTGTGTTGGAGCAGAGAAACGGCTAAAACCTGCAGGATAGTGGCCTTCGAGGGCCGAAGTTTGACAACCCTGATCTAACGGATTCATATTTAAAGGACGTAACCTTCTTGATGAAGGCAGCGCTCCATATTACCAACCACCTCTGGTAAAATGTCTGACCTTTTCACAAAAGTAATGACATTGTCTCTGCCAAGGAGGGACTTATCACCATGGTAACAGAGATAATAAAGGAGAAGTTTTATGAAGGTAAATATCTGCCAAAAAGCACAAACGTGTTGATTTGATCCTTATTTCCTTGATCTTATGTGATTTTAACAGTCCTTAATGTAATGCAGCCTAAAAAGTTTGTGCCTGTTTCACATATTTCTGAGAGGCCGGGTTGATTTAGGAATTTTGTGTGCAGTTTCTTTTTTTTAGCTTCATTGGCAAAAAGATAATTTTTTGGGACAAATAAGTGAGTAACAGATTATTTCCACAGCAGCAGTTTGAACATGAAATATTGAGTGAACACAGGTGGTACTGATAACATTAATTACAGCCCTGCTCAGAGCCCTTGTTAGTATCATTAGTACCACCTGAGTGTACCTACAGCTTTCTGTCATAAATGGTCTCCACCGCAACCAGTACAGCTTTACAAACTGTATCAGTTTGCTAATGAAAGCATGCTACTACTTTTTAGTCTTGTAAGCTTTTTACAAACTTTTTGACGTCTATTTGCTCAGAAATATTAAATTATTTTCCACAAAAAAAACAATCCTGATCTCAGCATTTTCAGCCTGTGGTGGTCCAGAACTCCATGACAGCACCTGTAATCTTTGCAGTAATAATATTGCATCGGTCTGGTTGCATAACAGAGCACAAACTGGTTGAGAGTCTCCACTTTTCTGTCTGTCTAACCCAGGGGTCAGCAACGTTTGTGACATTGTGAAATATTCTTCTCAACGAGTGTGCCGTTATCAACTATAACGCAACGTTAAATTATGACACAAAATATAAAAACATTTCCAACATACCTGGAATTTTATTACATCCATATGTATGTATGTGTTCATATATATATATATACAGTCATATTTTTAAAGAAAAATTTCTGTTAGCTCAAAAACTGCTTTCATAAAAAGAATAGAATAGAACTTTGTCTTCGCAACAAATGCAACAAAATTACAAAGCCCTCCAGTAGGTACAAAACAGAATAAAAAATAAATAGAATAATGATTAACTTACGTAAAACGCATGCACTCCTTTTCTTTCCGACCGGAAGTCTGTGATGCCAGTCACTCACAAGTGTAGCCAACCACTGGGCGGTAACACAAACACTTCCAGCTAATTCTTCTTTGTTGGTGTTCTGTGTTCGAGATTGGGGATTCACATCTTATGTGCAGTAGCAGGTTGCAATAATAAGATAAAAGCTAATCACGTTAGCTTCAATAAATTTTTGAAAAACTTTGCTGTGAGAGAGTAATTCGCCAGCAAGTGAAGAATGAAAACCCTTCAAAAGTATTACTTTCCTACATTAAGAATGCGTACTAACTTCCCACACACCCGAATTGAGTGGGTACTCCTTTCCTACAAACTTAGAGTACTGATAAAATACCTTCTGACTCCATGGGTTTTCTCTGCTCCTTTAGAGTGGACTGCAGGCCAGTGAAGACAACTACTTCTCTTCTATTTCAATTATTTATTCAATTATAGAATATTACAAATGTGCATACAGAGTTCTGGGTCCTGATTTACCTATCCCTAGACTAATACAAAAAATGGAGTGCCGTTGCCTGCTACACCAGAACGCCCTTCTAACTTCCCCCTGGACTCTTTAATAGAGGAGAGATACAGAGTTTTCTGCTGAGTCATGCTCGCTGGATCAAATTCCAAGGGCCATCTGGTAACTTTCCCCGTGTCCTCACCCAGTGCTGACCTCTCCTTATCTGCAAGGAATAGATAAGGACACCCACACAAATGGCCCAGACATAGAACAATAAACAACTAAACCCCCCTAGATTTACCACCCATAAATTCTTCTCACCAGAAGTAGAACACAATCAATCCCACAGAGCCCCACTGTTCCACAAGGATCCACAGCACACCATTAGTAAATATATAAGCTTATAGATAAGAAATATTTAATATAAATAATAGAGTAAAAATAATAATGAAAGTAAGTACACCTGAGTAATTCCTTAATTAATATCCTACATGAGTCAAAAATAAAGCCAGATGCTGTGCCTTCTATCAAGACACCATCAAGTGGAGATACTGCGTCTTTATCAATAATAACTTTTTTTAAGGTGCATAATCCAACCGAGCCTGCCAGTTAACATTTGCTAACATTACAAGCTGTGTTTCTTGCTCAGTTTTACTTAGCAGCAGCAGCAGCAAGGCCTACACAAGCCTTTTCATGTCAACTGGCAGTCAGTAGCGCATACAAATAACTCGTCCCGCAGTATATCTCTTGACCGCACGAGATAACTGGTCAGTCCTCTCATCAGGAGAATACACAAACTATATTAATAACTAGGGATGGAGCGACATGAAAATTTGGGCTGATACCGATATTCTATATTAATATTGTCGTTATGACCGATAACCGATATTTACCGATGTTGATATATATATTTTATTTCAATGGGTTTGAGATTATCAGATTCTGTACAAAGTAAAAATGATGCAAACATTGTTTGAGCTTCTGGATGGTAGTTTTTCAGATGACATTATAAATTTGTGGTGTTGAATGATTTGACACGGCATCCTCCTCGCATCACTTCAACTTTGCAAATACTGCATACTGCTCCTGGTGTATCTTCTTTTGACATCGTGAAAAATTGCTTTTAGCTTTAGTTACATCCCACAATGCAGTGCTGCATCGCTGTTATATAAAATAAATATCGACTGTTAATATTGGCCCAGTTTTGCTTATCGGACCGATACGATATGTTAAAGAATGACTAACATCGGCCGATACTGATATTAATGCCGATATATATATTTTTTTTAAAAAATGTTTTTATTTTAAATAATAATAATAAAAAAAATTTAAAAAAAAGATATTAATGCCGATTTCAGCTTTTTGTTTTCCTCCAATAGACAAAAATAAAGTTGGAGGTCTCTGTTTTTTTACCCATCTTTCCCGTGATATTATCTTCCCGTAAATCTCCTGTATTATCATACGGGGAGAAAATAAACTTAAAAATTTCCAACAGGAGGAGACAAAATCCCCCACCGATCTACCTGAGGAGAGGAACTAACGCCTCTCTTTCTGGTCTGTCTGCTTTATAAATTAGTTAAACCAAGGTGCAGCTTCGCATTGCAGCAGTGCGAGGTTGTTCTGTCAGATTACCATACAATGTCAGATCAGCATATGCATAGTGCAAACTGACGACTGCACCTAACACTAACCCTTCCCCTAACCCGCATGGGGATTAACGTAATGTATGTTACTCTGATGAGTATGCTAAACTGACAGAAAAGAGGTTAATTCAGTGATCAGTCCGACACGCAGTGATAGTAGAGATAGTTCAGGTCCTCAAACAGCAAAGATGTGCTGCCTGGTCTGTGTGTGTGTGTGTGTGTGTGTGTGTGTGTGTGTGTGTGTGTGTGTGTGTGTGTGTGTGTGTATCCACAACACATAAGCCCCACACATCATGTCAGGAGGGACGGGGGGAGCAGCGCTGATAATAAAGCGACGGCCGTCATAACACTGAGGGGTGCCACCTGTGGCACGAGTGCCAAAGGTTGCTGACCCCTGGTCTAACCTCTACAACAGACTGAAACTGGAGGAATCTTCTGGTTAACCAGCTGCAAAAAAGCCCTTAAATTTCCGTGAAAGTTCGAATCATGATAAAGTCCAAACATTAGGAATTGTTTAACATGTTTAAGTATGCCTGGACTAAGATGTAAGATTTTTCTTTTATTTATATATTTTTTAGGGGTTTTGAATAAAAATAAATCACTTTGTGTGTGTGCATCATTAAAGTGGTTGAACTCCTACACAAACACACATTAAAATCTCCCATCCTGTTTGTTCCAACAGGAAGGCCGGCCTCATCCTCTCCCAGTTAGATGATCTCTCTCCCTGGTGTAAGGGTCTCCTTCAGGAGCCGAAGATCGGACTTCGTAGGATGTCCCTCAAGTTCCTTTCCTGTCGTTACACTGACACCAAGGTCTTTGGGCTCAACTGGTCAGCCATGGGGCCGGACGTACACAAGGCCTGTGACGAGCAGATGCTCACTGTCATGTATAATGACTACGGCGAGCCCAAGGAGCTCTAAAGGTTTGGAGAGATTTAATTATACCCCCAGAAGAAGAAGAAGAGGGGGGGAGGGACAGGTTTTACATGCGTTTTTATAATGTGGCATCTATGGTCCTATTCCTAAATGCCACACATTATTTAAAAAGTAATTTAATCTGTTTACCATTTACTACAGTAATAGCCTCAGAACTAATTTATAATTAGCATTAACATTAATTAACAATGACTTGTGGGCCTGGTCGTCTCCAAGGTTAAAAAGTATATTAATCTGCACCTCTTTGTTGTACTTTGAGCTGTTTTAAGTTAAACAAATAATAAAATCGTGTGACATTAACTCTAGATTAGCACTTATAGCTGTTCTTTCATGGCATGGTCCCGGTCTCATTCTTCATTCCTGTGTAAGACGGCAATGTAGCCGTTAGATAGATTTTACATTCATTATCTTTAGATGAACATTACTGTGAGTCTTATGTGAAACTACATGTAACATGAGACCTGACTGTTTTATGAGCAACTAAAGCCAGTGTGTATCTTTAATTTAATCGTGTTAGTAGTTGTAAAATATTGAGGCAGGACTGGACTATCCTCAAAGACATGAAAATCAAATGTGGATACAAAATATTATCTTGCAAGAGTTTTTTTTTAAATTATTTTATTTTTTCCAACCAAGCACGTCAAAGAGCACAACTCCAGTTCTGAAGACTTCTTTTCTATTATATGATTCTCATCTGAGTGAATGTCATGACATGGCATTTACTCATCACTGGTGAAGAAAGGTGCATATGATTTCTTTATATTGCTTTTGTATTTGTAACAGAACAAGGTAATAAACATATTTAAAACAGCTTGTATTTTATGTTCTATTGAAAGTTTAAAAACATAAAGAAAGCACTTTTGAGTTTATCCTTTCTCATAATAATTTACACACTCAGAAGTAAAACGGGCAGATCTGGGATATAAAGGATTACTGATCACCTTATATTTGTGCCTGTTTAAATCTCAACTGAGTTGTGAATTTCTTTTTTTGTTACATAAAGCTGCTCCTGGTGGTGAGTGATGGTGAGTGACTTTCTGGCAAGGTATACGTGAAAAATAAGGTTTTCATTATTACAAGATATTATTTAAATAGATATTTATGAATGTTTTATGGGTTAGCAGCTTATTTATAAGTAATTACTGCAGCACTCCCAGCAGATTTGCAGCCCTGAGAACTTTTGCTGCTGACTTACATGAAGAAATGCTTTTTTAAAAACGTTTAACCGTCACCTCTGTACTGTTTTGGATTAAGTGAATCTCACCAGCTGGAAAGAACGGACAAATACGTTTTTATTTGTTATTTAAACTTGTTAAAATTTTGATTAGGTGCAAAATACTGCACATACATAAAAAAAACAAAAAAAAAAAAACTTTGTGTGTCTATAGAGAGGATACATGTTAAGCAGATGGATCATTCTTTTAGCAAATGGGCAGCACAAGGGCCGGTAGTGGGATTGTTGTTATTGCCGAAATGCCAGCTAATTTTAACATTAAGTCACTTGCGAGTGGATAAAAAAAAAGACTTCGAATTACTTTTAAAAAATGCCAAACTTGTCATTTTATAACATTTTTAAGCAAAACTAATTCCTACTTTTACAAACTTGTATGATCCTCTTCCAGGATAAATTTGTCCTCATCTGTATGTCAGTGTATTTCTGGCCCAAATTTTTTTTTTTTTTTGGGGGGGGGGGCCAGATGACCTGCTTTTATCATCTTCAATTAGCAGTATAGATCTTAAAGAAACCCTGTACATAGTGTCATGATAACATTTTATCAATTTAACCTACTGAATGTAGTAGTTTGTATCCAGAAATGAAGTTGCTGTAAAAAATCTAATGGTTAACTCATTATGTGTCCAATAAAAACCTGCCATGTTCTTTGAAATGGAGGCACTGAATGCTTTAAAGTGATGGTCCTGGACTGAAGCTGCAATATAACAGCAACTTAAAGGTACAGTGTGTAGTTTTTTTTGGTATTTTCTTAGCAAAAATCAAGAATTGCTTTCATAAATACATATTTTACCAAAGTCTAATCACAGTCCCATCCAAATGAAAGTGTTCTCGTAGCTTAGAATTAGATGTTTATAAATACATAGGTGGCGGTGCACCCAACTGGAGGCTGCCATGTTGCATCACCATCTTTGAATACAGCAGCCGAAGGGGACAAACTTGTTAGCCTTGTGCGTTTTACCTGCGAGTCCCTGCTGTTTCGAGGGGAGGAGGAAGGGAGGGCGTGGTGTAAACAAGCCAACACAAACGTGGATGATTCAGCTTGCCAGCTTACATTGAAATCAAGGACCATCTATACTCTTTGCATGCGAGACGGAGGAAAAAATAGCCAAGAAAAGAAAAGGAAATAACTGGGAGAAAATAAGTGTACATCGGTGGTTTTTACCAGATGGGAGCAGCTGATGAGGAGAGGGACTTCAAAGCTGACACGGAGGTTGCAGCTTCTGCTGGATAGGTGAGTTAATGCAATTTAACAGTGACGTTTATTTTGGCATTATGTTAGAATCAGGGCAGGGTGGTCCAGCAACTACTTTATCCTTCCGTTTAAGTTGGATCATTTAGTGTTACTTGCTATATAAAACGGCAGAAACAGCTAATTTGTTAGTTAGTTGACAGTAGAAAAGCTCTGTTGCAACAGTTTTCAGTTGTTACTCTTCACAGAAGTCATACCAGCATGCGACCGTGCGCTTCTTTCAGACGTATTTTCCCAGAGCTTTCCCTCATGTTTAATATTTTATTTCAGCTGATTTGTCAACGGGATGGGGGTAGCTGTCCTCCTTCTAGTCAGACAAATTGGACCAAAGTAAAACCAGTTTCTCGTTGTGATTTAATCACCAGAACTGTAGCATTTTAACAAAAGAATATCTCTCAGATAATAATTATTTTCTATCAAAACGTCGCCAACCCTCCCTGAATAAATCAGCTGAAATACATGTTATTAAACACAAAATAATGTTACAGCACGGGATCTTCCTCTTGCAGTCCACTGATTTCTCTACCTCTTCCTCCCTTCATCAGATGATCTCTGAGTCTGCAAGTCACAAAAACCTATTTCATACAATAACATTAGCTGTTAGCAGTAGCTTGGTACTAAATACATGGAGGGCACGCTTGTAACTTATTGGCATAAAAAAATAATAATTATGTATCGTTCTGTTCCTCATCACCTGACGGGACACTCAAACTTTACATTTATGAATCTCTGCGGCTTCCATAGTCGTAATAACTCTCTTCAA
Organism: Rhadinocentrus ornatus; assembly: GCA_037177495.1. Classification (NCBI taxonomy): domain Eukaryota; kingdom Metazoa; phylum Chordata; class Actinopteri; order Atheriniformes; family Melanotaeniidae; genus Rhadinocentrus; species Rhadinocentrus ornatus. The sequence continues at coordinate 10,326,479 of JBAMHW010000008.1, read as the reverse complement.
CGGTGAGGCTGAAGTAGGGCACTACTTGGTTGCTTGTAATATATTATCGCACCACTAGATGGGAGTAATTCTTACACACTGCGGCTTTAATATTTTCATTAGATAACTTCTTCTGTCGTATAACTACAATGTGTTTATTAAAAGTACAATTTTTGTGTTATTTTATCTATTTGAAGTGGCCATGTTGGCAATTGATGTCAATGAAATGCAAATGTATTTTTTTTCCTCATATGTTAATACTAAAATGAATGCTTGTAGATTTTTGTATAGGCAGCAAAGTATTACACAACATTATAGTGTTTTAATTCTGTATTTAAAATGTACAACTGCTGTATTTTACATTTCTCTGTGCTTTATTAGATACAATATTGTGCTGTTATAGCTGCCGCGTATTGTAGATGCACTAGTTTCCAGTTTTATTGTAAACTATGACTGATTTTATGATTCAGTTTGTTGATTTTTTTCAAAAAGGGAAACTGAAGATGAAGATGATAAAGGCAACAAGACAGACCTGTTATACAGTTGAGAAATATGAGTAAAAGAAAAAACTACTGCATGATATACTGTCTATAATGTGCTGTATGTGGCATCATAAACGACTTTTTCACTTCGATCTTTGCTACTTCTGAGAATAATAAAGAGCATATTGTGGAAAAAATGCTTGTTTAGAACTTTTTCAGTGCCTACTACTGAGGTTTTAACTCTTTTTGTGTGTGTGTGTGTGTGTGTGTGTGTGTGTGTGTGTGTGTGTGTGTGCGCGCGTACTAATTGCTTGTCAATGCTCTTGGATTACTAAATGTGAGCTTCCAATAATATGTGGACTATAAAGGTTGCTGTGGCAGCACAGGGACTGAAGTTAGCAACTGCTGTTGCAGCTTTGATCTGTTAGAGAGGTGCCCACGGACTGTTGTCCATATATTTCATTGAGATTAAAAACACTTTAAATATGTACAAACACTGTGTCATCCATATTTTTTACACAGAGGTCTTTAGATCCGTTGTACCAGGCAGATTAGCATGGACATTTCCCCAACAAGAGAGCTACCTGCTCATAAAGAATTAATTAAACTCCTTCCAGAAGGCAATTTAAAACAGAGATTGACAGAAAATCTTTGTTTTTCCCAGTCAGCTGTTTCCAAAGTTTGGAGCAAGTACATAGAAAATGGAAGCTGTGAAAGGGAAACATACAGGCTGCCATGGAAGACTCCAAAGCATCAGGAAAACAAACATGCAGAGAAAAGGGAAATGAGCAACAATAAAAAATTAAAAGCAAATGGGCAGAAACTAGAGTCATTGTTTTTGATCCAGCTGTTAGAAACTGACTGAAGAAAATGGGGTTGATGTTCAGAAAAGCCAAACGTAAACACCTAAACAGAAGAAATCAGGGTTAGCTGAAAACAAGTAGTTGTGAGTTAATGTTGAGTAAAGGACCAAGGAAGACAGCAGTCATTACCCCAGGTATAAATATTCAGGTGATTGAACTTTTGGGCATTTTGCTGATTCCATTAATGGGAAAAAGGCTTGAGAATTTGTTTGGATGATGATTCATGTTGCCACAGAGCAAAGAGCATTCAAACTTCTCTTCAGGAAAGCCATAACAGCTGAGATGTGTCCAGCAAACAGTCTGGATGCCATTCAGAGTGAAAACTCTGCATCCTGCAGAGCTGATCTGTCAACTGCTATGAAAGAAAGTGGGACTCTGTTTACTGAAGAACATTGTTTTTTTCATCAATGAAGCCCATGCTACAAACAGTTTGAAGTCATCAGAAAAGTCAGAGGAAGTGCAGGAAAATACTGGTTCTCATTTTTAATTTTTTGCGTATTTTCTGAGTTAAAGAAGCGGAATGAACAACATCAAAGAATGTTGATTCTCCAAGATGTTTCTTTTTTTCTTTTTTTTTAATGTACAGTTAGTAGCTTTTTGTTAGCAAAAATCAAGAATTGTTTTCATAAATATGTATTTTACCTAAGTCTAATCACAGTCCCATCCAAATGAAAGCATTCTCGTAGCTTAGAATTAGATGTTTATAAATACATAAGTGGCGGCGCACCCAACTGGAGGCTGCCATGTTGCATCGCCATCTTTGAATACAGTAGCCGAAAGGGGACAAACTTGTTAGCCTTGTGCGTTTTACCTGCGAGTCACCGCTGTTTCAGGAGGAGGAGGGGAGGGCGCGGGTGTGGTGTAAAAAGCCAATACGACCGTGGATGATTCAGCTTCCCAGTTTACATTGAAATGGAAGACCACCTATACTCTTTGCCCGCGAGACGGAGGGAAAAAATAGCCAAGAAAAGAAAAGGAAATAATAACTGGGAGAAAATACAAGTGTGCATTGGTGGAGCATTTACCAGATGGAGGCAGCTGATGGAGAGGAACTTCAAAGCTAACGCAGAGGTTGCAGCTTTCTGCTGGATAGGTGTGTTAATGCAATCTAACAGTGACGTTTATTTTGGCGTTAGAAACAGGGCAGGATGGTCCAGCAACTACTTTATACTCCCATCTAAGTCGGATTATTTAGTGTTACTTGCTATATAAAACGGTAGAAACAGCTAATTTGTTAGTTAGCCTACAGTAGAAAAGTCCGTTGCAACAGTTTTCAGTTGTTACTCTTCACAGAAGTCATACCAGCAGGCGACCGTGCGCTTTTTTTCAGACGTATTTTCCCAGAGCTTTCCCTCGTGTTTCATATTTTATTTCAGCTGATTTGTCAACGGGAGTTGTCCTCCTTCTAGACAGACAAAATAGACCAAAGTAAAACCAGTTTCTAGGCGTGATTTAATCACCAGAACTGTAGCATTCTAACACAAAAATATCTCTCAGATAAAAATTATTTTCTATAAATGAGTCGCCCACCAATCAGCTGAAATACATGTTATTAAACACAGAGTAATGTTACAGCAGCGCTGACAGTCCACTGCCCCTGCTTTTACTCCCTCTTACTCTCCCTTCATCAGATGACCTGACGGGACACTCAAACTTCACATTTATGAATCTCCACGGCTTCCGTAGTCGTAATAACGCTCTTTAACGGTGAGGCTCTAGTAGAGCACTACTCGGTTGCTTGTAATATATTAGCGCACCACTAGATGGGAGTAATTCTTACACACTGGGGCTTTAAACTTGAAGGCTTACAGAAAGCTCTCTAAATTTATTAAAATAAAGCAGAACATGTATAAGACTTGGTTTAACTTACTAAAAATAAACCCACGGCTTCTCTGTGACTCAACAGAAATTAAGACAAGTTATCAGGGTTTCATATAAAGTTGCTATTTATTTCATAGAGTATAAAGAACAGTAAAATATCACAAAGAACATGATTATGCAATTGTGGATACTATATACGTAGTGATGGGGTGCGTTATCATTTCTAGCTAACAGACTCAAGAAGCTGCCTCTCTTAATCACACATTCAGGCACAAGATAAGCTGAGTGAAAGGATTATCTCTTTAGAGTTAAAAAATTTTTCTGTCTGTAAACTTCAACATTTTGTCATATGTGCAGAGCTGTGTCAGTGGTATTTTTCTAAAGAGAAGATGGTAAATATGACCGTGTCAATATGTGAAGCTACAGACCTTTCACTCAAATTTAGGCTTATTATCACAATACTTGACATTTGTAGAGAATATTAACTTGTGTGACTAATAAGTGGAATTGTACATAAGTGCATATGTTAGATGATCCATATCTATACTTGTTAGTCTGTACAGATATGCATGTGCTTAACCCTAATAGTTATATTTTTAATGAAATCTGAAGTAATGTCGGGTTTGTTTGGTTCACCACAAGGACAGACTGGTGATGATTTTATGATTTTTAGAATAATGTCATACATAAGAAAGCCAAACTTCAACCATTCTGTGATTAAGCCTCGGTGTGATTTAATTTGGGGGATGTATATATTTTTTTGCCAGTAGCTCTCAGTGTAAAGATTGCGCATGTATTGCACAGCTCTCAGACTCAGACATTTGTCTGCTCCAACACTAATCAGGTCCAGAAAGACCCTGGAGCACATTCACAACAATGATTTTATTTTTTAAAAAAAGTTGGATTTTTGAAGGCGCTGCAGTCAGTCAGGCTCTGATCTTCGAAACATTCTCTGTTTTTACAATAAAGATAACTTTAAACTCGAGTACAATCAATGCCACTGAACAATAAAAGGTATTATGATCAAATAAAACAGCCTTCTATTGTACAGTCTGTCTTCAGTCGAATTCTTTGTAATAAAAAATGTTCAAATCTGATATTCTGTTTGTTGTGGTATATATTTGATGTATTTTTTATCCCCCATCTTATTGCATTCCTGCTCCAGCTCCGTCTGCTCTGTCCAAGTTTTTGACTTTGTTCCTGTTCTCGTCAGCGTTTGGATCACGACAAGTGCACTCATCCTCGCTGCAGTCCGCCCCAAACTGGATGACCTGTTGATAAAACAAACACAGCGTTCAGCTCTCGGCTTCCTGGACCATCCAGTTTGTAACCAGACTGAAAATATAGCCTCTTCTGATATACACAGTAAATACACAGACTGAATGCAATGGACAGATCTATGAAAATCAGGAGATGAAAGGAAACATGACATCAGGCAGACTAACTGAGAGAGCTTCCCTACAGAGTTGTTACATTTCAACTGTAGCAAAGAGCACCACTTTGAATGGCAAAAACACACAATAAATAAAATACATTTGCTTAACCCGATCAAGCAGCATTGTGTTTGTGCTGGAAGGTTAGCACCTCTTAGTACTTGCTGTATTTCCTCAAAGTTTCAAAGACAGCCCAAATGGTCCTCTGGAGGCTGATAAAGCTTCAGTCAAATGCTTCAACGTGGCCTTTGAGAGCACAAGTAAGCCTTGTGGGTCTTCAGCGGGAAGGAGAGGAGAGGAGGGAGGAACGCACTTCCATGGAGGTGAACGGATGAACACATGTTAGGAATCAAGAAGGAAAGGCTGCCAGCTCTTGTCTCGGAAGTGAGCCATCACCACAGGTTGCAAATTAAACTCTGGTGCCCCACGAAGCAGTCTATTGGAAGAAATATAAACATTCGCTCCCTGAGAAAAGGAGTAAGAGGAGGATGACGAAAAAGGAGAGTAAGAGGCAGAGGAAGAAAATAACGATGACTGCAAGCATGGCGGAGCCGGAGAAGCAGGAGGTGGCAGCCTTTGCTGCTGATTGGAGACGCTTTTGGAGAGGCTGATAGCAGAGTAAAGGTTTCACTGAGACCGCTTAACATGCTGCAGAAGGCCCAGCTTTGCTTAAAAACACCAGCAGTCCCAATAGCACTTCCATTAAATGTTTCCCTAATAACTGATTCATTGATGCCGGCTCAGAGCAAGCCAAAGAATATTCCACTCTAAAAGCCCTCTAACAGCTTCTGGAAGAGGTTCTTTCTGATTAATCCGCAGAAACATAAGCAAAGTGTTTTAGGTGACATTGGAGTATTTGCCTCCTGCTGTTTACTTCAACACGTTGACTAACAGAACACATGTGACGGGAGCATGTCTAGGCAATGCAACAAACGCAGAGCCAGTCCTCTTCTTTTGTGTTTTGACTTTACTGATTTTAACTACATTGTCTCTTTGGCAGACTCATGGAAACACTTCAGTTCTCAAAATTAAAGGGAGCATGTCTGCTTCCAAAGATGGCAAATCAGATCTGTCTTTTTGGTACCTTTCCTTTTTGAATCAAACCAAAAATCTCTTCCAGGCATCAACAGGTATCAGTGTTGATTTAAATATCTGCAGGTGAGATATGTGAGTTGTTCTGGTTGCATAATTTAGATGTTGATAATCTCTTAAAGAAGCACTACTGAACTTTGGCAGATGTCTTCAGTGAGGCGTCCTCTAACAACGGCTAATTTTGACATCCATCTTTTGTGTACCTGAGATCTCTCCAGACAGTAAGTCAGTCCAATGTTGACTCATATGTTACGTTCCCAGGCCTGTGTGCTGCTGTGACCCAGGCCATGCAACTCAGACTGTGTGGGAGTGCCTCGGTAAATGGGTGCGCACCGTTAAGTCTCATCCTTCAGCAGTGCTCTGCTGTGGCAGGCAAATAAGGCTGTGTGGGAGCAACTCGGCGATTGGCTCAAGGCAAAGGCTCAACATCAAGGCTCCTCCCTCCACTGTCAGGATCGGTCCATCACTGGCCGGGACAGCTGGGGACTGGCAACCCGGAAGCAGACCAGGACTGACTATAAATACTGTGAAGAAACCACCTGTCGAGGCGGCTGAGTGAACAATAGACACTGCGCCAGTGGAATTGCTCTTGGTTGGAAAAGGAATTTGGATAGTTAAGTAGTTGGATTGGTTTGTACTGAGATTTTTGGATTGGTGGTGAAAAAGTGAAAAGACTCTCTCTTGTGTTGTATAATTGATTATTAGTCTAATTTACTATTCTTAGTTTCAGAAATTTGTATTTAAGTTAATAGTTTTGATTAGAATACCGCTCTCACTAGGAGAAGCTCTTTGAGTTGTGTAAATATAGAAATTAGAAACTTAACGGTACTTTGTGTTTGTTGGTTTATTGTTATTAGATTATGTAAATACCCCTTTTGGGACACCTTTTGTTAAATTATAAAACCAGGAATTTTTTTGTTTGATTTTGTTTTATAGGAACCCTTTCTGTTATCTGTTAAGAGACCCGAAGTGTTTTGATTTGTGGTAGTTATATTCTTAATAAATATTGTTATTTTGTACACAACGGTTGGTCGTCCGTTTTGTTACCGCTTCCCATAACCCTAGATAGGGGGAGACGTAATATCTTATCTCTTGCTCTATCCCTTTTTCCTCTTCCTTTTCCTACCTTTCTTCAATAATGTCCTGACGTGTTTTTTTTTTTTTTTATGAATCAGCCACAGTGAGTGTACAAAACGCCCCGTGTATTGCTATCATAGACTGTATATAAAAGATGGACGGAGCCTCTGTGACATCACCCGTAGGTTTCTGAAGAGCTGAATTGAAGCTCATTGGTCTACTCCCATCGTTGCCATCTTGGCAGTGTCACACGTGTCGTCATTCCCGGAAAACCCAAAATTGGGTAAAGAGGTGGAGCTGAGAAGGGGACTGTGAAGGTGGGGGCGGATGATTGACACCCATCAAACTCTGAACTGCCTGTAATTGAGAGTTACCCGTGCTAACACAGAGTTAAGGGTCGTTAACCAGCTAATGGAGGTAGGTGGGCTAAAGCTAAGGTGCGCTGTTAGCCAGCTAAAAATCATGTTTGTGCTTCACTCTCCCTTCTTGCCGCCAATATTAGACACATGTCAATCAAGAGGACACGCCCATAATAATGCCGAATTTCAAGATTAAATAGCATCCAAATAGATGAGTTAGAAAAAACTCACCCCCCTCACAGTTGTCATGAAGATAAACTTGACCTATTAATCCTAAAATGGATTTTTGTACCAGGCTTTAAACAGGCTTTTGTTTCTGCTGTGAAGTTTGTCTTTTTAACATGGGAGTCTATGGGGATTTGCTCTGTTTTGGAGCCAGTCCCTAGCGGATGAGGGGTGAACTGCAATTTTTGCACTTCCGCATAGGCTTCACATTGTACTGGCGGAGGTTGATATCCAGTTGCTAGCATATGATATGATGCATAAAACTAAACTGTAAAGTGATACAGCATCCTCGCAGAACAAGTTGAGAAAGTTTTTCAGCTTTGTGATGCTGCTGAACAGCAACCTGTTCTCTCCAAGAATGTGTATAATCAGCTAAAATGAGAATAAAAATGCATATTTTTAAGTTAAGAAAGTTACATACAGTAGTACTACTTTAATGACTAAATTTAGTTACTTATATAAAAAAAATAATAATAAGGAAAAAATAACAAAAAGAAATTAAATAAATTAATAACATAAAAATAAATAATAGTAAGTTAAATAAATAAACAGATAAATTATTTAGATAAAAAGAAATAAAATAAAAGGCCAGAAGTAGCAAAATCAGGCATTAAAGGGTTAAACATCTTCTTTCCTTCACCGACATTAGTTAAGCCACATAAAAACGGGTAGGCTCTGAAAACAAACTACCCCCCCTCCACTTATCCATCACTCTGCTGGAGCTGCGGTGGCAAGTCAGGATGCTGACTCTCACGCCGGTTTAGTTCACTTCCTCAAAACGACTCCCGCTCACTGAGCTGTGGTTTTTACAGTGGCCGAGTAAACCGCAAGCCGTCAGACACCTCTCTGCTCCCAAACTTATACCCTCCACCTCCCCCCCTTTCCTCTGTAAAAGAGCAGTTAGTGGCAGTCTGGCAGCTCATTAATTATGACAGCAGCTACACACTTGCTGAACTCCTTCTCCGTTGACGAAGGAGCTACGGGTGAGTCATGGCGTGCCGCGGACATAGAGGAGACAGCAGAGGGCTCAGCCAACTGTAAGCCATAGGAGTTAATAGGCAGGGCCCCCTGAATGAGTGTCATGAATATGCGGCTGTACAGTAGCCAAATAGGGTATATTGGAGGAAGAGGAGGGGGGCGCTTCCCAAATGTCAACATGGGAGAGACATTCTCATGAAAGCACAGAAAAATAGGAAAAAAGGAGCAGTTGAGGGAATGAGTGGTCTGGTTTCCAGCACTGCCTGACCTGAGCTCACTCATTATTATTCATACCATTCCTCTTAGCCACCCAGTGTGTTAGCAGTCATTTAGCGCAATTAGTCTTAAGTGATACATTTGCATGTGGAAGCGTGCATAAACCAGCTGTTGCCAGGGAGAGCATGTTAGGATGGATAAACACAGACATCCAACATATACCTCAAACTGATTAGGCTGAAAATAGAAATGGAGTGGTTCATTTAAAAGGCCTGCAACACACGGTGCAAGCACCAAAACCTGATTTATTTTACCCAAATGCCTATCCAAGAGTGCTCTGTTGTCCATAACTTCTAGCTTCTGCAGGAGCGTAACAGCTTATTATGAGAAGTGAGGAAGTGTGTAACAGCACGGGCGATGAAAACCTGCTTATTTACAATTTGAGTGGGAAAGCTGGAATGCACACGTCTCCTCTGTTGTTTTAAGCACAGACGAGGGAGACTAAATAGGCCCAGTCGCAAAGAGAGGAGAGAGGAAGGTAGCAGGGATTTGGGTTTGTTTGCTTAGCAGAAGTCTCCTGCGTAGCAGCACAGTGTTCATGCCAAAACAGACTAATTCTGCCACTGTAAACAGGATGAATCTGACTTTGAATGCAGCTTCAGCCTTGCAAGACATCACAAAATGTCCCCAAACACTTTACCACATTTTTTAAAGGTAGATTAAATTGGAAGATATGGTTGTTAGATATTAGTGAAAATCTGATGGAAAACAGATCTGATGGGCAACTAAAGCGAAGCGTCAATGTACCTTTTTTGTGGAGAGCGTAGACGGGCAGCAGTCTCCTCCATCATACTGGCAGTAGGCCCTGTTGTTGATGGTGTCACACCAGCCATCCCCTCCAAAAGGCTAGACACCAGTTGAAAAAAACAAAAAACATAAACAGTGTCACAGTTCGAGAAACAACCTCACAGAATTACAGCCTATGAGGGGCCAAAAAGGACAGGAAAAAAAAAGGCTCAACATTTTCCCAAAAAACAGATTGTTATAAAGTTGTTCACATTGTCATAAAAGTAAGTTTGGAACAAATGGCTGTGAGACGAATTAAAATAAACAACGGATATTCCAAGTCTGATCTAAGTTGCACAATCAGGGATACCAGAAAATCATTTCTGTGGTTGGTTATAAAACAACAGAGCTAATGAGACAGCATCATTTGCCCATTGCATGACCTGACTGTTGATGTTTCACAACAACAAAAGTTGTCGTTGAACACATACAATAAATACATTGTCATTTTTTATCTTTTAGATCCACCAAACTACTTAATATAGTTTAATCAGGAGATGCTGAACCTTTTTGAATTCCTCGATACAATATGCAATACCATGGCACATTACAGATGTTTTTGACAGTAAGATAAAAAATTTAGGCTGTAACTTCTTAAAGGATAACATATGTTTAGATTTGTATTACCATTAATCAGTGGTTTATATGTCACATTGTGTTTAATGTCACAAAAGAGCAATCTACTTTTATGGCAAACATGCTTATTTCTTATACAGTTCTTATAGAAAAAGTGGTTAATTACAGGGCAAGCCCAAAGTATATAAAATGATCTGTTGGACCTTTGTTTAGCTGTAAACTGCAAGTCTAGACCCGACAGTTTAACGTCTGGATCATGCACCATTAATGGTTTTGTGAGAAGTGCTAAAAGTCTGAACTTATAAAGGCAGCATTCTGTCTCTAGCTTAAAACTAGTGTCTAATCATTCTTATTGTAAATGGGTTAGAGAGGGAGAGCCATGTGTTTTATGCTTCTTATTTAAAAACAAATGCTACATCAGATATTTGTTTGTCTATATGCACTACACTCCTACTTACATTGTACTTTCTAGATTTATGTCAAATAGAAATTTTAAAATCTCAAGAGTGTAAAAAAGCCAAGGAAAACTGTGAGTTTTAAGAAGAGACCTAAAATCAGGCAAGGAGGATGCCTGTCTGATATGTAGCGACTGATCGCTCCACAATCTGGGCTACTGCTTAAAGCGCCTGAAGTGCTGCTAATGGGAACTTTCTTGACGCGTCGTCGTCGCTAGCGTACTTGCGTACAAAAGCCAAGTCCCAGCCGTCTTTGTCATTTCGCTCTTTTATTACTTGTGTTCAATAAATCTTATAAATTGGGGTGCTCACCGACCATTCCCAATACAAAAGTTACATATCCATACAGCAACTTTGTTTTATTCTTTTGCACAACGTTAAGATGTAAGGATTGAGTGGACAATCAATAAATAACATCAAAACCGTGTTCACCTTCCTACCAGCAACACCCGTCACCTGCAGGAAGGTTCCCATTTAAATAGGGTACACAATGCTGCCACCTAGTGCCCAAACAAAATATATATATACATACTTAAAAATGACTCCTACAGACCCCATCTCCTTGGAAATGACACTGTTTTGAGCACCATCAAGAGCAGCCGATTAACTGATCTTAACGAGCGTGAAGGTGCATAAGGATGAAGGAGCTCAGCGAGGTAGGGTGGTGCAAGACCACGGAGAGATTTAAAAAAAAAATTATTTTAAACTGGATTCTAAAATAAACAGGCAGCCAATGGAACATGAAATGAGAAATGTGTTCAAGTTTACGTGTGCCAGTTAAAAGACGCACAGCAGCATTTTGCACCATTTGAAGGTGAGCAATGAAAGACCCACTAACTCCCAAATACAATCCATTACAGTAGTCCAGCCGAGTAAGAGTGTTTTTCGGAACTGAAAAAAGCTTGTCTTTTTTTGACTGCTTTTACTTGACTGTCAAGCTTAAAATCAAAATCCACTTTAACACCAAGGTTTTTGATGACTGGCTTGCTGTACTGGACCAAATAAACCAGATGTAAAGGGGAGGACCAAGTTGTACCACTAAAACAGTAACATCAGTTTTGTTTTTATTAAATTTAAAAAAAAATTGCAGGCCACCCATACTTTTATATCATGGAGACATTGAAGCAGTGGTCTGACAAAGTAAGGGTTGTTCTATTTTAGGGGCATATAAATCTGACTATCATCTGCATAACAGTTAAAGTTAATACCCTGTATATACTAGGGTATATACTAGGAATTGAACCTAGTGGAAGCAGGTATATAGAAAAGAGTAGAGGGTCTAAAACAGCACAGTCCCCAGAGTCGGTAGCTAATGAAATATCATTAAAAAACTCTCAGAAAAGCGGATTCTGTACTATATGGAAATTTAAAACCTGACTGAAACTTCTCTAGTACATTGTGCTCCTTCAGAAAGGCCAGTTTCTAAAGCAATTTGGAAATGGGCCTGTAATTTCTACACACTGAGGGATCTAGATCAGGTTTTTTGACCAGTGGTTGAACTACTGCATGTTTAAATTTCCTGGGACTATACCAGAGGCCAGACTGCTACTGATGAATGTAAGAACAGATGGACCTACATGTAGCGATCTACCTCGATATTAATATGGTAACTTTATTAAAATTATTATTAAAAATTACTTATGAGACCTTCTAAGGTCTAACTGCTTTGATTAGGGGCACCACTCCTCTGTAGAAAATTAATAAATTTGAAACAGTCCAGAAGAGACAACTGTAAGTGGGTAATTTTATCTAAGAAAGTATTCTTAACTAAAACATCTCATTTCCTGAAGCCATGAAGTTTCTTTGTTTGAAGGGACTATGAACTCATTAAAATAAACCACAGACACTTCTGAATTAAAATAAATGTATACAATTTCTTTACCACCAATATTTAAGAAGTCTTTAAGAAATTTTGGAGGGATGGCATCGTTTGAAGAACCTGAGGGCTTTGAAAACATCAACAATCTTATCTAAAAAGCACAAAGTCACAGACTCAAACTGATCACAGACAGCAGAGCAAGAAACAGGGACTGAAGGCTCAAAACCAATTAGCGATATCTGAGCTGTGGTAAGAATGACTTTGTCACAAAAATAATTAGGAAAGTTTTCACAAACACCAGGGAAGGCCTCCATAAAGTGTGGGGCTTTAAGTACATTGCTAACAGTCTCAAATAAAACATGGAGTTTGTGGTAGTTTAACAGAATAATATCTGATAGGTGTTTTCTCTTAGCATCTTTCACAGTTATTTGATAATGATGGCAGCAGTCCTTTAACATTTGAAAAGATACCTGGGGCTTATCTTTGTTCCACTTGATTTAAGATTTAAGACTCAAGATCTTTATTGTTATTATGCAAGCATAATGATATTTTGAAGTCTCTCAGCTTAGCACACATAAATAAGAAAATTTAAATATAACAGGCACACATAAGTAAAAAATGAAGATATAAAATATATAAAAGATAAAAACACCTCTATATTCACAGAAAATGAGAGAATTCACAGCAGTCAGTATTATTTACCATGTGAATGAAGTGCATCCTAGTACAAGGATGGATGTCTATGTGTGTGTGTGTGTGTCTGAGGTGTGAATTTTCAATGTGTGTTGCTGTGGAGGGTTGGGTGCATGTGTGTGAGTACTGTAGGGGGGGTGTATAAGTGTTGAACTACAGGGGGGCTATTACTTTCACAGCTCTGAGTAAGAAGCTGTCTCTGAGTCTTTTTGTGGTGGTTTTAATGTTCCTGTACTGCTTTCCTGTTGGAAGCGGTATAAAGAGTGAATCGCCCAGGTGGGTGGGGTCAGCTGCAATGCGTCTGGCCCTCTTCTAGACTCGAGCGGTGTAGATGGATTCCAGATCTGGAAGACGGCGGTCTACAATCCCCTGAGCTGTCCTCAAGCCCCGTGCTAAGAGAACATAGTATCCCAAATTTCTAGGTTGAAAACAGGTAAGCCATACGATAAAACAAGATCCAGTGTGTGACCCCGTTCCTGAGTGGGGCCACTCACAGACTGTGCAGAATTAAAGGAGTCCACAAGATCTAAAAAGTCTTTAGCCAGCGGCTTATCGGGACAACATACATGAATATTAAAATCTCAGACAATTAAAACTCGGCCACATTTAGGCATGAAATCAGCCAAGAAATCCAAAAAGTCGCGTATAAAGTCCTTATTATGCTTCGGTGGTTGGTAAATCACTGCCCACAGCAGAGCAGGAGAATGACCCAACTCAAATAAATTCAGCTCAAAGTTGGAGAAAGGCATACGATAATGTGAGCTGCTTACATTTAGAAGTCGTTTCATAAACAGTCAGTATTCCTTCCCCTTGGCTCAACGTCCTTGGAGAGTTGAAATATGTGCAGCCACAGGGCCACAGTTCAGAAATAGCACTGGACTTACCGACATTCATTCATGATTCAGTCATACAGAAGAAATCCAATGCCTTGGAAATGAAAACGTCCTTTAGGATGAAGGTTCTGTTTGCCACTGACCTAGCGTTCATCACAACTATCCAGGCATTAGCCACCGGGAAAGCCCGCTGTGGTGGCTGCAGGTTAATAAGATTTGCCAGGTACCAGTGCAGCTGTGGATGACAGATGCGCGGAAGCAGATTTGCTTGATCCGAGCTGACCATTATTACCAGACAGGAGTCAGGAGGATCCCACGACTGCCACAAAGCAAATAGGGAAGAAATCGATCTAAAATAGTCCAGACCCCTTTCTCCGGTCGAAGGGTGGGGCCCAGCAAAAATGAGCTAGTATTCCAGATAGGAACGGATGTGGAGATTCTTGTCCATTCTGATTAAACTGCACTATTTGCACTTTTTGGCAGTCATGCGTATCCCCTGTCAAGTTTGGCAATCATACACCAATGAAGAGTTGACATTTTAAATGACAAAGAAGATAAATAACACAATTACAAAGTTGCAAGGAAAAGACGACATGCCCCACACACAGACGCCATCTTTCCTCAACAAAAAATCTAATCTTTTCACATCTCATTGTGTCGATCTTTTCCTCGCACAAATACAAATAGATCTGACAGATGGACATCATTTGATAACTGCTTCAGTTTGATTTATGTTATTGGTAAATGACATTTCCTAAATGTCTCTGTGCTACTTTAGCCAGTGTAAGACACCACCTGGAGAAACTCTGGAGTGGCACACTGGTAAAATATGAATTACGTAGAATCTCAAAATGCATCCCGATAAAAGCCTTTTTAATGTTCTCTGAATCTTGAGAGCTTCCGTGAAACGCCAACAATATGAAAATAAATTCTGAGTGCCAAAGATGCTTTTGGCTTTCTCTGATGAGCTGATGGAGACGTTTCAAAGCCCAAACTTGTGCAGGGGGAGAGCGCAGCTGCTGAGAAGATTTCTGCCATTTTCTCTTCACTTCAAAGTCCCTACTTGAAGAAAAGTCCTGCCTTTCCAACTAAATGGCCGCAGCATGAATAAATCTATTTAATTGTTCCATTTCTGAGTAAATACTTTACCAGCAGCTGCATCACAAGCTTCATCTAAATCACTACTTGTATATAAATTTAGGAATGAAACCTTATAGACTTCTTGAGCCTGAAAAGACATTTTGACTAAAAAACTTTCCTTAAATCAACCTTTTATTCCAGGTCTTATTTGCATTTCACTTGCTATTTAAATTTGCCAACTCCATATTTTTCCCATATGAGCTTAAAGCCACGGCTCATGTGAAGGTTAATTTGTATTTTCATTCCCCTTCAGACAGCATAAACCTCGCTCTACAGAGAAACGTACAGACCCATGAAGAGTAAAGCAGCCAGAGTTGGCTGCACACCTTCGTCCCATGTCGGTAATTAAAAGGTCAGCTGGTTTGTGTATCATCTTTATTCAGTAACTCCCCTCGTGTCAGGGTAAAAAACAGACAAAGCAGCAGCAGCCAACCCCACACCTAGCCCACATAAATATTCCACCTCTTGGTGCTGACTCTTTGAAGACAAAGACCAGAACCTGCCAGAACATTTCAAAACACAGATATGAAATTTACTGAGGACTCAAACAGCAATATATTTTCTTTCTTCACTCTTTAGATAGAAGACATTTTACCAAGTAATCCCAAACTGAGTCAGGTAACCCCTCTGAACCCAGGCCTGTCTGTCTGAGTAAATTTTGTAGATGGGACGTTTCCTTTTTCTTTCCATATGACTCAAGATATTTTTATGGTTTTCTTTTAATTTAAGAGTGAATGTTGGCAAAACTGGATTCTAGACTGAACCTTATGATCTTTTCCAAGAACATATAAGAAATTACCATGTTGTTTATTTTTTTTACTGTTGTTTTTATTTTGAATCTAGATTCAAAAGTGTGTTGGAACAGTTCTCAGAGATTTTGCTGCATATTAACATGACAGCATCACACAGTTGCAGCAGATTTGTCATCATTGCACATCCATGATGAGAATTTCCCGTTACCTCACATCACATAGGTGCTCTATTGGATTGAGATCTGGTGACTAAACTCATTGTCATGTTCAAAAGACCAGTTGGAAATTATGTGAGCTTTGTGACATGTCGCATTATCACGGTCGGCAACAGTACTTGGGTAGGTTGTGGCATTTCAACAATGCTGGTAGTTAGTTGGTACTAAAGGGTGAGTCAAGAAAATAGCCCCCAAAGCATTACACCACCACAAACCTGAACCACTGATACAAGGCTGCTCACTGGATTCACCTTGACCATGTCTACTACCAGCTGCTGCCATGTGATAGGCTTATTAGCTATTTGTGTTAACAAGCAATTGAACAAGTGAACCTAATAAAGTGGTAAATAACGAAAGCAATGCCATTACTGGCAGACATGGTTGAGGTAGAGCACACTGGCTTCCTCTGTTTAGTCTATTCCCACCTCAAATAAGAACCAGAAAAGTCTTAAAAATGGAAAGCCAGAATGAGCTTTTCTGCTTGTTTTTTTCTTGAAACTCATTTCCAAGTTTGCTTCTTTTATCTTTATTTTCCAAATAAATAACTGAATTTAATTTAGCTAAATATAAGAAAGAATCTATCTATATACATATATTCTTTGGCTTAAACCTGAAACTTTTGCACCTCAACTCACAGCAGCAGCCAGACAAAACAGCAGACAGTCAGTGAGCCTGATGGTGTCAGATGTGTGTAAAAAAGTTTAAAATCACATGTTCTGTCCTTTTTTCTTATGCATTCAATACTTCATTGACTGCAACTTGATTCAGGCTGGAAATCCACTGTAGAGTTCTTCAGAATGTGAAGAAGGGAATTAGCACAGTGACCATCAACTGAGTGGTTTTGATGAATTTCTTCTGTCCTTGCCGCCAAAATGCCTTGTATTAAGTGATGCATAAGTTGATGCATTTAATTGGCTTAACAAAACAAACATTCTTTATACCTATCCTCCAGCAAAGTAAAGACACATCAAAAAGCACACAGAGGCTCTGACATGCCTCTTTTCTAACTCACAATAAAAACATGACAGAGGTGTCTCTGTCTGTTCAGAGGTCGATAAGATGTCTGAACTGACTTGCACTGACAAGCTAGATGCAGACACGCGGCAGGAGAAGGAGAGGGAAGCAGTGGCATCTGGATGAGATCTGGCACATGTGGTCTGGTATAATTTACAGAGCTGTAATGGAGGAGTGGGTCATAAGCAACTGTCTTGCCTAGCAACATTCACGGGAAGGTGGATGGGGAAAATGCAGAGCTGGCAGGTAGGGGAAATATTTTAATACTGTGAGATATCAACAGTTTATGTGTTCCATCCAAACTTCCAGCCATTTCTGAACACAGCAGACACATGCCAAATCAAAACTAACTGGCTTTATGATCGTAGTTGATTTATTGTCACTGCTAAAGTATCACAGCTGAACTGCACATTATGCGAATGCTTGTGAATGTTATAAACTTCAGACTACATAGGACATTCTGCACAAGAAATATACCTCAAGCACAGATTCTTAAGCCATATTACAGCCCATCCAAGTAGCATCCTGATGTATAATTTCATCTTAAAGGAAGAACAATTTAGAAAACTATAAGACAATCATTTAAAAAACTATTTATTGGCATGAAAACGAATTTCACAGACAGGACTGAAGTTATCTTTTTGTTTTAATTAACAAAAAGAAGGTAGTTCCTGCACAGCACCAATCTCCTGTTTAGTAATCCATGTAACCTGAAAAATAATTCCAGTTGTGTATACACTCACTGGTATTTTTTAGACACACCTGTTCAATTATTTAACACAAATAGCTGCTCAGCCAATCACATGGGAGCAGTAGGCAGCCGTTGTTAGTTACTTGTCAGGAACAGTAACTCACATAACCACTGGTTTTAACCAAAGTATGCAGAATACAATCTCTGAACACACAACATGTCTAACCTTAAAGCAGATGGCTACAGCCGACCAGGTGCCACTCCTGTCAGGTAAGAACAGAAAACTGAGGCTACAACTCACACAGACTCATCAAAACTGGGCAATAGAAGATGGAGAAACGTTGCCTGGTCCTGATTTCAGCTGTAACATTGAGATGGTAGGGTCAGAATTTAGTGTAAACAACATAAAAACATAGATCCATCCTGCCTTGTATCAACAGTGCAGTTTGGTATTGGTTTTCCCAAAATATCCTGCCAGAAGTCTCGAATCAACAGAAATGGATTCACAGAGGCCATTTGGTTCAAACACCGTCACCTCTGTTTTCAAACATAGTAAGGACTGTGAGATCAGGGGCAGAAGACAACAGTTTACAACTTT
>JBAMHW010000008.1:10277085-10300161 GCA_037177495.1 Rhadinocentrus ornatus | reverse complement strand
TGGACTAACAGGTCTTTGAGGGTCAGAATTCTAGCTGATAGACAGGTGTTCAAATACTTATTTGCAGCTGTATCATAAAAATAAATTGTTAAAAAAAATCATACATTGTGATTTCAGGATTTTATTTTTCTTGATTATGTCTCTCACAGTGGACACCTTCGATGAAAATTTCAGACCCCTCGAATATTTCTAAGTGGGAGAACTTGCAAAATAGCAGGGTGTTCAAATACTTAGTTTCCTCACTGTACATGCAATCCTGTCAAAAGTAAGGGTTTCGGCGAGTATTTCTGTCTAAACCCCATCGGATACAACCACACACAGACACAGGAAGTTACCCAATCTTACGTAAACATTGTTTTAAGCCGGAGAAGCAGCTGCACATGAGTCATTTTTGTGCATTAGTGCATTTAGCATTAGTGGTATGTTAGTAATTTGGCGTCATTACTCATTAGAAAATCACCAGCGACCTGCAAAAGCACAAGAGTTTGTGGCCTTAGGAAACGCTAGCAAATGCTTTTAGAAAAAAATGATGAATTTGCAGAAGAAACCCAGAAAGCCACCACAATAACAAACAACATTTAAGAATTTATCATACTGGATCAGTAGCCCCTGTCCTTTGTGGAAAACATTTACTGAAAGTTCAATTTCAAGATATAGATTTTTTTTATAGAAATTCCTTGATGCGAGTTAACTTACTTAATAATTTAAAAGGTTCTGTGGCAGTCATGGTTTTCATGTGTTAATAAAACATGAATTATATAAATAAATACTAAGGCTGTCAAGAATAACAGAGGTAAGAAATTAATGTAAATAATTGTGTAAATTTTTTTAATAGAATAAAAGCTTAATCATCCCCCAAACTTTTCCCAGTAAGCGGGTTCAACAATCGCACTACTTAATTTAAAGAAGAAAAAAAAAGAAAAAACTTTTCCTGCAGTTCCAGCAGTTCTGTACTAATGTGCCTTCTCCTCCTTCACTTTCATTCCACATCCCATTTCTGTAGTTCCGTGACCAGCTGTCGGTGATCAGCTGATCGGCTTTTCTGTTGCGAGCACTGTCTTTCATCTTGTGCTTGTTCATTGTTCATCCGAGAAGGAGGAAACTATTTATTTATGGTTCATCTCATATTTACCTCAAAGTATTGTTGTTGAACGCAATAGCAATAACAAAAATTTATCAGTCTCATGTTAATCAGATCCATGTCACTATCACGTGTAGCTGAAGAATCAGAAATTTTGATAACCAAGCAGGACCTTCTCTAACAAAGTAGTTGACAGGTGGTAGAAAAGATTTATACGTCAGCTATGCAGGGGCGAGTCTAGAAAAGTTTTGATGGGGGGCCAGCCAGGGGCACTGGCCAGGAAATGAGACAAATGAGAAATTTTTTTAAGATTAAAAGTTTATGAAATATATAAATAAGTGATAATGTGATGTAGAAAACTGAAAAAAATTAAAATAAAAAAACAAGTACAGGTTAGTTAACATTTAATATTTGTAAGCATTGGCTCTTTCTGTTGACACAATACAATAAAAACTAACATATTTAAGCCACAGTCGTGAATGGTGATTATTCATGATTAATTAATTTGAAAGCTGTGATAAATTTAATATATAAATTTCATGTTTTAAAGTTTGACCTATGCTAGGACATTAAATGAAAGTAACAATATCATACATCAAAGTCTATAATAAATATAACTGATTTAAATTATAAATTTAATAGATCTCTTAATAAAATAACACAGGTATCGTTACTCGGTATCGGACACTGAAAAAATGGCATCGGAACATCCCTAATAAATAGATAGAAATAGAAAAGCATCTGCAACTTCCAGATTTAAAAAAATCCCATTTGAGCAATTCTGGCTTAATATTAACTTTAGAATTTCTTCAAATTTTAAAAAAGAGAAATTTCTTGTTTCCCTAAAAATCAATCAAAAGGGTCACTTGTCAGATTTTATAATTAGAAATAACTCAATAATCAAATAATTAAGTCATGTGGATCATATTTTTGTAGCACAAGATGGTTGATTCATTAAATCTGCATTATATCATGATTGTTTTTTTTCTGTTTAGTCAGGTAACATCTAGTTACATAGACGAAAGGAAGCTTCATTTTGCCAGTCAGTGAAAAGAGAATATAATCAGGACCCCTAAAACAAGGTTCACTCACCGATATTCATCTCCTGGTCACAGCTGTACTCCACAGAGTTTAGATCTTGAGGAGCAGAGCAGGATCCCCGGAGTGTGGAGCACATAGTAAACTCTGCTGTCCACTTCCCATCCTTGGTGCAGCAAATTTCCCTCTGGAAACACACACAGATGCTTAAATCACTGTCCACAGTCTACATTTCAGATAATCTGTTTATCCACAACTCAAGAGCAACTGAGTAGTTTATTAAAGTTTGTTACAGTTTACACCTTATGGATTACACATGCTTCAAATAAAGGGCAAATAAAAGTGCTTTATAGAGTATTACATAGTAGGACTTTGCCTTGTGCATCAAAACTGAGGTTAGATTTAAGCAGCCTGGGCGATGTTTTTTGAAAAACTACCAAGAATAGAACCAGCATGACTGTAAGAATTTGAGGAACCAATAATTTGGGGGCACCCAGGATTTTAGAGAAAGACCAGCTGCGTTTGGCAAGGCTGTTATCTGTAAGTGTTATTCATTTCAATTCAGTTTTATTTCTATAGCGCCACTTCACAACAATGTCACCCCAGGGCACTTTACACACAAATCAATATGAGCCAATTCATAAAAAATAATAGCCTAGTTAAGGTAAACCAACAGATTGCATTGGATCTTGACAATCCCTTGTCCTGAGCATGCAAAGTGAGCATATAAGGGGCAACAGTGGAAAGGAAAAAACTCCTTGTTAACAAGAATGAAACCTCTGGCAAAACCAGGCTCAGGAAGGGCAGCCAACTGCCTCAACCAGTTGTTTTATCAGCATCTACAGCAGAGCGTCATCAGCATTGTGATGATAATGCATATTACAGCTTTGAATAAGGTGGTCACGGGTTAGAATGTAAACAGAGAACATAAAGAGGCCAGGACTGAGCCCTGTGGTACGCCACAAGGTAGCTTAGCCATTGATTAGAAAAGTACAAGCATAATAACTAAGAGCTGAGTCCTTAATTCTAATCCAAGACTCAACTATTGTATTGGACAGTACCAAAGCCACATTTCAAGCTAAAAGAACTAACATCAAGCAGTCTCCTCCATATGCACTTAGCAGGGAAGTGCTCTACAACCAAACTGGAAGTTGTTAAACAACTATGCCTCATAAATAACTGAACTTCTCCAGAACCTTAGATAAAAAAATCTGGACATAGGTCTGTAGTTACCTAAAGGGGTAAAAACTGTCTAACAGCAGAAGAACAATGGCATGTTTAACACTAAAACAAAAGAGATAGAGAAAAAAAATAGGGCTGTCAAATGATTAAAAATTTAAATCTAATTAATCACAGCTTACAAATGAATAAAGCATGATTACACCACAAAATACCATTTGTGACTATGCTTGAAATAAGCCAGGTTTCATTGTTTTGTATCAATAGAAAGACCAAGACAACGCTTACAATTATTTAATGTTAACTAGCCTCCCCTTGTGTAAATTTCAGCTGTCCAAGAGTCAGTAAATACAGCATGTAAAACAGTTCTATATGTGTTTATGCATCATCTCTACCATGCTTTGGATTATAATTAGGGATGTCAAATGATTCAAATTTTTAATCAGACTCAAACTAACTAATCAATCATGATAGATCACAGCTTTCAAATTAATCACAAATGTCAAATAATTTCAAAATGATTAATGACCATTCATTCATAAGTTTTTATATGTCTGAAATTAGCTTATTTTAAGTGTATTGTATTAACAGATTGAGCCAATGCTACAAATGTTTGCTGTTAACTGACATCTTGGGTAAACGTCAGATGTCTAATGGTCTAATTGATGAAAAAATTCTGATAAAACTGATAATTTTTTTTGTTTATCATGTCAACAAGTGTTTGTGCAGCAGTGATAAAAGTCCTATAGCAGCATCACCCAAAGTAAACACCTGCTGATAAAATGTATAGATCATTAGCTGTTTTGTTTTACAAGTTTTTCTTCACTTTTTTTACATTAGATGATCACTGTAGTTGTAATAATGAGTTTACAATTTTATAAAATCGATACCTAAAAACTAGGTCTAATTTGTGCCCCCTTTTTTCTGGTCAGTGCCTCTGCCTGGCCCCCATCAGAACTTTTCTAGACCCACCCCTGCACATCTGAAACATAAACCCTTTCTACCACTAGCCAGCTCCTGTGTTAGAGAAGGGTCCTGCCAGAAACAATGGTTTGGGGTAAAAATGCTTGAACCATGAAATGCTAGTTTCCTCCTTCTCAGCTGAACGATAGAAAAACGTAACAAAAGAGATAATACAAGTGACAGAAAAGCCGACCAGTGGATCACGAGAGACGTCATGATTCACAGAACAACATGAGACAGAAAGGAAAAGCCACGCTGCACTGTGCTGACATTGAGAGGACCAGAGAGACACTGGATAGGCCACTTTTATATAAAATGCAGGGGGAAAAAAAAATAAAGCGGGAAAAGTGTGGGTCTGGAACCGCAGTGTTAAAACACCCTCATCCTCTACAGGGGCAACAAACACATGTTGTTCCATTAATGTTCTTTTCATTTTCAAATTCATCCATAGAGCCAGCTGGCTCATCTTGTATCTTGCTTTTCCATGTCCTCCTATCATAATGGAAATATTCCGAATGTATTAGGGTTGTCATGCCATGCATTTGTTAATTTCGTTAAAAATATTACGTAGATTAGTTACCGTCGTTAACGCATTATTCTTGACAACCTTAAAAAAACATATTACCTTAACATTAAAAATAGAAATAATACGGCTAACCATGTGAAGTACTCTTAAAGCAGTAAAAAAAAGTAAAAATATTATCTAGAATGTAGGAGGGGGTGGTCATATAGAAAACTGAGTGTCTTCTAATTCTAAATGTAGCTCAGAGGACAAGCAGCAGTCAGGTATTGCTAATGAAATGCCATTAAATGAATCATCATTAACAAATGTGAGCTTCTTTTTAAAAAATAAAGGTTTTTGCAGTTTGCTGGTCTGGAGGATTCAGATTTTTGTTAATATAATGTTAAGAATGAAAGACATCAGCAATGATCTTAAAGAAGTAAGTATCCCTGTCCATCGATGTTGGAATGGTTATGTCATTTCCAAACTATTGAGTCCATAATTCAAGCACGGTGGCAGATGACTGACAATTTGTTTCCAGCCATAGTACCTGGAAGCCTTGCAGTTATTGATGCAACCATGAATTCTTCTATATACCAAAGTTTCATTTGTTTGACAGCTTCTCTAAAGCTAAGTTGTGCAACAGGATAATAATCCCAAGCACATCAACAAATCTACAATAGAATAGCCGGGAAAAATAAAAGAATCAAAGTAATTCTACTTAATAATGGATTAAACTTTCAATTTCAACACTGTTTTTAAAATTTGCACAGTTGTTAAAGTAATGGAAAGTTGCTAAGACATGGTAACAACAAGATTATATTTTTATTAGATTCTGATTTGTGTAGTATGACTTGGAATCAAAAGAAGGTGTACTTTCTGCATTTTGACAGTAACACAAACGTTACTTCCCTTTATAATTAGCTTATTGTAGTGGGAAAATGGCATCTACTTAAAGGAGCTCAACATCCTCTTCAACTGATCTAAAAACCAAACTGAACATAACTGTGGGGAAATCTCACATTTTCTGAAGCGTCCGGACACTGAAGAGTGCAGACAGTGTCATAGTGCAGGCCATTGGTGCAGGTGTACATGCCGTGGAATACATCAGGTAGTGCCGGGCAGGATATTGGCTCACAGCCACTATCCTCCCACTGCCCTCCCTCCAGGCATTCCAACTTGAAGTACTTCCTAGAGACAGCAGGAGTAAAGACACACATCTGTAAGAGATAACTTTCCCAAGGTTCGCTACAGATTTTTAAAAAAACTGAAGAGCTCTTGTGTGGTTATACCTGGGGATGTTCTGCAAATATGCCTGTGTTGCATCTTTCATAAGAAGCCAATTAGTTTATAAAGAATGATGAATGTAATGAGGTTCATCAGAATTCTTGACTCTTAAGATCAATGTTTTAATAAGAAAAAAACAAAAAAACAAGCAAAATAGAACCTACTGAGAGCCTCCTTTACGATAACGAGATCTCCTGTGTGGTGAGTGTAGTGTGTAAAGGCAAAGGTATGTGTTATAATATGTATTTATATGGATAAATGTGTCAAAGGTAAGAGTAAATAGCCTGTTTAAGGCTCTGTAATAGCTACTTTTGTTCACTCTCACATTTTGGACTATTAAAGCATTAGGGGTTATTAAAATGTTTACAAATATGTTTGAGTGTAACTCATAAAGACACCCAGCTGCAAATGGATCCTTAAATAAATAGTTTTTCAACTTGCTGGATGGAAAGTAATATAAATCTATAAAAGATATGTACTTGATTTTTATGATAGTATATATTAGCTTGTTAGGTGTTTACCATTAAAGCGGTAAGGAAGGTACATGAACTGAACAACTTCTCTGCAACCATTGCGGACTAAAATGTGTGAAGAATGAGGGTGTTTACTTAATCGAAGGATATAAACTTACCCCAGAAGCTGCGTCTCCTGTTTTGAAACCCACATCTCATTACTAACATGTGAACTGTGCTCAGTAATGAGCAGTTAGTCAGTGAATATAATTGGCAAAGCGATGGCGAGGCAAAGATAGCAGCAGTACATATTTTATTGGACCCTAATGGGAATTTGTTCCAAAAGTGAATATAGTTATACAGCTGACGGGTGGAGAAATACCTACTAAAATGTTACCCATTGATATTTAAGACTTTGCCTTCGGGGGTTTGGTTGTTCATGTGATTCATTGTTATAGTTCTGTATAAAATACCTAAATCAAAGATCCTAATTCTATTAAGCAGTGTGTAATGGGAATCTTGTAAAATTAAGGAAAGAAGGAATTTCCTCCATTATTCAGGGAGGCATGCGTAATTAAACACTGTATTTACTTTGGTCTCCCGTCTACGCACAATACTATTTAAACTGCACAAGCTACTTGTCCGTTAAAAGAAACAAATGCCTGAAATAACTCGTTTTCCTACTGAAAAATAAGCAGTAGATCAGAGGACAGATAGATAATCTACACCATTATGGATGATACCACTACTGTATGCTTCCCAAAGCCCACATATATTGTCTCCAGAGCTTCTAGAGGCACCAACCTTGGCGCATTCTTTTGTAGGCTCCCTGTTACATAGAAGCCTGGGTTGCATTTGTAACGACAGACAGAGCCAACATCATGCCCTGAAGCCAGACAGTTTGCAGTTAGCAGTTTGGCATTGGATATGTTAGAAGCCTCTGGACACTCAATCTTGCAGTAAGCCTCTGGGAAAGACCACAGCCCATCCTCCAAACACTCCAGCCGATCACTATCGCCTGAAAGGGGTGAAACCAAGTGGAAGAAAAGGAAGAGGGGAAGATGACCAAGAATCAAACATGAGGCCAAGTTTGCATTGATTGACATGAGATAAACATGACCTGAGATAGAACTAAATAGTCATGCAAGGCAGAACAATTTACCTCATAAAATAGTTGCATTGTTTGATATGGTTCAATGACCTTATAATTTGTCACTTGCCTTTGTAATTTGTCAATAACGATGACAAGTTCTGGAAATTAGGAAAAGTAACTCCAGCCATGTTATTTACAGAAAGTTGTCCAAATTTTACTTCTCTTGTTAAGTAAAATGTTAGGGAAGTCACAATGCCTTTTACATCACAGAGTTGTTGTTATATGTTGGTTTTTATTCATATGTCTAGGTAATCAATGCGAATGTCAGAGAATCCAATTTTTTAATTGGCAGTTTGTTTAAGTTATAAAATAATAAGGTTTTTAGTTTCAAAATAAGAACTGAAAATGTACATACTCTCATATTTTTGGTATTATGTAAGAGATTATTTTAAAAAAAGGCAAATCCAGTTCCATGTTAACCTAAAAGCCCTACTTTGATATCACCTGAAAAACTCTTTCAGACATTAAACTTGAAAGTCCATGGATAGTTTCAACCTGGATCTCATTTGAGGATCTCCCAAACTTACTGCTTGGAGATATACTGCCCTCCACTCTCATGGATTTTCCTTTTAAGGATGCTCCACAGTTAGAAGGGATGGTGATGGCCACACCATGAGGCTTTTCTTCCTTTATACCCATGACTACCAAAGATTCAGTAGTACTTTTTGCAGCATGAGATGGTAGAAATGCATGGAGGTGCTTCAGATACCTGCTTGCTGCTTATTAATACGATGCATTTGCCTGACAGAAACTTTCCTCGATATGCCCTTTTCTGAATCTACTCTAAAAAAACACACAAACAATACAATCATCTTGCTTAAGTTTTTATCAAATGTCCAATGTTTTTACTCCTTTGACAAGGTATTGAACTATTTCAGGCTTTTCATTTGTAAAAAGATCCTCTTCTCTCCCATTACTGCATGGAAAATGTTAAACAACCTCCTGAAGTAGTTTTCCTTTAATTAAGCTCACCCGGGAAATTAACAATCAAACCTGAGATTGTTATCAGTGATCTAAACAGATGGAAGAACTAACACAAAATGAGTCTTCCACAGAAAACTAAACCCAAAAGTTTACTAAAATCCTACATGCAGAATCTTTTGGACACAGTGAAAATGCTTTTTAATGCAGTTTAGGTTTGAGTGTATGAAACAGACTCATAAGCAGAAAACAACTTTGTTTGACTTTGCTTTGTATATTTAGCGGTTTAATTAAAGAAAAAAAATTGTTAGTTTTTTGTGACCACCACAGTCTCCTAAGAGCACAAATTTATGGCGCACCTTTAGTGATATCGGAGCAAACACATTTCTTCCTGTTCATGTGTTACTAATGTGTTGGAACTAGATAAAGAAGTTGTGGCCATGAGCATGGAGCATGGAAATGTGATATCTAAACTGTGTCCACAAATTAGGAATCTGTTATTCTTAGGCAAGGTCCTGTTCTTCTATAACATGCATGAGGCATGGAAATATTTATAGAGAATTTTATTTTATTAATAATCTAGATGAATTGTAATAATATACAGTAATTTTGAGCATTTAAGCTAAACATTATTAGTTAGTAATTCATCTGCTGAAAATACACATTTTAAAATGCAAACTATATGAGTATTATTAGGGGACTTGTTGACGTCATCATGCTAGAGCTGGATGGATCTGGTATACTTCATGGCTGCACGCAGATGAATAAAGATCCATGCAAAAATGAATAATGTTTGTTAAATCCTTGCATCCTTGGATCCAAACTCATGCAGTATATGTCTAGCTCTGAGGCACACATAGTATCTTAGAGATTCAGAATTTAAATTATCAGCCCAACACAGAAAATATAATTATATGCATGTAAGCATGGCATAAAATGACTTCTAAGGACAACTTCAGGATGTTTGTTCTCAAGTAAAAGTGTAGCCACAAATAAATAACTTAAAGTGGCACTGCTGAACTTTGGCCGATTGTTTTGAATTTTGGTGTCTCCTAGTTAAGGCTAATTTAGCTTCCAAATTGCATCTTGTCTGTGTTGATATCCTTTTATTCTGTAAAGCAAAATGCAGCTGTCATGTGATGCTCTGGGCTGAAAGAAAAAGTTGTGAAGTGCAGTTTTCAACCCTGGGGACGCTGCAATGACGGCTCCAGGAATGTCCATAATAAATCTCCACCAAAAAGAGTCAGAAACACAGAGTTTTAAGGTCGGAAACTTATGTAATCTTGCTTTAATCGACTTAGTAACAACAAAATAATATTTTTACCACGAGTTTCAAAAGTGTACAGCTGCATTCGTGTTCAGCAATTTTCAGCTATACAAAAAATTTTTAAAAGTGCATTAAAGACGTATAGATATATTTATCCCAGCAAACAATCTGGTTTTGCTTTATGGCTTTTTCTTGTACAATTATGAGGAGAATCAACTTTCAACTTTGCTCGGAGCTAATAGTTTTCATGCCTGTACAGCCCAACACGAAGCATGACTTTTACATGAAGAATCATAACACTCCCAACTTTTTACAATGTTTACAGGTTCTTATAAAACATAATCAATCTTAAGCATGGCACTGAATATTTTATATGCTATTTAAAAACTGTGTCGATGTTGTTATTAAAATTTGTTACAGCTGCACAGTATTTCTGTGAATTGCACAATTATGTGTGCAGCAGGCAATATTTGTTCAGGATACAAGTGGTAGAGGGAAGCTGGGGAATGTTTGTTTGAGCATGTGCAGGGGGAAGTTATTTACTCATAGATATTTCTATTAGCATTAATCCTAAACATTTCAAACAGTTTAAAAAACGTTGTCTTTGGTTTGAATTCCTGTGTAAAAAAAAATATGTAGCTTCCAAAATCATGTATTATTCCGTTTGGTATCTTTAGCAAGTTCAAAAGGTTTCCAAAACAAGAAATTTCACACACAAAGGATTTTATTTCTCTCTTAACAGTAACTCCTAGTCATGTCAACTTCAAAATATTTCTTAATAACAATTTCAAATTTGTGAGGGAATTAAGCTTCAGATTTTTATGGTTTGCATTTAAATTCATAACACAGAGCTAGTTCAGGGTACTGCTACAGACATTACTGTAAAGAGAACTGATGTTAGAGTATTGTCTAACAATTTGTGCTAATTGTTCCCATCAAAATCTGCTACAGTGTGCAGCTGTAGCAGATGTGGCCCATAGCTTTTGTTTTTCCCCTGCAGTGATCAGACTGTGCCTGACCAACAGAGCTAAGGCTGCACAAACTGTAATGTCTTCACAATGAGCACTAAATGACTTTGTATCCTGATCAAGCTCAAGTCTTTTATCAGTTGATCAGAGAAATGCAGCTATTAGATAACGGTGAGGTGCAAGAAAGTGTTTTCTGAAAGTTTATTTAGCTTAGTGTTGCTATAAGTAATCATTCTTAGAATTTACTATAACAGAGTAGATTAGATTAATCTGTGACTTACCCTGCAATATGGCCGGCGATCCACAGGTGAAGGAACAATGTTTGCTGAAAGTGGTCCCCAGGGGGCAGCTGAATATAGCGTGATAGATGTGAGACTCATCAGGAAGGCCACAGTCCACAGGCTGACAGCTCACCTTGCAATCCCATGAACCATGAAAACACTCCAGTTCTATCGCTCTCTGGAGGTGGAAAAAACAGAAAGACAAGACAAGAAAAAGAAAAAGAAGGATTTTGCCACAATAAATAGAAAAGATTACATGTTCAAAGAAGGAGACACTGGGAGCCGTTTAGTCATAGTAAAATAGGGGAAGTGTAATTTTCTAAAATCATGGCAAAATAAAAAAAAGCCCCACAAACAACAACAACAAACAAAGGTTGCACCACAAAACTTCAAATCCCACATCTGTGAACGTTTGATACTTTCTGGTATCTGTCTGAATAAAAAAACAAACAAACTAGTTAATAGCCTTAAGATGGTGGTATTTTACAGATGTAGCTCATAATCAAAGTCTACCTGGTGTGGTGGGGTCCCCCTGCCACTGAGGACAGTTATACTGTAACCACGGTTACACTGAACAGAGCAGCGAGAGGCCTCCTCTCCTTCTGTGCACCTACAGAGACACACTGATAAATAGATGGCTCTTTTGTTTCCTGTTTCAACTTTGTAAAAGCTCATTGTTTCATGCAGAAGAGCTTACCTGACAGAGGCATGATCTATCTGTGGAGGACTGCAGATGTCCATCTGACACGGCTGCCGCAAACAGCTATTGCAGATGTGGAGGGAGGAAAAAAGAGAAAGGTTGAGGAATGAGGGGCTGCTAGAAAAAGAAAAAAGAAAAACTATTGCCTAAACTGATCAACAATTCTGCCTGTTAAAGAAAATTGGATAGCTGGAACCCAGGTTTTTAGTGTGTCCTTTTTAAAGCTGACCTGTAATAAAGGTAAAAAATAATATTCCTTGTCAAGGCATATGTATTAGTACTGAACTTTTGCAGCATCAACATATTTCCAGTAAGTAAGTATTGACACCTGGAGTCTCAATTATTTCATGTTTTCTTTCACATAAATGACAACAATATTATGTGATTTTTATTAATGTGCAGCTTTAGAGTTTTACTTTTGATTCATTTTCTAAGTTGTGCATGACACAGTTCTCTGTATGTGTGTATGTGTGTGCGTGTGTGTGCGTGTGTTTGTGCGTGTGTGTGTGTGTGTGTGTGTGTGTGTGTGTGTTAAGAAGGTAGTTGTGGGAGAGCCCACCCTCTGATGCGCACCCGGTCAGGGCGAAGGTGCTGAAGTGGCAGGAGGTCCTCAGAGCTACCCCTCTGACTGCCACAAAGGGAGAGGAGAAGAGGAGAATAACGGAGCAAGTGAGGAAGAAGGGCTGAGAGAGGTCATGGGTCACGTTCACCACCAACAGGTTTCTGTGGCATGAGAGGTCATGTGTGCCTGGTTGGATGGAAGGGTTTAAGATACACCACAAAACACTGGATGTGATTCACATGGACCTTAAAACAGCTCAAACATAAATATGCTGTCTGAATTAAAAACATGTAAACACACCTAATGAGTGGTTCTTGCCGTTAGCATCAGAGAGGAGAATAGTGACTGTCCTCCGACACTGTTCCCCGGACCATGAACCATCCGAGGCCAAGTACACTATCACAGAGGCCGCCACTCCAGGATGGACAAATCCCACCTGTATCATCATATAGTAAAAGTTACAATTTCAAAGTACAAAAAACTGAAGCAATAATCAATATTTCTACAGCAAACTCGGGTTTATACATGAGGACCTGTAAGCACTGGGTCTGCTCATAACAAATAAAATTATGTCTATTTATAACAACCATAATTATACAGTTGAGAAAAGAGGAAAAATTACAAGTAAAACACAGCGTGGCTGCTGTGATTTAAACTGGCTTCAGTCAACTTATTTCTAAGGAAACTACTAAGTTCTAAGCCAGTTGCCAAGCCGACATACTGTGTGTTTCATTCTCAAAGGATAAAATGACTCACTTGAAAGAAATGTTAAAAGGAGGAAAAAGGACTTCCACACAAACAAATGTTAAATTAGACAGCTGCCTTCAATACAGCAGAGATGATTATGAATGGATGTCTGAGAAGGGCTTTTCAGACTATATATTAAAGCACAGGGGATGGCTCCGAGAGACACAACTCCTAAAGAAAAGAGATATTTTAGAGAGCTCTGGCAAATATGAATGTTATGATGAAGTCTTTTCAGACATTGTGAGAGTCTTCAGGGAGATTTCCAGAGAAGCTTCAGGGATGTGTCTGATAAAGAGAGCCCAAGATGAAAAGATGAGTCATTCTGCAAAGAAGTGAAAATGATGAGACATGAAAAAAAGCATGTGCAAGGAAGGAAAGAGCCAAGCTTATAACTGTAAAGGACTCTTTAATCCAGAGGATGACAGATAAGGTTTTGAAGCCATCAGTCAAACCGACAGCTAGCCTACGCTTAGCCTGGATCCACAGAATTAATTGTGGGAGGTGTGGAAAGATTAAATAATAGGTAAAATACAAAATATGCAAAGCAGATGCAGGTCTGGAGTGGAAAGCCTGATCCAAGTTCAGTTCCGTGCACAAATTAGGATGTCTATGTCAGACACTGTTGGCTAATGGTGGAGCTGCAAAGATAAGCAAGAGGACAGAGCAGGTGACTCAGTCATCAAAAACATAAATTTCATCATTTTAAAAAATGTCTTTTTAATTATATAAAAAAACAATCGCTTAATAGTGTATTTTTTGTAGCTCATTTAAAAAAATTTTTAAATGATTGTATTCTATCATTTACTGTTGCCAATATAATTATGAATTGATTTTGATCTATTTGAGATTGCATTTGAGACTAT
Organism: Rhadinocentrus ornatus; assembly: GCA_037177495.1. NCBI lineage: Eukaryota > Metazoa > Chordata > Actinopteri > Atheriniformes > Melanotaeniidae > Rhadinocentrus > Rhadinocentrus ornatus. Next base: position 10,286,197 of record JBAMHW010000008.1, on the reverse strand, counting down.
TATTCCTTTAGATGCCAGTATTTTGACAAAAAAACAAGCCCTTAAGTGTGTAATTATGACGAATGGGTAATTTATATAACACTTAGTCTTCTACTATAAATACACTGGCAGTGACTGCTATTTAAAGATTCCGATGATTAGTGACCCCCAGGTAAAAAATGAAGACATAAAATATAAATAAAGAATAAGTAGAGTGTTATCATGGTTTGTAATCATCTACAGATCATTACATCTCACAATTTACCACTGACCTGAAAAATAAGTCATTATAGTTGCCATTGCATTGAATCATGTAATTGTTAGAAATTTAGGAATGTGTCTGTGTGTGTGTGTGTGCGTGGCTTTGAGCCAGCAGTCTGATGGGAGGCCCTTCAACTCTTTTTAAAGAAAAACTGGAAAGTGCTGGAAGCTGTTAAAGACAGAGGAGCCACCCACAGTTATTCAGTGGAGGTGAAGACAAACACAATATGCATGCAAACACACAGATGCACACACACACACACACATACACACACACACACACACACACACACACACTCACACACATATCATACCTTTAGCCAAAATGAATGTTCCAGCCCATTATTTGTGTCAAACTGGGCTGTGCATGGAAACCAGGCATCAGTGAGGGCTCCGTCGTTCACCTCCAAGTGCTGATACCTACAAAGCTTCACACAAGAGATGGGAAAAAATGAAATTACTGAAATATAGGGACACACCAAGCGAAATGCATTGACAAATGTTTGGGTCAGTGAATGCATCCTATGCATAGCGAAAGAGTCAGTGACACTTGCTAGCACAAATTCGGTCTGGTGGTTTTCCCTGTATGTAAAGAAGTCCTAAATTAGGGTCTCTAGCTTAGCAGAAACTGTGCATGTACTACCTTATAAACTTATTTTGTTTTGTTTAGCTTTCTATGTATGAGGCATATAAAGGACTTTTTTTTCGTTCAGCCCTAACTCTGCACCTCTTTTATTTCAAAAGTGACCTTGTATGCAGAAGAGCAAAGCTGATGTGAATTCACGAGTAAAGCCATGACAGAATTTGGCATTAAAGTAACGATGGACCCCAGAGGCTCCGTGAGGCTGCAGACATTTTATTTGCAATAGGTGGAATATGATTGATGCATTTTCCAGAAAAGTTGCAAAAAGAACAAAGACAGCAGCAAAGAGACAAACAAAGGGAGTTTAAAGACGCTGTGCTGTCTTTGACAGAGCAAGCAAAATATTCCACTTCCTCATGAGTTGCTGCTCAGGCGTGATGCAAATCTTGCTAACTTCTGAAAAAGTTGTTAACAATGGGGTGGGGGTATGTTGACAGCATTTTTAAACTAGAAGCACTCAGAGAGCACAGACCTCTGCCAAGCCATTGTATTTTGTTTTCTCCAATGATTGTGGGCATTATCTTTGAGTTAAAAGCCCTACTGGCAAAATCTCTATATCCCTATAGTGAAGAATCCTTAAAAAATGTCCAGGATCCAGGCAGTGATTTGGATTACCTTCAAAATTTAATCACTTATAATTATTCCATTTTTGAAATTTCTTGAAAGTTTAATCAAAATCCGTTCTTAACCTTTTTTGTTGTGTACCTAATAGACAGACAGACAGACGCCTAATACTTGACTTCCGCCTTGGCGGAGGTAATAATTAACTGGGGGACTTTAAGACAAGATGGTGCTGGACGCTGGTGGCAGGTAAGTGACGCTGTAGGTGACGTAGTTCCGGTGAGACGGCAGATTCAAACTAGATTCAAACATTTATGCATTTATTCAATTTTCTTTTTTGCCAGCCTAATCAAAACATTCTTGAAAGTAGGAAAATAGTGTTTTTTTTTAAGGTACCAATAATCGAGGGAGGTTATTGGACCGACGAAGAGTCCTGTTTCCCATCAGGAGAAAATTCATTGCGGTGGATAAATTATTTATAAATGGACAGCTGTACTGCAACCCGGACATCACTCTTTGGCTCTACTGATGTGTTGGTATGTGCTTTCATTTCTCCATATTCTTACTAAATTGTGTCAATCGTTTTCTTGTGGTACTGGATCTTTTCACTTCTCACTCTTCTTCTCTCTGACCCTTTCACTGTTAGCGGTAATCCAACCTGTCATTATATTAATTTACAGTAAGTAAATAAATGAATAAAGGAATCAGACTATCAAGAGGAGCCTTATATCCATGAGCCTCCCCTTGGCAAAGCAAATATGTTCGGCACAATACAGCAACCAGACTATCAATCTGCTTGCTATGATGCTGGACAGGACAGGTAAATTAAAAAAAAGACAAGATGGTGGTAAACTGTGCCAAAATGACCATTTTTGAGACCTCGCCTAGAATGGCTCTAATTTTGTCTTGCTCCACATTATGGGAGTTAAAACCCATTTATGTTCAACGCAGAAGACAGATCCGCAGACTGACGGACAGTTTCATCAGTCTTCTTCGTCTGTTACGCACGTAATTTGGTCCGTTTTCAGGGAGCTTAGCTATCCGTCGCTTGACGCAGAAGACTGAGCAACACCACAGAAAATCAGGGGGGGGCAGTGCTGAGCAGAATAGCTGACATGTGCCCAGATAAAGAAAAAACAGAGAACAAGAAGAGGAACAGGAAGGGAATAAAAAAGAAGAAGAAGAAGAAAGATGAGCACAACAAGAGTAGAAATTGTGCAAGCTTTTGAAGAAAGACTATATGCAAGTGTTTAGGGCGTGTTGGGCGGTTGGAATAAACTTTTTTACCACGCCAACCAGGGTCAAAGCGCAGAAGTGAACTCTGAACTTGGCACTGCCCACTTGTGGATGAACTAATTTTTTACAAACTAAAGAACATAACATAACAAAGAAAAGAAGCAAAGGAAATTTTCAGGTTATTGTGAGCAACTCTTGGCATTTATCCAAATTCATTTTTTATTTGACTCAAGATGTAACAATGTCATTCCCAGACACCAGAACTGCGAAGCTGTCAGAACCATATTTTTGTTTTATTTATCGATTTACTTTTACCTGCATATTCCAGAACTGATCAACAGAGACTGTTCAGTCTGCAGGATTTCTATACATTTTTCATTAAAACAATCTAAACATGTCCAAAATTAAATTTCAACATCTATTAGTAGATCTTAAGGCTATATTTTTTTCTACAAGATTATTTAAAGTTTTTTGTTTGTTTTCTTTGATGGACTATGTGTGCCATCAAATGAGTTTGTTTATTTTTGCCAGAAGTAGTTATTGGTGCAGCAGCTAATACAAACCAATTAATACTAAAGTCATGCACATCATTTCTGTAAACAGCAAACAAACAATAATCTGAGGAAAAAAGTTTAATATTTCAAGGTTCATTCTATCTATTTAGCTTTGTCTATTGAAGGTAGCCATCAAATCGAAGTGTAAATGCAGCAATAAGGCTTTCAGCAACATTCTGCTCTTTCAGACGCACCATCTCCTACACAGTAGTGTTTCTAGCTTCCTTCAGATGCAGCATCCCGGTTTGTTAAGTACAAAATAAAAAAATAAAAAAAAAGACTTTACAATGCATTCTTGTAAATGGACAGCAGGGGGCGACACATCTGCGTGTCATCAGATGGGAAGTTGTAGTCTACTAGACAACAACTATATTTTACCTAATTTATTTCCTGTTTCCCAATCAATAGTCTTCTAAATTTATTCAGTGCAAAATTAGGTTTATTTTTTTTTTAACCGGTTGTTTCATTTAAATTAAAATAGGCATTTAAACTTTGTTTGTGATAGGGCTGGGGTTTCCTGTGACTGACAAGTACCTAAGGTATGGTGAATACCTGACCTTGAATACCTTTTTTGGGGACCTTCTCACTTATGCTACATCCACAAAACTCCACACAATGTATTTTTCATTCATGCACACGTACCATGGTACATTGTGTAAATTGTTGATGTTGGAAGCAACCGAGGGCCTAGTGTCTTGTCCAATGACATTTAAAACACATGAAGAGGTCTGAATGGGACTGAACTGCAAAGCTTGCCATTAGTGGGAAACCGACTGCTGCATCACAACTTGTGACACCAATGCACCTGTCAAGGTGGGTAATGGCAGTTAAACAATGAGATGATTTCATGGTGGTGGTTTCTTTTAAAATTTCAGCAACAGTTTGGAGGCACCAAATGTTTTCTGCACTCTGATCTGGAAAATACCAAAACTATACTCTTAGTTTTTCTCACTTTTTAAGGCTTGAGTTTAGTTTTTAACATTTGTTTTTGTGGACAAATGAGTGTAATACATACAAGCCTCGTTGCTTATTTTTAATCAAAAATCAGACCAGGTGAGCTAATGAGCCAGGGACAGAAAACACCAGTGAAAACTGAACTACACATGACAAAACCAAAAAACCTAAACCATGGACTAAACAGAAACTAAACATGACAAAAAAACAGAAATAACCCCGTGAAAACATGACACTTATTGTCATACCTTGGTAAGTGATGGCTCCCCTGTGGCAGCATGGGCAGGGCAGTGGTTGGGGTCCTGGTGAGAAGCAGTGGCACTGGCTGCCCACTGATCCATATACCCCAAAGGTGTGAAGAAACCACAGTCTTGGACACTGGAGCTCCGCTCAAAGTCCTCACACAAACCGTCGCCATCGAAAACATAACACTGACTAGGTTCACCTTAGGAGACAAGGACAGGAATGACAGAAAAGGATTTATGAAAAAGTTATAAAGTCCGTTTCTTAATCTGGCAATGTATACACTCATCCCCCACTGTTAGACTATCATCCAATTCCATTTTGACAGTGAACCAAATCTGAGCAAGTCTATTCTGTATTTTCTTTGGCAACTTATAATTTTCATCATGTCAGCTCAACCAAATCTGACTCCCTGTACTGTCAACAGACTGTAAATTCTTGTAAGAAATGATATTTGACTTCAATTACAACTCAAAAATTTCAGTACATTTGTGATGATAATAATAAGCTGAAATGTAGAAGAAACCTCAGCGGAGCCTTGCTAGGTCACCAAGTTGATACGGCAACATTATGTGTTACAAAAAACTGTCAAAGCAATGATCAAACTGTGTTCCAAGTCTCATAGAAAAGAAAAACACTGCTTTTTATTACTGTGTCTCCTACTATATTTAGAATTGAGATTTTTCCTCAGCTTACTAATTCTAATAATCATAAAAGAACGGAACTAGTCATAAAAAACTACAGCGTCCTCTGTGTTTGTGTGTGAAGGTTGTATGTGTTTTTCTGCTTTGTGTGGGAAGTCATATGTCATGTGTAATTCATTCAGGTCATGGTATCCAATGTAGGTTGAGTAATATAAACTAGCTTGAGTTTAGTGTCTAACGGAGGAATGTGAGAAAACGGAGACGTCTTCAACGCTTGGGAATGTTGAATGTAGAACGTAATGTAGAACGTTTGTATGCAATTAAAATTCTGTGTGTGAGCATACTCTCTTTTTCTCTGTGGCTTTTTTGTGTTGCCCTGCACCTCAAGAAAGCGTGATGTGTGTAGAAACACTTGCTTTGTCATTTAGGATGTAATGCAAACAAGTTTTTGTAGTTTAGCCTAGCTACACAACACAATGTTACCGACAGGTTAAGTTGTATACAAACACTTGGAAATTTTACGTATGTACGTATGTATAACTTTGTGACTTTGCATTCTACTGAATGCGATACAAATGTAATACGCTCACTTTATTGATCAGTGTGCAGATACGATAAGATGAAATTCAATAAACACGTAGCATGACTGTATTGTAGATGCTATTAACGTGTTAGGAAAAGCCATGTCCTGCAGATAAAACTAATTACATCCTTCTAATTGAGGTGTGGACATTTTCCAGACTTGTCACCCTACATCATACTGCAAAATGAACCACAACGTGTCCAACCTGTATCCAAATTTTTCATACCCCTCCGTTTGAAGTGTGCTTCTGAAAAATCTTTGTTTAAAGGGGTATATAGCCCTACCGCTTCCCCCTACCCCTCTGTTCTAAAAGAAATTGGGACACCCTACCCCTTCACACAAACTAGGAGCTAAGTGGTAGGGCCAAGGGGTGAAATGGGATTTAGTGGTCACTTTGACGACGCCTCAGGTGAGTCACAACTCCCAAAGATGGTCGTAAACTGCAAAACATCAGCAGTTTCACAGGCTACTTAAGTAAAATCTCCCATCATATCTATCAGAACTGAAGAAGCTGTTCTGGATGAGAGAGAAACGACTTCAAATAACTAAACGCAGTCCAGTTAACTCAACCTATGTTGAAAGTCAACTAACATTTCCTTCCAGCCACATCCTAGGAAGGTCTTCACCAGTGGAGAATAAAGTTGAAAATAAGTGTTTTCAATCTGACTCTTGAGTGTCCAGGAACAAGCCGAAAGATGCTGTAGGTAGTTAAATAAAATGGAAAGTTTAAATGTCTCTTGTAGGATAAACAGTTACTGCATGTGCAACAGAGGGAAGCATGATGTTCAACAGCAGTGTACTGCAGCAAAAAGAGTGGGGAGCGTGAACTGATAAAAAGCTTCTGATGCAGCAGTTCTTCATAAAAAGGACAGCTAACATCATACACTTTAGATATTTTGCCTCGTTAACATCTGGACAGCCGCAGACACCAGCCAGACAAACTGACAGTAAAGTGTTGCACAAATGGCTTCGATTAGTCGATGGAAACACATTTGAAAAATGCAAGTTAGGCCTAGACAACTCAATGCCATTCCATTTTCCTGAGTTCATTTGGCAGGACTACTTTGAATGAATTCAGAAAACACCCCCTTTCTGCTTTGACAACACCTGTGAAAATGATTAAGTCATTTTTAACACGGTCTTGTATCTATCAAGCTCCACAAACAAGGAACTGATCAAAAAATCACACCTGTTTTCTATTTCAGATCTCCATGCTGTAACCACAATGTGCAATTTAATCTTTAATAAATCTTTAATAAATTATAATCTGTAAAACCTATAAAAAATAATAAAAACTGACATCAACACTGAATAAGTTCTTCCAAACAACCTTAAAAAAAATGCAATTTATCCATCGCGTGTTAGGCAGAAGTATTCGATGCTGTTGGGTAAATTACAAGTTCCGGGATTGTAAGAGTTAAATGAGTCAAGCAAATGTTGCTTGAAAACCCAAACAAATAATCAGTCTATGACTAAAAAGTAAAACTGAATAATTGGTTTTAAGTGTTGCAATTTGTAAAAACTTATTTTTGCCAAATTGTTTTCCTTCCTAGTCATGATGTGTTTTATTGTAACACAAGAGATGTAATAGCTTCAGTCACGGCATGGCAAGGCCTGGTGGGAAGAGGAGGAGGGGAGAAGAGGCGGCTTGTTTTCCTCTGACAAATAAATTAACTGGATGATGGAAGTTTTGCCCTGTAACAAGCTCTCGTAACACAAGTCTTTACTGCTCACATGAATAACTGCCCTCCAGTTGCCAGTAGAAACAATACATGGCATGAAAAAAAAGCAGCACACTGTTTCATCTCATCTGACCTGTCACACTTTCTTAGCATTATTAGGGAATATTTATGACATAAAGCTTCTGGCAAAGGAGGAATGTTTGAGCGTGCTTTCGGTGATACGGCCATGAGTTTTAAGGATGTTGAGAAAAAACATGTCATAACAGTAAAGCTGATTTAGGTTAAAGCCTGATCTCATCTGGAATCTTTCATTGAGGAGGGAAGACAAAAAGGAATGCAGAAGAGATGACTTCAGTGTCATCCACTTTACATGTCGGTGGTTTTAATGTTGTGGCTGATCAGTGTTTCTTCTGCATGAGAGAATATTGTGGGACTGTCCATATTATTTTGGGTAAACTCCCTTCTTGTAGTAAGGCTTCTGTTGTGGTGTGTCTGCATGCTTCAGGCTGTGGTGGAGACACAAAGCATTGTTGTCCTGTGGGGGAATCATAAATGATGGAGGCGCTCTCTGTGGCATCCTTGTTTGTCTTTTGTCATGTTTTGCTGCATATTTTTGGTACTTTTTACTGTTTTTAACCACCTGACCCAGGGTTTTCAAGGATCGTCTTTAAATGACTGTCATTCTGTATATACAGACATGTGAGAAAGAAAGTACATCTTCTGTTGGTTCTAAGGTTTTACGAATCAAGAGATATACCAAAAAATAAAATAAAATCATCTAGGTCTTTAAATTAGGCAAGAAGCAGCAGCACATGAAATATTACACTGTGGTATTATTTATTTAACAAAAACTAAGCCAAAATGCAGAGTATGTGGAAAAACTAACCCTATCACTTAATTAATTGATTATCCTCAGTGTGAGCACCTCTATAAAAGTTTTAGCAGTTGTTGGTCTGAAACATTTCGGTGTGCCAACGGCAGCAATGATCTTCAAGAAACAGTTGCTGATGCACATCAATCCGAGAAGGTTATACAGCCATTTCCAAACAATTTGGGGTCTTTCAGTTTTCATGTATTCAAGAACATTGCCAGCCTTCCCAGGAGTGGACATCCCAGCAAGTTCATTCCAAGGTCAGTCTGTATAATGCTCCGAGAAACTGCACATTTGGCTTATTTGGAGGGGCTAACAGTGGTAAGATTCTTCTCCCTATAATAGATTAATGCAAAATATCAGCTTTGCAACCAACCTAAAACAATTGAACCAATCTGAACCACCCACAAGACTTTAAGAGAAAGTAATTTAGAGAGATGAGAACAGTATGAAGATGTTTGGTCATGATACACTGCACCGTGTTTCAAGAAAACCAACCAGACAGCCAATCAGCAGAAACACATCATACCAACTGTTAAGCACAGCGGTGGAGGGGTGATGATTTGGGCTTATTTTGCAACCACAGTATGCGGAAACCTTGCAGTCATTAAGTTGACCATTAGTGGTGTAAACTGCTTGCCAGCTTACATTGAAATGGAAGACCATCTATACTCTTTGCCCGTGAGAGGAGAAAAAAACAGCCAAGAAAAGAAATAATAACTGGGAGAAAATAAGAGTGTAAATTGGTGGAGCATTTACCACATGGAGGCAGCTGATGAGGAGAGGGACTTCAAATCTAACGCGGAGGTTGCAGCTTTCTGCTAGATAGGTGAGTTAATGCAATCTAACAGTGACGTTTATTTTGGCGTTATGTTAGAAACAGGGCAGGGTGGTCCAGCAA
>JBAMHW010000008.1:10245075-10261468 GCA_037177495.1 Rhadinocentrus ornatus | reverse complement strand
CATTCATTCATTCATTCATTCATTCATTCATTCATTCATTCATTCATTCATTCATTCATTCATTCATTCATTTTATTCACTTTATTCATTCATTCATTTTCTGTACCTCTTTTTTCATTACAGGTGAAAGCTGCAGTAAGCCTATCCCAGCATTTTATCAGGTGAGAGGCAGGGTACACCCTGGACAGGTCACCAGTCAATCGCAGGGCCAACACAGAAAGAAACAAACAACCATTCACGCATGCATTCACTCCTAGGGAGAATTTAGAGTGACCAATTAACCTAACATGCATGTCTTTGGATGGTGGGAGGAAGCTGGAGTACCCGGAGAGAACCCACGCAAACATGCAAACTCCAAACAGAAAGGCCACCTTCCCCCCCAGGTTCCAAGCTCCCCACCCGTGGCTCGAACCACCACACCACCGTGTAGTCTCTTTTCATTCAGCTGTCACCCCTTGCCTGCTTAGGACAGGGGATTGGATCAAAGTCAAGATTCGATGCTATCTGTTGGGTTTCGTTAACTGGGCAGTTATTTATTATGAATTGGCCTGAACTGATTTGTTTGTATAGTGCCCTGAGATGTCATTGTTATGAAGTGGCGCTACAAAAATAAAGATACTCAAACATGCATACTCAACATTTGCTCACCCCACAAATGCATTTTTCTTACAAATGTGGCACCATTTAAAATGGAAATAAACATATTTTTTGGTAAAGAAGCATTACTATAACCATTAAATAATTGAGCAAAAACAAATTTCATTACTTTCTGTGAATAACATTAAGTACCCACACAGTCCTACCTTTGATAGAGCTGCCCTCGTAATGGCGGGAGCCAATAAATTGAGACTGAATCTGTGCTTTGGTCAGTCACTATGGGTGCAAGAGGAGTAGGGGCTGGTTGACGGTCCATCAGCCACTTCTGGTAGACCAAGTCGAGATAACAGTGCATCCTGGCTACTTGATTTGGAGTGAAGTGGTTGGTGCAGTTGTCATCTGATTTGATGAAATTAAAAGAGACATCCAGTCAATCTTTGCAGGTTCAAACAATAAGCTGCATGCTGCTGCTGTTCAATTATATTTGGAAATAATTAAATGCATCACTGGTGTTTGCAATAATGAGGTGTGCTAACATGTTGAACAGCAATTTATGGCTACAGTTACATCAGACAACACCCACATCCAATGGTCATTTTAGATAGAAACTGCATCTTGCAAGCAGTAAAGTAGAGACAGTTTATTTACTTGATACCATTTTGTGCAAATGTAATGCACAAGATAAACACTGCAATGTGATGCAAATAACTTGTTTTGTAAGTTAGTTATTCTCTACAACAGGCTAAAAAAAGCATGTCCATCCACTGTACCTGTGTAACTCATGTAATTCCTGAAAGGGGTTTCCTGGTAGGTGATGAACCCACATGTATCATTGACAGCTACAGGATCATGGCAGGCTTTGGATTTGGGTGCTGGGGCTGTGTCGGCACACAGATCTCCTGTCTCCATGGACGGTGTAGTCTCCTGCAAACGCACAGGACAGCCATTTGAATGTATGATGACAGCCAATAAGAGTAAAACACTCCTTCTGGGCATATATGAAGTTTACAGAGAGCAGCTCATAAGACCCAGACAACCTTGCATTTGTCTTCAACTGCCTGCTTGCCATTTTAAAGGCATTCAAGATACCTTGAATGAGAGAAGATACCTTTTCTCACAAGCACATTTCATAATTTCTTTTCTATTTTGTCATACCTGACATGGGTCGTCACAGGAGTCTCGCTCACTCACTCCCTTGAAGACATGGTACAGTCCAAATATGTGTCCCATCTCATGGATCACTGTGTTGTGGTGACCCATTTTACCAAAGTAGGATGGGTTCAGGACCATCCCACCTAAACAAGACAAGTTTTACAACAATAATAAAGTATTAACAGCATTTAAAATAAAAGAGAAAAAGATACAAGTTGAACACTGCAACACCTCCTCACCTCCATCACTCGATGGTGACTATAAATAATATTTATCTCTATTTGATTACATTATCTACAGTGAACCATAAGGAGCCAACATATAAATTGAAGATGTTTTACGTCAAGGTCGAACTAATTTTTTTAACAACACAAAAACTGAACAAGGAGAGTCATAATATAAAGATTTCCACAAAATGCAATATTTAAATTGAGAAATGATCAACCAAAAACAAATTTCTGTACTTTTGTGGTAAGTTTATTGTTTAAATATAAGCCTGTTCTTCAGCACCTCTGACTATAAACGCAAACAGTGCAGTAGATCCTTTAATCTTGTTGTTCTTGTAAAGAGGCTTGCTTTCAAGCACTGTTTGTTAGTATTTTTCTAGATAATACAGCATTGAAAACCAAATTTTCTTCTGTACAGTCACGGTACAGTTACTCATGTCACCTTTTAACAAAACCATATAATATGTTTTTGAATATCTTTGTTGTTATTTCTTTAAAAAATACATTTAACCTTGTTTTCTAAGTAGAAGTTGTGTGTTTAGTGGTGAGCAATGAAGACATTAAATGTGCAGACACTAAACAACAAGATTTCCGGAGACAACCTGTCATCCAGTAACTTGTATTTTAAACAAAGGCAGATGTTGTGAAAACGAAACAATTGTCATTTGAAACCATTTCATTAGAACAACTAAATTCAACTGTTTGATGTCTAGTTTGTCTCGTGGTATTTTCAAATCCATCTAAATACCTCAAGCAAAAATGCTTTTGCACAGAAATACATCATACAGACAGCCATTACGAGGGCTGTCTCGTGCTCAGTCATTCTCAATATGTGGCTCTCTTTTGTGAGTATTGCAACATGTAAAAACAACATGAATGATGTTCCAACAAGGTATAGGTAGCACCGGTCAACACCACTAAAGTGTATGTAATTTTAAACGATTTGAGGAGAATTCAGTATTTAATTTGTATCTTAGGTAGTCCCAAATTACGAGTCTGTTTTGGTGTATTAACACGGGGAAGATTTTATTCCAATAATAGTGCAATGCACTTGGCATTAGTTGAAATAGGTACAGCTATTCTTCATCTCCACCTCTTTCTCATCTGCTGTATGTGTGTTTGTTGGACTTGACTCCATCTATATGTCTGCAAAAATGCATTTAGGCATGGAGCCATTCAGTGTGTTGGCTGACCAGTGTGAGCGTCATGTTCTATGTTTGTCACATGAGGAATAAACACACTAAATGTAACCAAGGAGTGTAGACAGAAACAGAGGATAGCCACACAGAGAGCAAAGGTACACAAAAGGAAGAGAAAGAGGACACAAAAGCAAAAGTAGGGACTGGAGAACTTTGGTTAAATGAATTAGTCAAACTCTTGAATCCTTGCTAAGGGCCTTCATACAAATCAAAACTAAGGATGAGAAGAAGCAGCTTTTTAAAAACCAACTAAATTCTTCCATTATGACATTTTTTTTTTTAAATATCTCTTATAACACCAGTTGTCTGGATTGTTTTATTACTTGACTAAAAAACTCTACAAGCACAAGACATATCCTCCACCCCAGGTAGAAAGTGAAAGGTGTTAAAATAGTCAAGAGGAGTGCTTTGTAAATGCATACCTTCTCTAAACTCTGGGTTGCTGAGAAGAAAACACTGTGCCACCACTCTGAGGTTTGATAGCTTTCACGTGGAAGAGTGTTGTCATGTGTGCTGGAATTAGGCACAACTATGTGGAAATTTTTACTTTTTCAAAAGCTCAGAGAGCTGCTGCATAATGACAATGTCTGTGTCACCAAATTTGCATATCAAAACAGTTATATGCAGGTTTGGCATACACATGCCATTCAGCTAAATGATAGTCCATGCTCTATCTTTGCACCCATTTGGAGCTCCTTAGCCTATAAAATGTTTATAAAATAAACCTCGGCTTTAAAAGACATAATATATCTGCACTAAGCATTTTTTTGGTTGAAAAGGTGTACAAAGATGTCCAGCTTAAATTTTGGTTTAGAAATGGTTTATTCTCATAATCTATTCTGTTGAATTTGTGTGTGAAGTTGTCAAAGCTGTCACTTGTAAATTGTTCTAAATTGTTATGATTGATTTACATTTTTTTATTTAGTCCTTTATGATGTCTTAAAAACCTCTTGATGTCAGTACTGACCCTTTATACAAAAACAAGCATTGATATCAAGGTTGGTACGCTACAAATTTATCTTTGTTCACAAACTATGGTCCAGTTCTTTGTGTCAAATATATAATAATCACTAATAAGACTAAGCTGCTTGAACTAAAAGTGGTTTACATTTAGCCAGAAATATTCAGGACTAATTGTGACAAAAGGCAAAGTTAAAATCATGTCTCGTGCTCAGTCATTCTCAATATGTGGGTCTCTTTTGTGAGTATTGCAACATGTAAAAACAACATGAAAAAGTAAAGAACAATTGGTAAGTGGCAACAATGGCACAGAGCCCAAACCGGGGTTTGTTTGTTTGTTTGGTTGGTTGGTGGGTTGTTGTTGGCTTTATTATCCTTTACCAGTGGAAAGGGACGATGTGCTAGGAAAATTTCTTCCAATTCCAATAGCCTTTTGCCTTCAAACTTGGACAGAGCCGACAGAAAAGAATTGAGAAGGAGAAAAAGATAACAGACTGTTTAACAGAAATTAAGTCACCAAGTCAAGTCAAGAGACACCAAAAGAAGGGGCAAAAGGAAAACATCCAAAATATCCTATTGAAAAAGTGAAGTTTTCTTAAAGAGAGAAAACAAAATATAAGGAACTATGCTCAGATATTTAAAAACAAAAAGAAATGCTGACACATGAAAAGTTAAGTTGATTTCTGTACTTATATAACTGACCTTGGTGTGTAAGAGCCTCCTTAGACCATGGCCAGGTTGCAGCTCCTGCCAGTTCTTCACGTACTGAGTTGCTGGCAAAGAAAACATTAAGAGTGTCTGTGCCGCTCAGGTTTAATTCCTCCTTAAGCTCTTTCACACTCATATAAGCCCTACAGAAGTAAAAAGACAAAAACAGCAAAAATTACAAAAACAAACGAACAAACAAAAAAAAATGCTGTAGCAGACTTGACAGCTAACTAGTTTGTGGCTGTTATCATCAAAATGTTGCTCTATAAGAACCTTTAGTATATGACCACTGATGGCCAGAACGTCCCAAACTTCTCTGCTTCAACAGAATCCCATTCATGCTTTTCTGTTGTAATGGCTGCGATGGACTGGTGACCTGTCCAGGGTGTACCCTGCCTTTCACCTGAAACACTGCTGGGATAGGCTCCAGCTCACCCCATGACACCTAATAGGAACAAGCGGTACAGATAATGACTGACTGACTGTTGTAATGGTATGTTAAAGCTCTGGAAAATTTAGAGAACTTGAACCAACACTGCTCTGAAAGATCTTTATAGTGACAGATTAGTTAGCGACAAGTAAGGGTGTCAGGATTGGATATAAAAAGGAACATCCATCAAAGCATTTCTCTTTCCAAGTATGATGGCTTGTGTATCAATGCTTTGTACCATACTGCAGAAAATCTTAAATAACTTGAGGAGAAAAAAACTTTGGTCTATTTACATTTAAAGTGTATAATACTATTAAAGGAGTCTGGGGAGCTTAAAGGCCAAGACTGAAGGTCATTCTTGGATTTTTATGAGCTTCCAGCCTTCAGACAGCCCTACATTAAAAAACATCATGCCTCTGGGATCATTATAACCACATGGGCTCAGGAGAACCTTGGAAAACTGTTGTCATTCAACACAGTCTGCATTCAGGAATGTAATCTGAAATTCTGACACAACACGGACACCATATCAACTCTGCACCAAAACACTACCAAGTTCTCTGAGAACAAGCTCAACTCACATGGACAGCGAGACAGTGGGCATCTTCTATGGTCAGATGAGTCCATAAACAGACATTTGGTTCTCCATGCAAAATATGGAGGATCATTTTACATAATTTCAGATGTTATCAGGGAAAGGTGTTAAAACCAGCTTTTCAGTTGTATGTGGATGCATTCATGTCCAAAGCTGCCTTGCAAAAATGTTGTTTTGCTTAATTAAATTAAATCTTTTATCATGTGTGTTGCTGGCATCAAACTTGAGATTTGTATATGTTTTCTAAAAGAGAGTTGGTCTGCAAAGTAAAATAAGTGTATAAAAATTATTTAAATCAACTTTTAACATTTCTGTGAGTGTGGCTTGTATTGAAGAAAGGTAGGAAAGTTATTTTCCAAAACTTCTTGCATGTAAAAATTTGGAAAATATTCCCAATGGCTGTCTTATATTAAATGGGATAACCCAACATTTTGTAGAGTTTGGTTTTGGATGTACTTGAAACCTTAGCATTGGCAGATCAAACCAGCTAGCTTAAAAACAGTACAATAAAAACAAACAAAAAAAAAACCCCACAGATTCAACTGATTTTTTTTAGCAAGCAAACTTTAATCATAATATTGATGATTAGCATGTTTTTCTTCTGACTTTCATAATAAAAAAAAAAGTATGTGAAGCTTAAAACCAAGAGAAGAGACATTTGATGTCAGTAAGCAGTTAGCTTATTCTAAAACAGTTAGCTTACCCTAAAACAACACATTCAACATTGTCACATTTTTATTAAGATAAAAGGCCTTACACTGCTATAATAGTTATTTTCACTTATTAACTTGCACTTGTTAAAACTTATAATTGTAGGCATGCATTCTTTTACTAATATGGGAAAACATGTTTGTAGTGTTCCTGCTAACACTGGCTAAAAACATCTTGAATTAGTCTGTTCTCATTACAGAAGCTGACTTTCTCATCAAGCCCAGGGCATTTTAAGCAAAAACAACATTCATTTAGCAAAACATTTGTGTTTTTGTTGGCATGTTGACATCATCTCCGCTTGAGATGAAGCAAATTTGTTTCTTGGGAATAGGTTTGAGGACTTTTGCACTCAGTGTAGGGCAAATTTCTAGCAGACAATAGTTTGCTTCAATCCATCAACATCCATCTCCACTTTGAACATAAATTCAAATCATAATTGTTTGAGTTGGTCAGGTTACATCAAGCTGCTGCAACCCTCTCCACGCAGCCCACCATTCCTAAATCTTTTTCTGTCTGTCAGTGATAAATTACCCCAAAAAGCCCTTTGATGTGTGAAGCAGAATTTGTTTTTCCTTGGTGCGCTGATGTCACATGTCATTTTTCTCCTTTGCTTTCATAGCTGGAAAACCTTTGCACCTATCATCATTAGGCCCCACTGGGTCTGAGAGTCATGCAGTGAGTCTCACCAACTACCCAAAGCCTGAAAGTCAGACAGTTCAGGCTTTGGTTTTCCAGAGCGTCATAACTGATTGATTCAATAAAAGAGTTATTTAGCTGTATGGACCAAGAACAGCACCAGTTCAAATTACTTTACATTCATAAAAAATGTTCTCTGGTAAATGTATGGATAATCTTCTTTGTGAGGTCTTGTTTTCTTTTAGCTTTTGATTGGAAGTTGTTGTTTGATTATTATAACATAATCATGTCCTGTTCCTGAGCAGGGAGTTATAATTAATGCGATTGATCAGGTTCAGCTGTGAGGATAACTTTGTTTAAATTATTAAGCCACAGCTTAATTTTTACGTCAGTCAGGGTTTTATGTTTTTGATCATGCTCCAACGTAGGCCTACTACTATTAAAATTATTTAACCATTTTAAAAAGTTGTAA
The DNA here is from genome assembly GCA_037177495.1 of Rhadinocentrus ornatus. Taxonomy (NCBI): domain Eukaryota; kingdom Metazoa; phylum Chordata; class Actinopteri; order Atheriniformes; family Melanotaeniidae; genus Rhadinocentrus; species Rhadinocentrus ornatus. The sequence continues at coordinate 10,253,781 of JBAMHW010000008.1, read as the reverse complement.
TGTCCTTGTTTTTTGTTCTATTTCCCAACAGCCTATGGACTAAAGTGGTTAGCTTGTTGAGGAAAAATCAAAGTGGATGAAATAAGGAAGACAAAATCATTCCTTCTCCCAAATGCCCCATGTGCCTTTATGGAAGGCACTTCACCTCCAAATTGGTCCAAAAGTGCTGCTCAGCAGCCAAGAAACCTGCATGTGGGTAATCCTCCACCTAATGCTAATATGTTATACAGTAAATAAGAATGTGTTTTCTCAGGCACATTGCCTGAGTAAATAAGGTTTAAGATTTAAGATGCTTCAGGGAAACCTTGTTCTCACTCCATTACTGGAGCTGAGTTCAGCTGAGGCTGTGTGCAGAATGCATCACCATAGACTGAGCAATTACAAGTGACATAAACTGACTACTATTGACTCTTAAACTTCTGAGACTGAGAGGATGCCTCAAAGGAAGGATGCTGCCATGGGAGCATAAAAATAAATTGGTCCACATGATTAAAGTGAAAGCCCTGGTTGTGAAATAGCAAATCTGCAGTCGAATCAAATACTGCATGTTTCGACAGGAGAGTCAACATTAACACAGTCGCTATTTAAAGTTATAAATGTGTGTCCATTTTAAATATTATTGTTGACAAGTCAGTTAATTAGAGACCTCAGAAATCGGAAAGAGACTTAAAATGTCACACCAACTGCAGTCATATATTTTGACACATTACATACTTTTCTATGTATTTCACATGCCTATAAACAATGTCTGCGTAACGTAAAGCATCTGAAATTCAAACAGTTGCTCAGGTGATGGCTGCAGTGAGACGACAGCACCACTTGGATTTTTTACAAGGTACCTTTATAGCTTGAACACAGAGCACATATCTCCACTTACACAAGCAATCTTGTCTGATAGTAACAGACCATTATCAAGAAGCTGGCTTTTGTCAACTGCCTGGATCACATTTTGTTTAATAAATTACCAAAACAATCTTTAGGGTTAATAGTGATCTTCCAAACTTAATGGAATGTTTGAAACTGACAAATACTACAGAAATACAGTCCAACAGCTGCTTGTTAGACCCTGAATTTACACCCTTTCTTTTATACATTGACTTGTTTTAGGAAGTGGAGTGACCCACTCACTGCTCACCACCCATGTCTTCGGCAGGGTTGGAAGCACTCTATCATATGACAGAGGATACAGAAAATATCCTGGGAGCTCAAACTAGAAGACACAACAAATAGGGCTCACACACCTTAATGTTATACACTTTACTTTAGCGAGCAGTGGAGTGGCTCACAGCTAACTATGAAGCAGCCAGGATGACAGTAAGCCCTGACAAATCTGAGCCAGTGGTTCTCAGTCAGAAAAAAGGTGAAATGTTTTCTTTCGGGTTTAGGGATGGGGTTTTTTTTGCCTCAAGCAGAAAAACTTAAGTCTCTCAGGATCTTGTTCGGGATGCCACATAGGATGGACAGATGGAATGTGGCTTTGACAGCAAAAAGCAGTACTGCATCAGGCCTTTGAGGTATGTTACGGCCCCTGGCCTTTACAGATTGGTTCCCGGCCTGTCAGTCAGCACCAGGATATGCAAAGGGTGCTGTGCCAGGCTGCATTAGGATTGGCTGTGGGCAAGCCTTCAGAAGATCCTCCCCTCCGCCTCGTGGATTGGTCGCTAGTGATCCCACACTCCTCCAGCTGGCAATCATGAAGGACGCCTCGCCTTTAAATAGGAGGGCCTGTCATCATTCTTGGCAGCTGTGTCAGTAGGGCACAGTGAGTTGTTGTGAGTAGTTGAGAGACTATTGTGATTATTTTAGTAATGGCAGAAGGTTAAAGGTGCATTTGTTACAGTTTATTAAGTTCCACCTACACTTGGGGAAAAAAATAAATAAAAAAGGCCTTTCAGAAATTAGATATCCTACTTCGGGAATAAAATATCAGACTGTGACCTGGTGAGGCATTTTTAGCTAGGTATACCGAGTTTACAGAGAAAACTAAAGTTAGCTTAAAAGTAAAAAAATATGTGTTTGGCTGATTATCTTTGTTGTAACAATGCTTCTTAATAAAAAATTGTTTAAAGGCGTGTTTATTTCCCTTTTAATTGCTGCCATTGTGAGGAAAATGCATTTGTAAAATAAGCAGCAGAGCTGAATGTGTGGGCTGCACCCATGAAAAACTTGCCACGTTAGTTGGGTAGAGGCAGGCCTGCAGGCAGGCTACTCCATCCTCTCCACTCTTAAATTCTGAGGAAGTCTGTGATAAACCCCATTCTGTGTAAGGTGAGCATTATCAACTTGAAAGACAGAGTTTGGTTCCAGACTGTAGATATGTGGGATTGATGATTATGCTGAGGGAAATGCTGCCCCACACTATCACACTGTCACCACCAAAAGCTGTTATGCTTTGGGTTTAGCACTGGAAGAGAAGTCTTGGCAAGTTTTTTATGGGCGCAACCTACATACACGACTCTGCTACTCATCCCACAAATGCATTTTCTTTACAAAAAATGCACCATATAATAAGGTAAATACAAAGGCTTCCCAATGATATAATCAAATAAACACAACTTTTTTACTTTTTGTGCTCAGTCTATATAGCTTATGATGAAAATGTGTTATAAAGAACAAAACTCAAGTTTTACTTCTCACTCTGGAAATAAACCATGTGCAGCATAATTTAAACTTAAAGTTGGGGTGGGGGGATGAAGAGGTTGGACTGCGCTGAGAAAGTCTCGTCCTTTTTCTGTGCACATCTTACTGGCCCTCTGAATGAGGTATTTCCACACAAAAAAAGGCTCCTTATAAAGTACCAGGAATTTTATTTAATTGTTTTTGTTTTTTTAAAGTTCTTGAACGTGCACTATTTTTGAAACAACCAAATATGTATATGAAGTGCAAAAAGAAGTATGTCTCCTTTGAAGACTATTTTATTATGTTTGGAAAAGCTCAATGGGTTGGTTTATAGAAGATTCTCACAAAACATTCAAAAGTTTTTTTGTTTTTCTTCTTTTTTAGGACAGCTTCTGCCTCATCTGTAAACTACCCAAAACTGTATGCAAGAACAAAGGTCAGACCCCACATTGAAATATATTGCTTCAAGGTTCTCCTGATTGGAAACACTGCAGCATTTCATAGTAAAGAAAACTGGATCATAACAACATTTTTCATGCATGTTTAGCATCACACAATGCTGGAACAGAAAAGTTCTTTCAGGGGAGTTGCCTTTGCACACAAGTGCAGTGTCAAGGTTTGACTGACCAAAGAAATGTTAGAAAATCCTGGACTTGTAATGAGCATAAACGGACACAATGTCCCCCACCACCCTATCACTCTCTCTCAAATCTTGCTTCCATTTTCTTCCCTCCCGCCTTTTCTTTATTGTTTTGCCAGAAGCTGCAGAGTACCTGGCTATCGCTGCAGAACTGGCTCACAACAACAAATGTGTGTTGTGACAGCAGCTGGCTTTGAAAAACCTCTGGCCTTGTACTGGCCAGCAGCAGCTGCTTGCATATAGGGTCCCACAATCAGAACAGCCGGCCAGGGGCTCAGGGGAGGGTGTGGGGAGGGGAGGGTATCAAAAACCCAGATCCAAAACATAAAAATGCTTCAATGCTCCACAAATGCCAGCAAAATGTCATCTTCACAATTATTCTTCCTCTGCCTGAGAAAGTTTGAGTCGTGATCCAGGAACACAGATGCACACATGCATGTCGGCATGTTGAAGCACTCACGCACACACACAAGCATTTCCAACAAGCTGGGGTCAGAACCTTTCAAGAAGACCTACACTACTGTTAGCCCCATGGGCCCAGTTTTTACGACACACCAGTCTCCTGTGTATTAGCTCTTCATGTTGTTTTTAGTGGAAGGTCAGGAGCTTATAGACAGGAACTCTGGCAAGATTCACTGCCTGAGTTTCATTGCAGCATTCAAGTCCACACACACGGCACGTCTGACTTTTGCTTTCAGTAGCTTAATAGCAGAAACCTTATTACGAACATCTGTCTAGCAATATAATGCTACACAAAATTAGCTCAAATGATTTTGAGATGATTGAGATGATTATGAGATTGAGATGATTATGAGATATGATTTATAGAAAATCAGCACCTCACGCTGGTTTACCTTATTCTCAGACACATTTCAAACTAAAATCATTACCCAAAGGTAAGTGTTGGAGGATATTTTTTTTAATTCTTCTTTGGAATATTTTTTGCAAAAGCTATCAAATTAAACCTAAAATAAATCAAAGAATATTTTATATAATTTAGGCCAAGAAAGAACTCTGATTACCAGCATGTTTCTGCAAAACAGCCAAGCACAGTGCTATTATTTGTCAAACATTTTTCATTAGTATCCATCCCCTCTTGTAGGGTAGAGAGCTCAAACTGAGAAAGGGAACGTCTGACTACCATCCACCAATTGCACTTTCTTCTCTCTGTTTCCCCATTTCTATCCTACCTAGCTGATAAATATAATTCAACATTTACTTATCACATACCTGACGGACTACCTGAAATATGGCTAAGCAACAAGACTGCACCCGTGTGACTTCTGCCTAACTTTAACCTGTCTTCCAGGAAAAGTAGAGCAAGTGCTATGTTTTTTTTTTTAGCAGCAGCCTGTTTCAGATTCGCACAGCTGCAGAAAGTCACACCTCGGAGCTGCACGGTGTAGCCACAGTCTCCATCTGTTGGCGTTGGAAGCTGTCCAGTTGAAGTTATCTTTATGTGTTGGTCACTGAAGACATTGAAGGTTACGTGTCCTGATCAGAGGCACACTTTGTTTTATGTAAAATCAAGTCTCTGTTGCATAAGAGTTCAAGCTGCAAGGTTCCACTCAAAGTCAAGACTACTGATAATTACCAGAAAAACAAGAACAGCCAGGATGTCTTTTGGGAAAGGCAAACAGCTCGGCTTCTTATATGTGGAACCCATCCATACATTTGCCGTCTTTGTGTAAAGTTGTTACTTTACATCAACACAAAACATCAAATGCTAGAGCTTGTCTGTCAGGCCAATTGGAAGGCAGTGGCCTCCTGCTCGAGTTGTTTAGTATAAATAAGTGTATACTTTGGCCTCACAACCCCCTGTCCCAACTCCCAATAATTACATGAGTTTTCTCTGTGGACACATACAGTATGTTATCCTTAATGGTCTCCCAATATTTGGTCTCCAACAACTTAGCATTTTAAATGTTCCTACTATAGATTGAGATGCAAGTTGTAGATTGGCAGACTGCTGTCTTTCTACACCTAGGGTGTTCATCAACCTCACCTGTCAGAAGATTCAGGATCAAAGCAGGTCTTCAGGACATCTGTGACTTCTGGATCACAACAATCTCCATCATCATAGTCATAGTGTATGCTGTTGCACTCCATGTTACAAACCCCATCCTGCCTTTTCCAGTTATAGCACAACCCCAGCCTGAGGCAATCCCCTCCATCGTGGCCTGTCTTTGGGTGGTCGCACTCAGGGTCACATTGGCGGTTCCCGATCTTCCCAATTCGACAGTTGCTGAGGATGAACCTCTGTCGAAGGCTGGAATTTTTGACTGTGTAGACACCGAGATCCAGGGTGATGTTGTAAGGCCAGAAGGCCTCTTTCAGAGCCCGATGCTGGAGCTGGATCTGGGATGAAGTCACTGTGGGATTTCCACCATCATCGTTGGCAAGGTTGACAATCCGGTAGCGAACTCGCTTGGGAGTACGGAGCTGCCAGTTGCTGTTGTAGCCAAGGATGATGTCTATGTTGTCGCATGGTGTCAGGCCACAGGGTGGTGGCAGGTATGAGGAGACAAGTTCTTGGTCAGGTACAGGAGTGGTAATGACAGTCGGGTGGAGGCCAACTTTATATGGGGTCCACATCTGTTCCACCTTAAATACAGATGTAATATTTCAGTAAACATTCATATTATGTCAGTCCAGTATTCCCAATTCACATCATTATAAAATCTACCAGACATAATGCCATAAGAACCATTAACCACTGGACATGACACCTGATAATGGTTAATCATTTAAGCCATTTACATTAGTGAAATCCGCCCACATGGCCAGAACTGGCTTGCTCATGTCAACTTGAAGTGGTCGTTTCAGTAGATCCTCATGGGAGCGGGCATAGCCCCACAAGACCACACCTCCAATGTGGCCCCTGAAGCTTTGTCCCAGATTGGATTGTTTACTTCCAAGGAACAGGGTTCTGCAGGTCTTCATGAAGGGGCTGTACAAATTCCCAGACTGAAGACTACTTTCTGCCACCTGAGACAGATAAAGACAGGAAGCAACAACCCAAGAGGGGCTTAAACTTATTTTCATTTCATTATGTTATGATTATGAATCAAAATTAATAGTTTAATCATTTTTCCAGAAAAACCATTAAGCAGTACAGGCAGAACTTTGAGAAACTCTCCATCAGTATCTGCTCAAAATGACGTTATGCCATATCATGCATGCTATGTGGACATGAAAGGGCAAAAATTGTGACATTTTTTTACAGAAATGTCAATGAATGAGATCACCTTTTGAACTACTGACCTAAAACATCATCATATTTTCACGCAAGCCCATCCATCTATCCATTAAGTTAGAGAACTTAAAAACCCTATGAAACATAGGTTTATTGAGACTGTTTTTGTCAAAGTATCATCTGTGCTTTTATAAAGCTCAACTATGCGCATAAACCACACACCTTAGCTCCATCAACATACAGGGTCATTTTTTGGCCGTTGTAAGTGGCCATTAGGTGAGTCCAGACATTGGCTCGGTAGCGGTGGTGGCTATAGACTGCGGTGGATTTCACAGCACGGTCTGTACGAAGCATGAAGTAGAAGCGTGCATCTTTGGTGCCTGCTTGTTCCACAGTGCGAATGCCCACTGACCAACCCTTCTCACTTTGCGAATGGGAACAGTTGTCAAACACACCTAGAGCACAGAGCAAAGGAAATATAAAGCACAGATTTTCTTGTTTTGTTTTGTTTTTTCAAGAGAGTTTATGGAAACCATAGGAAAGCAAATGGCCATTTCCCAAAGGAAACTGAATAAATAACCACACAAATAAGCAATTTGTCCTCGTGGTTTATACTCCTGCACTTAGGGACTGAGAGAAGGGAAGGTGCATAGAGGCTTATACAGACAGATACAGAGAGAAAAGACAGAGCCAGAGAACAGAGAGAGGAAGAAGGACGGAGGTATTTAACTAAGCCAAGGCAAAGCCCTGTTGTTTCCATCTGCTGTTGTAACAGACACACACAGACCCACATCTGCTCCCCAGATGTCAAATACTGGGACAGAGTAGGGTCAGGGAACCCCTTCACCCTCCTCAGCGCTGTATGTGTGCATGCATGAATATATATACTTACACGTGTATGTGTATAAAGTGGGAAATTGTTGCAAAATATGGAGCTGTACCAGTTTCATGATTGAGCGTTTAATTCAGGTAAAGAAACTAGTTAGGTAGCTATAGATTTGTTAAATTAATCTATCGTACAGCTAAATGTGATCACACAAACAAATCAAGATTAGAGAAACAAATTAATGCTCAAAAAGCCCCATCAAAAACTGACGACGAAGTGTCACTCATGACACTGCATTACCAGACACGTAGGTTATTTCTTGGGAAAATCCAATGAATTGCTGTACAGTGTATGTTATGCTGAGGATACATTATGTAAAGGCACAAAACGGGAAGAGGCTGTTGTTTTTAGTGGTTCGTGCAACACCAGATGAGAGCATTTTGTTTGCAATGCAAAACAACAAAGTTTATGGTAAATGTGGTCTTAATTTTGTAAGACATTTGCACTACCACACATTAACATGATTATTGTGCTGAATCAAATTAGATTCTGATGTTTTAAAGCTGTATTTATTTTGGACGCAGGCCACACAGCACTGGGGAACATGTTAACAAACAATTGGCTATTTACAATTTTTATTTGCAGCTTGGCATAGTGTCTGTAGCAAATCCGCCTTTCGCTCTGAACCAACTCTGCAGGGAAATCTTTGGTTCTTTAGCTGCTAAACACTCTGCTCTGTATTCCAGCTTGATTTGAACTAGTCCGTCTGCTTGCTACATCATTAGTACTGTATCAGATTTCTGTTAAAAGAATTCCTTCTAAAACAACATTTGTTCATGTAAAGTTATCTGCAATTAAAGTAGAACTTTTTTACTTTTTAACCTTATATATGTTTCTGATGGCACAGTAACATTTCTGGATCATAGCAGTGGCCCCTGACCCTTAACAACTTTTTCTTCCAGAAAGCTTAGTCACTTTAAAGCTGAGTTTCACTTCATGCAACTGGATATCAACACACTGGCCATTTTGAACGTGCACCATGACATTCAGCAAAGAAATGCAAGTGAACATAAAGGAGGAAGGAAGCGAGGAAAAGAAAGAAGCAGCTGGAGAGAGCAGAGAGAAGAGACAGGATGCAAAACGGATGCCAAATTAGCCTTAGTTAGGGGGCGCCAAAGTGCAAAAATCTGCCAAAGTATAGTAGCTCCGCTTTAAGACTAAAGAAGTGCAGGAATCTTTCAGTGCACTTACTTTATCAATATCATATTTCTGTTTTTAATCCTACTTTTCTGTTAAATATAAATGTTTCACAACTTGAAAATTATTGTGAAGTTACACATCATCTATGGATAGATAGATAGATAGATAGATAGATAGATAGATAGATAGATAGATAGATAGATAGACAGACAGACAGACAGACAG
>JBAMHW010000008.1:10211829-10230002 GCA_037177495.1 Rhadinocentrus ornatus | reverse complement strand
GGACATGCACCTACGATGAAAATTTCAGACCCCTCGAAGATTTCTAAGTGGGAGAACTTGCAAAATAGCAGGGTGTTGAAATACTTATTTTCCTCACTGTAAGTGACAAAACAGTTAAATTAATGCCTGTTAGTGAACTTTTTATGCTTCATAATAGTTGGATCTTATTGTAGTTGTCTCAAAGTGGCCACAGAGTGTATTCATTACGTTCAAGATGTGTTGACAACAGTCAAGAGTTATTGAGTCATATAAACGGTGCTGCTGAGCAATGTTCAACATGCTGTTTCTATCAGAAGGTCAGAGGTTGACACACTTAACAGTGTGACATGAAATGAGAAGTAAGAAACACAGCCTGTCCTGTTGACTTGTGTTCTATCACATTAGTGTGGTTTTTGCGTTTCAGAGGTCAGGAAAGTCCTGTACCGGGTTTTAAATCGAGTTGTCATTCACTCAAGTAGTACAACATGAAGGCTCACAAATTTATTATTATTGTTATATTTTTATTAGCTTTTTTTTCTTTCAAGCACCATGTGCTGGCTCTGTCTTACTCTTTTTTACACAGATTCACACAAAAGCGAAACCAATAACTTATATGAGATGAGACCACTGGGCCTTAATCATTATCTGCAAATATGTTAAGTAACTTAAAAAACAGAGATGTCAAATATCATTTAGAACTGCTGCCAGTGTTATGTTTTCCCACAAGGAGCACTGTAAACTTTAAATTTCACCTGTAAAATGTCTTGTGTTTTTTAGGGATTTTTTAACAGCTCTATAAAATAATCTATTGGGTATGTTGTAGTCATCAAAATAACTGTGATGCAGAGTTAGCATCAGTTAATGTTTTGTAGACCATGTGATGTCCTCCACACATGCATGGTATCACTGTAAGCTTTTGTAACATGCAAAGTTGCTGCAAATAACATTTTGATGTCATTGTTGTTAATTAGACAGCAGGGTTTTGCATGTTATGCATGTGAGGACAATATTGGACACGGTTATGGACAAAAAAAGAATCTTACATTATAGCATTTTTTTCATATGAAATGTTCAGGCATGTTCCTCAGGAGCAACATGTGAGAACACAGCTGTGTGCAGCATGCACTTCTGCCATGAAGATTTCTCTAGCCAACATGTTTCCACATGCTTCCACATAGAGGATGCTTCTTTGCTTCTTTTTTTTCTAGGCAGATAAGCATCTGTGCTATCATGTGGGATAGTCCATAACCTCTTGGATGTTTTATCTCTGTTGCGTTTCTGTATCTGACCCCAAGTGAGGAACTTGAGAGACCATTCTGATCAGATATAAGCTTTTTTTTTCTAGTGCCGGAAATGGGCTGCCAGCAGTCTTATTTTCTTTAACTGTGTAAAATCAAACAATCAAAACTTTTTGACCTACCAAGAAATCGTATTATCTCCCTCCAGCAGGAGCCTCTCAATTTTTTAGTTTAAGTTTAAATGCACTTTAATGCACCGTTGATTTTCTTTAATCTATTATCATTGTGTTCTTTTATCTGGTTAAGTATTGTTAGTGTGTGTGTGATTGTAGGTCGTATTACAAAAGAAGGGGATAAAACTTGCCTTTTATTTACATCACATATTCTTTGTCATTACCTTATCCAGTTGGACTTTCAACATCCTGTGAGATTATTTCACTCTATCTCAATGAAGGAGAGTGAATATTTTTCATACTTTAAAGCCTGAAATGCATTTTTAGCCATTTCAGTTGCAAATGTAGTTACAGTGAGTGTGTCTCAAACCGCACACTTACGTGAGTGCACTGGAAGGTAGTGCGTAGTGCACACTAAGCACTACCCTCTGTAGTGCACACTGTCATGGGTAAGTGCTGACCCAAATGAAGCAACTAACGTTTTGCACTTACCGGTAGTGACGTACCAGCATTTGACGGCGATTCTTCTGCCGTTTTTACTTTACAGAATGAATTTCCAACTCTAAATTTTACTTTCTTTTGTTTACTACTTACTTAACCCCACCTGTAAATTACGTCGCCTCCAACACCAACGCAGGATTCTCCTCCGGCTGAACATCAGTTAGAATGCATGCATATTTATTTATTTTAAGGTATTTCACCATCCTACGCGCTGCCTTATGGCAGCGCCATTTATATACTTATTTTTTTCAGGAAAATCCGTCCAAGTTCTTCCGAAATCCAAAATCACGTTCACATACGTGTTTGCATGTCATCATACTTTATGCTATTAAATGCCTTTTAAAAAGCCTCATTAGTATTAACAAAGTACCGTGGTCTACACTGTATTAGTCTACCTCAGTAGAAAACAATAGAAACCATCAGCATACTTTCATGTCTTTGCATGTCACCTGTTAGTATAAAGTGTGATTTAAAACACTAGTAAAACAGCTTTTAAATGTGCAAAGATATCTTCACTGAATTAAAGTCCTTTACATCATACATCTATTTTCATTGGTGTTTACACTGATGCAGTTCACATCTGGCAACTGGAAACCAATTATACTATAAAATCATTTAAAATATGAAATGCAGTAATGAAGAGGCTTAAACAGGGATGCAGCAAAAGCCACTGCTGGCTCGGTAGTTTGATGCCACAGTGACCGACGGTAAAAATACAGTTGCAGTTTATATGAAAGCAAACAGTATTTATGTACTTTATGGGTACAGTGCAGACTGTTATCTAAAGTGTTGTACAGTCAGTTAAGTCTCAAACAGCGGTACCATGGAAACGGGCCGGTTCTCTGACCAGCAGTGTTTCCTATCAGTTTTCAGATCAAGAACCGTTTCGTTTACGCCACAGACACCGCAGTGCTTAATCTGGAGGTTCAACAACGATGAAGAAACATACGGAACCCATAGAATTAATAATTTCTAACATTTAAAGCCTATCTACAACTGCAAAACCGGCTAAAAAACTGCTAACATTTACGTGTGCTAACTCTACTGAGTCGGTAGAACTGCAGCCTCCAACAAATGATCAGATCCATAACTGTCATCAGGGATAGAAGAGATTGGCAGCATGCTGCCGTTTATATTTGAATTATGATAGAATAACTTCATACTTACTGTACTAAACAGCCTCCGCCTGCACCAGTACCGCTGAGTTGCTGGCCACCATTATTCAGCTCTGGAAAACTGGTTGAATGTTCCTCCCCTTCCACTACGTCAACAAGGTGGCGTCCGTTTAGTGCGTGTAGTGTCCATCGTTTCGCACTAGATTTTTGGCGGAGTTTAGGGCAGTATCCGGGTACTTTCAGTGCACTGAGTTTTTACTGAAATTTCTGTGTCAGCGCACTAAGCACTTAAATGTAGTGTTCGGAGTATAGAAGTGCGCGTATTGGGACACACCATAGTCTTTTCTCAGCTTTTTGGAAGTATTATTCCGTATTACTCTTGTGTTTACAACATAGACTGTATATAAAAGATGGACAGAGCCTCTGTGACGTCACCCGTAGTTTTCTGAAGTTCTGAAGTGAAGCTCTCACCGTCGCCATCTTGGCAGTGTCACACGTGTTGTCATTCCCGGGAAATCCAAAAATGGGCAAAGAGGTGGAGCTGAGAGGGGGACTGTGAAGGTGGGGGTGGATGATTGACACCCATCAAACTCTGAGCTGCCTGTAGCTAAGAGCTAAATGTGCTATCCCAAAGCTAACAGTAGTTAACCAGCTAACGGAGGTTGGTGGGCTAAAGCTAAGGTGCTCTGTTAGCCAGCTAAAAACCATGTTTGTGCTTCACTCTCCCTCCTTGCCGCCAATATTAGTAACATGTCAATCAAGAAAAAATTCAGCCCCCTCACAGTTGTCATAAAGATAAACCTGACCTGTTAATTCTGAAATATTTTTTGTACCAGGCTTTAAACATGTTTATTTCTGCTGTGAAGTTGGTCTTTTTAACATGGGAGTCTATAGGGATTTGCTCTGTTTCGGAGCCAGCCCTTAGTGGATGAGGGGTCAACTGCAATTTTTTGCATTTCCACATATGCTTCACATTGTAGCTGCTTGGTTTACAACTATTCATGATCTGGCTAAATCGTGGTAACATGTTCCCATTTCGCTTTTAAAATTTTGTGGTTGAGGCTACTTCTTTGTTTTCATCAAGGACAGTGGCTTTAAGTAAACCTTGATGGAATTAGACCTCTTAAAGAAATTACTAATAATGGATTAATAAATATTGGCTTGGTTTGTTTAGATATAATAGGTCTTCAGTATCTGATACCACAGGCCACAGCTGTCAGCAATCTTTTTTGACACACAAGTTGTCAGGTCTTCATCATTTTCTGATGTCATGTTATTTTATTTTATTTGTGATATGCAACTGAAGTTGAATATCAACTAAATATGTCATTAAAATGCTTGAAAATAAATGAGTCATGTTTGTGTTTTAACTTGCTGTCTGCTGAGAAGAGATGATTCTTAATGTCTCTGAAGATGATCAGTGAAGATTTTTCAGGCTGCAGTACTCATATTTGATGATGCCCGATGTCTTTATCTGCATTAGGAATCCCAAGCAGCTCAGAGACAGATCCTCATGGAGTTCCTTAAAGAAGCCAGGAGAAACAAGAGAGAGGTACTGCTGTTTTCAGATATAATTTAAAAATGTACATACAGAAAGAAACCAAAAAAGAATTACTATGTATTTGCATATTTATTTGCATTTTTGGCTTTGTCAACAGCAACTAGACCAACTACAAAAAGAGCTTAATTTCCTTGAAGAAGACATTAAGCGTGTTGAGGTTAGTAAACAGAACTTTTAGAACCTGCTCTATTCTAAAGATGCTTTTTTTTATACCATAATTTCTGTTATTGACAACAGAAACATAGAGAAGCTACTCATCATTGCACCTTGATATAAACAGATTTGTTGTCTTTTCAGGAAATGAGTGGGCTTTACTCACCTATGATGGAAGCAGAGTGTACGGTGCCCAACGTTGAGGCTCCCTCTCCAGGACCCAGGTACAACTGACCTCTGCATTCAAATGAATAGTATCTGTACAGGAAATGGGAGCTATCAAATTCAGAGTTAACATCACTCTTAAAAATGTTGTCTATTTGGCTCTACATTACAATTTGCTTGACATTGTCTAGTTTATATTGGCTGCCATATTATGTATTATATGTGTTTTTTGTGATTGTTTCCTTGTTTTACAGCTGTGGTAGTATCATTGAGCCTCCAGATTACAGCCAACCTCCAGGATTTGGTGGGGCAACCCAGGTAAGTCACAAGATATGCTTGTATTCAGTTTGACTGAAATACTGAGTTATTTCCTAACTTTATTTCTGATGTTAAAGCTCATCAGTGTGCTTCTACTTGTAAATAAGTGATGACTGAAAGAAGACCTTTATAGTTCAATTCACTCTGTTGCTTTCAGAAATAGACTCGGAGGCTGTAGAAATAACATACTAAGAGGGAGCTCTTCTGAGTTCACTGTTCAAAAATTAAACAGTCAAAATCTTTTAATAACTATTCTAATGCCACCAAAAAAACATTTCGCCTGTTAAGTTTTGCTTTGGTGATGTTTCTCTTCATCTGAATTTCATTGCATCCATCTCATTACCCCCCCATTTGATCTAAGCGTGCAGAAAAAACATATATATTTTAATCGGAGATTAATTCTATAAATGCTAACATTTTTTGGTTAAGCAATGAAAATGTTTAAACAACCACTCTCAATCTATCTGATTCACTCTAAATGAGCTACTCAGATGAGTTTGATGTTTTCTAAAGAGCGATTTTTATTTAGATTGGACTGTTTTTATGATTTAAAAGGGCCCATGTAATTGCAGCTGCAGATACACATGCTCTGAAGTAGACTGAACTCTCTGTAAAATTAATAGCTGTTATTTTGTGGTCTTGCTAATCTGTTCATCTGTTTTTGTTTTTTTTATATTGGATGTTGTTTGTACAGGGAAAGCGACAGACCTGGTACAACAGCACTCTGGCATCAAGAAGAAAGAGGCTTACCGCTCATTTTGAAGATCTGGAGCAGTGCTACTTCTCCAACAAAATGTCACGAATCACAGGTACTTGGCAAAGGTTGTAGCTGTTGACAGTTCATATATCTGTAACTGGATATGTATCATGCTGTTTTAATGTTGTACATCATTGGAGAAATATACCTGCATGAAGGAGGGAATGTAAGTAAGACCTTTTCTTCTTCCTCGGAACAATAGGGCTGCACGGTGGTGTGGTGGTTAGCAATGTGGTCTTACAGCAATAAGGTCGCTGGTGCAAACAGTGGCCTTTCTGTGTGGAGATTGCATAATCTGCATGCACCACACGTGCATGTGTGAGTTCTCCGGTTCCTCCCGTTGTCCAAAGACATGCATGTTTGTCACTCTAAATTCTCCCTAGAAGTGAGTGTGAATGGTTAGTTTTCTCTCTGTGTTGACCCTGCGATGGACTGGTGACTTGTCCAGGGTGTACCTAGCCTATTGCCTGCTAATTACTGGAATAGGCTCCAGCTTCCCTGCAACCCTGAATTGGAATTAACGGTAAAGAAAATGAATGAACAAATCAGTGGTCAGCAACTGGCGACCAGCTGGCCAAAACTGGCCTGTCGCCAATAATATCTGGCCCGCCAGATTACATTTATTTAAAAAAAAAAAAAAAAAAAAGTAATAAAATTAACCTGCTGCAGCTTCACCCAGGAGTAATCACTTCACCTCTGTCTCCTGAGCTCGGTTTGGAGGTATATGCAGGAAAGTTTAGCAGCTGTTTTTGTCTGAGTTTTTCCCCAACGGTGGAGGCAACAGATCAGAGCAGCACGGTTACTAAATCCTAGAAATGTTGCTTCAAGAGCTAAAAAGACGAGAAGGAAAGATAAGGGAAATAACTTTTGTTGTTCGCCTGGCAAAGAAGCTGCCCCAGGTTCAGTCCCCGGGTCTCCTGCTTGCTTCACATAGGTCTGAAGCTTAACACATCAGTTGACACCTTGATTGTGTTTTGTGCTGCAAACAAATGAAAAAAGAAAAAAAACACAAGGCCACTTTTCAGTTTGAGGCTTTAATTAAATCATTTTAAATTAAGCCAAGTATTTACAATATTCAGTATTGACATATTTAGTCACTTTGACCACAATTTTTTTGCAAATTTGTGTATCATTTTCAGATGAAGGCAGGAACTTGAATCAGCTGGACGATTTTATGGAGTGTTTGTCTAAGTTCACACGCTACAACACTGTGCGGCCGCTGGCCACCCTCTCCTACGCCAGTGACCTGTATAACGGCTCCAGTATTGTCTCCAGGTTAGAAAAAAAACAAAAAACTTGATGTAGCAAACTCTGACCGATAGTGCTTCATTAACCTGTTTTAGAGCAATGACTGATCCCCAGAATGATGTCACATAATGTAAGTCCTGAGTATGATCTTATTCTTTGTTGCTGACTGCATCCTCATGTTTGTTTCAGTATTGAATTTGACCGTGACTGTGACTATTTTGCCATTGCTGGTGTGACCAAAAAGATCAAAGTGTTTGAATACGGCACAGTGATCCAAGATGCAGTGGACATTCACTATCCTGTCAATGAAATGACCTGTAATTCCAAAATCAGGTAAGGGAAATATGTTCCTCTCAAAGAAGTATGATGTGAATAATGTTTTAACTCTCTAAAATTTCACCAGCAAACCTTTTAAATGCCATTCGGCTCGGTTAGATTTCTAATCCATGTGAGAATTAACTGGCCACATTCATTTAAAAATCTAAGTATAAGATCACCAGATATAACATTAATTTCCTTTACTTTTACAGACCCACAAATACCTAGTATTGTAGGTTTTTGTAAAAGTATTATTATTGGAGATGAGTTTGAGCTGACAAACAGATCAGTAGCAGGCAAACTTTCTATGGAATAGATTTATAATAGATTAATTTAACACAAAGGCAAAAAATCTAATAGAAAAAGATAAAGCTGCTTTTAAAAATAACATTTTTTGTTGTAGCTGTATCAGCTGGAGCAGTTATCACAAGAACCTTCTGGCCAGCAGCGATTATGAGGGTACTGTCATTTTGTGGGATGGATTCACTGGACAGCGTTCCAAAGTCTACCAGGTGGGATATCTAGAGCTGCGATTTCAGGCTCACGATTAGAATTTTGTCACAGGATCTTGATAAGACATCCTTTCATTTTTTCAGGAACATGAAAAAAGATGTTGGAGTGTCGACTTCAACCTGATGGACCCTAAGCTCTTAGCTTCTGGTTCTGATGATGCTAAAGGTAATAGAGGAGCACACTGTTTGAAAACAATACTCACATCAGTCCTCTTCCAGCTTTTCACCCTCCATTGTGCTTTAATTTTACTCAAAGCTTCATGTTGTTTTGTTGTTTCCTCTTCAGTGAAGTTGTGGTCAACCAATCTTGACAACTCAGTGGCTAGCATCGAAGCTAAAGCTAATGTCTGCTGTGTTAAATTCAGCCCAACCTCCAGGTATCATCTGGCCTTTGGCTGTGCAGGTAAGGTCTGGATTGTTTTTGTGAATTTAATTTACATATATGCCAACATTAGTAATTCTAGTAAATGGATTATACGTCTGAAAGTAACTGAGCTGAAAATGAAGCAGCAAGGAACAGCGACTCAGAGAGAGAAGAGAAACTTTGCATTGCACCTATATGTCTCCTTTTAGACTCGCGTGCAAAGCTTAAAATGTTTTTCTCTGATTTTGATGTATTATTGTTGTCCTTACTTCACATCACTGCTTGAGACTACTAAATTTCTTCTGCGGCCACACAGACTCTGGTGGTCCAGACAAATAGTTGAAAACTGCATTTATTACTCCCCCAAAGGACTAAAAGAATTTTAATAAATATTCAGTTAAACGGAAAATCCTTGATGTATCTAACATTGGATAACACAGCTAAAGGCTAGCAGAGCAAAAGAAAAAACTGTGGTATCCAAAGATAAATTGCCCCCAGCATTTTTACCCCACGGCATGTGTCCTTGAGGTCCACTAAGCCTCCACAAAGAAGCTCCTTCTTGACCTTGGCTTTGTTGGTTTACTTTTGGAAAAAAATCTAGGATCCTGAAGAAAAAGCAAGCTGACAAAGTGATCTGTTAATTGAAAAACAACTTTGATAGAAAAAAATTACTTGTTAGAAACATCCATTTCAGCATGTTAATAAAGAAATTCCAACATCTTTTTATCCAGGCAACATGCCTTGGTGGTTTGTGAATACAGCTGATAGTAAGTTGTTTTTCTGTTGAAAGATCCACAACAGCCCCATCAGCAACAGCGTTCTCTCATTCCTTTCAACTGAATGCTCACTGGGTTTGTTCCATTAATTTGTTTTTTGTCTCACTCTTTCTTTTGCAAACAGATCACTGTGTCCACTACTATGATCTGCGCAACACTAAGCAGCCAATCATGGTGTTCAAAGGCCACAGGAAAGCCGTGTCCTACGCCAAGTTTGTAAATGGAGAGGAAATTGTTTCTGCGTAAGTCGTTTTGATTTAGTTTAAATAGTGGAGTTTAAAAATGTTGCTTTTCTTTTCTTTGGCAATAATTTTGTAATATCAGAAATGTTTGACTTCAATTTTGAATGCTAAAATGTTCCATATGCCTTTTTATTTTCATTTTAGATTCATGAGATATTCTCCTAATATTTATGTTACTCTATATTTATGATAATATTGCTCCTAAGTGACACCCAGTTGCTTTTTCTGGCTTTTTTTGTTTTTTTGGCTTTCTATTTTGTCTTTTCTTTGCTAATGTTTAATTGAAATTAGGGCTAGGCGATATGTCAAATATACTCTGTATCCTGAGACGTTTTACATAGGATATATAAAATGGCTATATCGCGAACATTCAGTATAAACCAGTGATCCCAACCCTGGTCCTCAAGGCACACTATCCTGCAGGTCTTAGATGGCTCCCTGCTGCAACACACCTGATTTAAATTAAATGGTTCTCTGACAAGCTTTGCACATGTCTGCTAATGAGCCATTAATTTGAATCAGGTGTGTTGCAGCAGTGAAACATCTAAAGGCGGATTTATGCTTGTGCGGCGTCTGCGTGCAGCCAGCTACGGCGTAGCTGATGCTGGCGAGTTTGCTTTCGCACTCGAGCGTAGGGGGTGCGCGTCGTTTTGGTGTCTGTTACAGTGTCTTCTCCCAATCTGAAGGTGGCAGCAGGGGTGGTATCGGCCGGTAAACTCAGTTCGGTAGGTATTTTCTGTTTTAAAACAACAATGGCGCCCAGTATGGTTCAGTGTCTTTATTAGTTTGTGGAAGAAAATAAATAAATAATTTGATCAGCCTCTCATCAATTTGATCCACTGGTTATTACTTTTAGAAACAGTGGTTACCACACAGATTCAGCCACAAGATCCAGATATACAGCAACAAGTGATCCCAAACTGACCAATAACAAGGGGGTACTTCTGCATTAACCGTCTGTGTAGCAGGGGTGCAGGTCAGGTCTGGAAGATGTGCGCGTCAAGCCTCGGCGGAGCTACGCAGAGCCTACGGCGGTGACGCGGACGCAGACGACGCGCAAGCATAAATCTGCCTTAAGACCTGCAGGATAGTGTGCTTTGAGGACCAGAGTTGGGAATCACTGGTGTAAACTATCACAGCGGTGTTTTAAGCTTCAACATGAGTTTTTCTTTGTAGCGCTCTTGTCTGCTGGTCAGAGTGAAGCTCACCGCACACGGTCACTTTCGTCAGACAGACAGCTCATTCCCATCCAGGAAACTCTCTTGTTGTTTCAGAAGAGACAGGAGAAGGCATGGAGACAGGGACTATGCAGCTAGCTATCTAGCTAGTTCACGAGCATTAATAGATAGAAGTAAATGCAAGACGTCCATTTTAAGCAGTAATTTGCCACAGCAATGACAACAATGAGAAGACTGATTGTTCAGCTGTGCGTGTTTCCCGATGGACATGAAGTTGATATGTCCATCGAAGAAATAAACCTGTTCTAGAGAAATAGAAATCCTAGATTGCTTCTGTTGTGATCTGGTAGAAAATAGAACAAAATGTAAGTAATATAAAATTTTAATATAAAATAATTGAATAAAAAAGATATGATGTTAATGAAGTAGTTATAGAAAAAAAACTTGATCTTTTAAGGGTTGGCGGGGGTTGATGTTAGAGGGTTGGGGTGCCCCCCTAATATAATGGTTGAGGAAACACTAGGTTTTATTAAGTTTGAGTGCAGGACCCTGGTTCAGAAAAAACATGTTTTGTTGAAAGTGAAAAATCACAAAGTTAAATTTAGCAGAGGTAACTAAAGAGATGGAGATAAAAGAAATTTAGAACATCGAGATACATATTGTTTATCAGGATTAGGGCTGCAACTAATGACTATTCTAATAGTCGATTAGTCACCGACTATTAAAACGACTAGTCGACCAAATGGATTATGTATCTAATAATTATTAAATGGCTCTTATTTCACTTTTAGCTTTGAAATCTTGCATGAGGTTATGTAAGTCCGACGTTCCTCCTCTTTAAATGTTCGAGCATTGCAGACGTACTTCCGTGGTACACAATGTCCGCTTTACAAATCTCACATGTATTTAATTTTATTTTGTAAATTTAACGTGACAGTATCTCAGACTTTTGACGCCTTCTGCCGCCTTTTTATTACCTGGTCAGCCGGCATATTTTTCTCCTTTTTAGCCAGCTGAAGCTTACTTACGACGTCCCAGACTGTGCTGAGAAAATAAAAAAGGGATCTTGGACTCCTGAATTGTACTTTCAGTGGAATTATATTCAAGCTCATCATTAAATTAAACCGCACCAAAACCTCAGAGGCGTGACATGTTAGTCTGTCAAACACTGCTGTGAAATGTTCACACACTGTGTTTTAATCTGTAGATCTACAGACAGTCAGCTGAAGTTGTGGAACGTCAACAAACCTCACTGCTTGAGATCTTTCAAGGGTCACATTAATGAGAAGAACTTTGTTGGGCTGGCATCTAATGGAGACTATGTTGCCTGTGGTAAGAACTCACTTTAAAGATCAGCAGTCGTGTTTATTTTAAAAAAAATGTGTATAGCAGAATTTAGACAAAAATCCTTAAACTTTTAAACATTTATATAAAAATGCTCCAAATGAAATATGACTTTCTGTTAATATGTGTGCATTTTGTGTGTGTGTAATTAGGCAGTGAGAACAACTCGCTGTATCTGTACTACAAAGGACTTTCCAAGACACTGTTAACATTCAAGTTTGATACAGTGAAGAGTGTCCTGGATAAGGACAAGAAGGAAGACGACACCAATGAGTTTGTCAGTGCTGTCTGCTGGAGGGCCCTGCCCGATGGGGTGAGTTCACCTAAAATTAAGCAGAAATTACATGGTTTTTATTTTCTATTTTCTAAACAAGATGTTTGTTTTCACATACTGAATCTGTTGGCCCTCATCAGTCTTTGTTTTTGGTAATTCAAATGTGCAAATCAGTCCTGTCCTTCATTAATGTGTGATCATACACAACAAGCTGGCACTGGAATCGGGTGAAGGATTACAGCATTGTTGATTAGAGTAGTTTGTTCTGTGATACCAGCTCTACACAGACCATTTCACCTCTGTTGCTACCTGCTTGGCGGACTGAGAGGTTTATTAGCTGTATTAGCCCCTACTTTCATGCAAGTCACAGATGCAGAACAAAGATGTTTCAGTCCCAGCTTGAAAGTCTTACCAGTATCCGCCCTTTGTAACCAGACAGTAGGTGGATTTTCATTCACCATCAGCTCAGTCTTTCAACAAAGTGAATCAGACATGTTTTCATTGACTGGTTTAAAGCTAAACTAGGCTGTGTAGTGTTGTCAGAATATGATGGTGGATACTATGTTGCCTACTAGAGCCCGACTGATATAAATCTTTTGAAGGACAGGAAAAAAAAATTCTGATAACCGATTTAATTTTAATAAATTATATGGAGGAATAAACTAATTTCTCTTTTATTTATTTTAAATTTGCATTGTGAATTTTTTTTCTATAGAGTATGCATTAATATAGCTACCAGTTGTACTGATGAATTTATTGTTAGATTTAGACCATAGGTGTATTCTATATATAAACAATATAATGAGGGAGGTTACCGGCAAAACATTAAATATGCAGCACTCTGGTGCCCTTTAATGTTAAATCACATTTTCTCTACTCCATTATTTTCTTTGCCATGAAGTCACGACTCATATGACCCAAAATAAAAATCAGTAGCCTTGATTGAATGTCAAAACATGTCATCTTTGACTGAGTTGCATTTTAAAAATATAATGGTCACAAATAATCTGGCACTTATGCTACTACACAACGACACACAGTGAGTTGCTGTTACAGCCTAAATCACGTAGTATTTTCTGACAATGTAAAACTAAGTAACATGACATGAGTTGCTGAAGACAGTGAGTAATGTTCATTATTTAAACTTTACCCTTCTTCTCAGCGTTCACATCGCTCCTAAATGCGTCTCAACACACAGCTAATAGCGTGATGAACCCTTGTTCTGTACGCTTATATATTTTGTACTTGTACGTTGTTTCTGCATGTACTTACTGGCTTTTAAGCTGTTAGCTAAAGCTATGCTAGGTTGGCATAACCACCTTGATGTTGTTGCTAACAAACAGACAGGAAGTAACTTAAGCTATGTTAGAACAACTTTAGCAATGCAACATAATTGAAAAGCATGACATCAACAAAGCACGGGTCACTATCATGACACATGATAAGTCACGATAGTGACAAGTCAGCGCTCCATCTATTGGACAAACGGCTCTAAGAGCTCATTCTGCACGACTCTTGACACTTGACAACATTTACCTTTTTATGAGAAATTAAGAATATATCGGCGTTTAATAGACAAAATTCTGATAAATTCTGATTGTTTTGAAAGGGGCTAAAATCAGCCCATTTAATTGGTCTCTACCAGTTGTAGTTTAGTAGAAGTAGTTGGACATTGCTAGAAATGACCCTTGAGGAAGATAACACAGCTGCTGTGGTGGACATCCACAAGAGGAAAATGGAGAAATCTCTACTCCAAATTTTACTTTCGTTTGATGATATGTGGGATTTTGTATTGTATCTGGGAAGACGCATGTTAATCACACGAGTGTCTGTTGGCTCAGTCCCAAAACAGTGGTTGAGTCATGTCATTTTGATCTTTGCCAGGTCAGATACGAACCCCAAAATGTCCTCTCCCTAGTTAATTTAAAATGTTCTGGTAAATGTAAAACTGGAAAAAGTGTGTCATTAGTGAATGGTTTCTGAAAATTTCCTGTTTTAGTTCACATCTTCTAAGTGCACATTAAAACCAGAATTTGTATGTCAGTGAACCTTCAATTTCAATGCTTTAGTAAATTTGAAATTGTATTTATTATATTGTGTTTTTTCTTTCAGGAGTCAAACGTTCTCATTGCTGCAAACAGTCAAGGAACAATCAAGGTTTGTGTTTTAAAACTTGTAGAATTTAAAAGATAATGCATTTTGAACAGGAAGTTAAGTTTTCTACAATATTTAATGTCCTTTGAGATGACGGAGAACCTTAAGGACTGCTTTACTCCACAAATCAGGTCTTCATGTGGAGTAGTCAGACAAAGCTGTTCCTAAAAAAACGCAGATGGAAGTTTCACTTGGAAAGTCAGCTCAGTCAACCTCAGATCATGAGATACACAAACTCATGTGGTTTGATTGGGCTGAGGGAGCTATTTTCCACAAATCCCACCTGAATATACGTAGAAAACAAGACACATAGCAGCACTTTCTTACTACCACGTATACAGTCAAACTTGTGGGATGGCAGCTTCATTCTATGTAGATATTTTGCTGTTTAAAGGTCTAGGAGGCAGGATTTCGGCAAACATAAATGCAGAAATATATAAACTCCCTGTATCTCTACATCAAGTCAAAAAGATCAGCTTATCTAAATACTGCATCATATGAGAGAATATATTTTTGTGATCTGAAAAAATGCCTTTATATCTTTTAAAATATTACCTAAAATAGCAATAATGATACACAAGTTATTGTTTTTCCTGCTGTCTCTAAATCCATGCTGATAATTTACACTAACATAATAAAACCAAGCTATAATTGTTACAATATGGCCGAATTTCATTCTTTTCTTACCACTATCATGCCATAGATGACAACACAAGTTTACTTTTTCCTTCTCGTAGGTACTTGAGCTTGTCTGAAGTTCTGCCTATCATGAGCGGATGTTTGAACCCCCGTCCGCCTCCCTGTGGTGGAACAATCAGTCAGATGCAGGGAGTTCCCAGGATGCCTGCTGAGAACCAGGACAGCTGAAAAAAACTGAACCTGTCTTCATTTTATCGAGCTACGTGTTTTTTGGTCAGCAGGACAGACTTTGGACCAGTGCATCAAGCATTGCAGGAGATGTTCTGCTATTTTAGTGCATTGAGCTGGGGCACATAAAGGAACATGAGACCTTGGATGAAGCAATTTTGGTTTTTTTCACATTATACAATAGAACACCTCTTTCTGGTTTTAGGTCAAATTGATGCTTATACTTTTTTTTTTTTAAGCTGTTTGTCTCAATGGTACATCTAGCCAAATGCTACCTGTATGATGCATTTTCTCTTTTAAAGGCCAAAGCACAAGACAAAATCACATGCAAAAGTGATGTCTTCACACAAAGCTTTTAATACCCCCTTGTTTTGGCAGCCTTCTGTTTTGTTTTTTCGCCCCCCCTCCCCGTGTAGTGTTTGCATTTTTCAGATTGGGAGAAAGCTGTTTTAAGAAATAGGACTTGAATTTCATTCTGTCAAGCATTAATGAGTTCCTTTTCTGGCTTAAGACAGAATGTGAAATAGTGTCTTCTTATATTTCTGTTAATCAGAACAAAATGAGAGTCTGTATATTTGTTTGTAATCACAACTAACTCTAGGCCACAGTGCCACACAAGACTGGACTTATTGTCATTGTTGGGATGTTTGTTGCTTTTTGCAAAATGACAACCTCACAAAATCAGTTTTAGTTCTTTTAAAGTAGCATCAGAATTGCTCTACACATACTGTAGGATAAAACGTATCACCTGAACTGAGCGGCATTGTAAATTGGGGAAAACTGTCAGTTTGTTGGTGTGGTGTTCTGCACCGACACATGGAGAGGATAAAAGAGACTCCACCAAGACCTGCCTATTTTATAATAACTGATTGAGAGAGGTGTTTTGTATTTGTATAACTGAATAAATTATTTCCAAACATTTTTTTTCCCTTTTTTTTTTATATATTCAATATTTTTAATCACCAAAATAAAACCATTGTACAAGAGGTCCTAATGTCACGATACATTAGTTGATGTTGTATGATGCAGTTTTCTTATGAGAAGCATACCCGATATATTTCAGGTATGTACACTGGATTGTAATAGTTCATTTTTTTTATTTATCTATTTTTTTTTTTTTAAGATTGTTATAAATGTTAAACTTATGGTGGGAACGATCTACCGCAGAGGCCACTGAAACGAAAGGACATTTGGAAACAAAACGGAACACAGGAAGGCGGAACCACTTTTCAGACTGTTTCCCGAGTAGTAGCGGAATGTTTTAGCTGACGGAAAACTGACTACTAGCGAGTTAGCGGCCCCTGGAAACAAAACCGGACTTCAAGTTGCATTACCCAATCAGACCTTGGTTGCGTTTGGTTACTTTTATAGCGAAACGTCTGGTTTCACTTGACTGCTAACATTTTGATACAGAGGTTACAAGTTTTGTGGTGAAGATGGGAGTTCCGAAATTTTACCGATGGATTTCCGAGCGCTACCCTTGCCTCAGTGAAGTTGTTAAGGAACATCAGGTAGGAAACCAGCGATGATTGTCGTTTGTTGCAGCTGCCCATAGCCGCGGTGTTAGCATAGCTAGTTGTTTGTTATCAGCGAGCTACAGCGGGACGTGGAACTTTTACTCTACATAGCTAAGCAATATTTTGTCGGCAAATGCGCAGCTCTCATTTAGTAAAACACGTATTTTAAAATAAAATAATTGAACACATTGTAAATACGCTTTTGTGCGCATTCCTTCACTAAGTAGCGTGCTAATTTTGTATTTTGCTCACACTCGTTTGCTTTATTTAAATAAACATTTAAACTGTTAGAACCTGATAGATTATTTAATTGTTGGGTAAAAATATTCTGAACAACGATTAACAGCTCATAATCACCATACTATCTAATTATGGGGTATGGCGCTAACCAGACGGTGACTTATTAACCTACCCTTGATAAACACAAGTAACGTTAAATTGTGTGCCGAGCTGTATTTAAGTAGGGACTATTTAATCTATATTTTTCACATACCGTGGTCATATGGGCTACTTTAATTTATACTTAAGTGTCTTACCTCCGTGTGTTAAGGAACTTAGTATTTCAGTTCTTTAGCAGGAGTTTCATCAGCTGTATAACTGTCGGTTCAAGACGAGTTTGCCATGTGTTTATTAAAGCAACAAAACGGTAATATGTTAGTAGCTTTACAGCTTTAAAATGGATAATAATGTACCTAGAAATGTATTGTATGCCTGAATGAGACAGTTGTCATTCAGGCATACAATACATTGAGTGCCAGATTTTTTATTGTTTTTGTATGTAAGGCTGGATGAGTACTTTAGAATGTTTTTAGAATGTTAAAGTTTTCAGCCAGCAAAAAAAACTTCACTCAGGGTGGTTTTCATTACTGAATAACAAACATTTTCAGTTGGTCATTTAACAGAATTATTGCAGTAAATTTAAAAAAGGCATCACATTTTCTCTCTCTCTCTCTTTTCTCTCATCTCAGATCCCAGAATTTGACAATCTCTATTTGGACATGAATGGCATCATCCATCAGTGCTCTCACCCAAATGATGAAGATGTCCACTTTCGCATCTCTGAGGAAAAGATTTTTGCTGACATCTTCCATTACTTGGAGGTGCTCTTCAGGATTGTCAAGCCACGAAAGGTTTTCTTCATGGCTGTGGACGGTGTGGCACCAAGAGCAAAGATGAACCAGCAGAGAGGACGTAGATTTAGGTGCAGATGGATAAATGATAAATATATTGAAATATGTTTTTTTTTGTTTGTTTGTTTGTTTGTTTTTTAATACATAGAATATGACAAAACACTATGCTCCCTGAGCTGCCACCTTACCGTGGTGGAGTAGTTTGTGCGTCGTGACGATCCTAGTGGCTATGTTGTTGGGGGCTTCATGCCCCTGGTAGGGTCACCCATGGCAAACAGGTGTCTAGGGG
>JBAMHW010000008.1:10179046-10200288 GCA_037177495.1 Rhadinocentrus ornatus | reverse complement strand
TGTGTGTGTGTGTGTGTGTGTGTGTGTGTGTGTGTGCACAGCTGATCGTGAGGCAGAGGTTCTCTATGAAGTCCTGTTTGATGAGGAGTTTGCTGGAGGTCTCAATATCAGGTAATAAACTATTTATCGTGACTCTGAAGCAAACTGGTCTCATAAAACTTGAGCCGAGTTGAAAGTCTCTTCTTCTTGCCGTCTTGTCTGCTGCTTCAGGTGTACGTCACCCCGTGGATACCGCCTCCCTCCTTCCGCCCTGATCAACCTCTCCCACGGAGCCCGAGTGGATCACCACTCGCACAAGCTCACTGCCATCGTTAAACCTCAGCCCGCAGCCTCTCCCAACCTCGGCTCGCACCATCAGCTGTTAGGCCTCAACCACTCCTCTCAATCACCCTTCGTGCCCATGCAGGTAAGATCGGAAGATGTTCACAGTACAGCCATAAAAGTAAGTCTTAATGTCTCATTCTCTGCCTCTAATTCCACATTTGTGGCATAACATCAAATAGGGTGGGATGAAAGTCACTTCTCAGGGTTACAGGAACTCTCCGTCTAAGGGTCTCAACCAGAAACACCAAGCCAAGGTAAACACAGGCTCCGATCTTTCTCTACATGTGTAAAAATTGAAGTACAGTCCTATCTTATTGTGGATTGCTTCGTTTCTGTCTCCATCCAGAGTAAAGAGGAGTACAGTAATGTGTGGCAGTCTCTGCAGAAGACGGGTCCTCCTAATAAACCTCCTGCTCACTGGCACAATAATGTAAGTGTGTTCTCTATGGAAAAACAAAGGAGACATATTCTAGGGATGTATCACGGAGTTCATTAAATGTATATTAAGGCATCAACGCGCTATCACAATATAGCGTTATTATTGCATTTACACGTTCATTAGTAAACGCTGAAAATTAAAGTCATTTGCTGACTTGCTTTGAATCAGAATCAGAATTATTTATTTAGCCAAGTCTGTACACACAAACGAGGAGTTTAACTCTGGTGAATTGATGTAGATGTAGACCAGGGGTCTGCAACCTGCGGCTCTGACGTTAACTGGTGTCGTGTGTGTGTGTGTGGTTGTCGTTGTTTCTGCCTCCAACTCCGTGGAAGCTGACTTTTTTTCTTTTTAAATAACAACTCCTTAAATTTTCACTTTTTTGGGGGGGGGGCATATTTGATTTCATAACATTATTATTTCAGATTTACAACAAATATCTAAACTTACTGTGAAAAATAAATAATTCTGTGCAGTTTATTAAAAATGTTTGTAAACTAAAGGCTACTGAACTTTTCTCATTTAGCAGTATTTGGGGAAAGAAGTGTGAAATACACTGCTTTTTAATTCATTATTGAATTTTGTGTCTACCAAATCGATTAATTGCGATTAATCACAGAAAATTATGTGATTAATTGCTATAACACAATTTAAATCATTCTACAGTACCAATATTAAAAGAGTTAAATGATTCAGTGACTAGTTTCAGGAGCAGGTTTAAATGTCATGTTGTTGGCATGTTATACCTGTAAAGATTGTTGGTTTGTATCTGTCCGGAAGTCTGGAAAATTAGCCAGATAATGGCAGAAATCTCTGTTTTCCTCTTTATTCATTAACATCATTTAAAGTTATTGTGTTGATAGCAAAAGAATATACTTTTTTGTATTTTATTCTAGGGAGAAAGTCCTCAACCGAGCAAAAACCAGCATGCCAACAAAGCTGTAAGTACATACACACATGCACTCTTCACACCTCAGCAGTATTTTCCAAAATACATCACAATAAAACACGTCTGTTTTTTTTTTTTTTTTTAATAAAAAAAAAAGAAGAATAAGTCTGGTTGTCAGCTCAGCAGCAGGGTGAGACGCATGGTGTCCTGCAGTTCATTAACCTCACTATAAAAGAGTTTTGAGCTGTAGTACTTATTAACACTGGTTTTGTGATGACAGTGTTGACCTTTTTGGATAAGCTCTGTTTGTTTGGTTGTGACAATTCAATGTATATAAGTTGGCCCTTTTTTTCAGTGTTGAAAAGCTTGTGTCAGATGTGTTTTAGTGTGGCTATAGTCATAGTCGAAAACAATGGGTCTGTGTATTTTGCAGCCTCCACCGGGTGGGATCAGACTGTTGAAGAAAAATGAGGATCTCAACTCCTTTTTCCCTTCGCAGAACATAGCCAATAAGGTACAAAACAGCCTACAAATGCCCAGCTAGAGTATCTGTTTTTTTGGCTTTTCGTTGCCATAAAGACAGTAGATCACTCAAAATCTTGATTAAAATATCACTAATTTCATTCCTCCATGTTAGGCTACAACTGAATTTGAAGACCTCATTGCCAGTTTAAAGATCTCCAAGGGCAGCCATCAAACGCCGCCTCCTCCCGCTCCACTGCAGGAGCCCAACAGCCAGCCAGACGGGCCGCTGTCGCCACAATCGTTTGCCATGGTTAGTATCTGAGGTGCATATTGGTTGAGCTGATGTTCTTGTGTGATTTTTATTTAAGGTGTTAATGAACTGTCTGGCGTAAAAAATGAGGTTGACTCTTTGTTGCAGAAGGGAACCCTGGTGCTGAAGGAGATGCTTAAGATTGACAGTGCTGGAAAAGAAAGTCCATCACCCCAAGAGATGCCGAATACTGCTCTTGCTAGTGGCCAGCAGCAGAACAGGAGAAGATCTTCTAAGAAATTAGGTACCTAGTTGACCAGATTACAGACCAACACAGAGGAATGTTTAGGTTCTTCTGCTTATCATATATTTTATCCTTCCAGCTGCAAAAATGAACGCCCCCCAAAGCGACACACTTCCACTACCTTCTCCAGCATCAGCTGGTTCTGCTAACGCTGCGCTGACCAGTAAAGCGGCAGAACTGGCTTGTGTGTGTGGAGGGTTGGGTATGGCACTTCCTGAGTTCAGCTTCATACAGAACAGACAGGTGACTCAGTTTATATAGTCTTTTATAAGGTTTACAGTTTTCTGCCTCTCAGTTTTCTTTTATACCAACAGGAGATTTTTCTTCATGCCCACCCACATTTGTCCCCACAGGGTCTGGTTGTGTGTCAAGTGAAGCTGTCCAATGGGTTGATGGTTCATGGTCCACAATGCCAGTCAGAAAATGATGCCAAGGAGAAAGCTGCCTTCTTTGCCCTTCAAAGACTGGTATACATACATATAACTACACACACACACTCATTTACAGTCATGTAAAAAAAGTAAGCATGCTGCATTTGATCTTAGGAGCTACATCTTACTCTACAGGCCTCAGAATGTTAGATGTTAAAGCTCACAATGGCATGATTAGAAAATAAATAATGGCAAACTTTTACATCCATTTTTTTTGAAGCATTGAAAAAAAACCAAGTTTTAATTGTGCCAAGATGTCAAGATACTTACAGCTACTTTTAAGCCTCATTTACTCTCCCTTTATATATGTAAATCGGTGCTTCTGTCTGAACCGTCACTGCCCACGCATCCTTTGTTAGCATGATTGTATATAAAAACATCCACCAGAGGGCAGTGCAGAATTCACAGTTCACCTCAGACAAACACAGAAAGAGACATGAAATTAGGCATTGCAGTCGACTGTGTGGATCTGGTTGCACTTGAACCGTACTACACAACACTGCCCCAGCAGTTTCTGGTGGGACTGCTTTGTTTGCTACGTCAGGCTGTGCATGCCTTTTTGAAAACGGACCGAACTACGCACGAAAAGGGCGCTGAAGTTTGACGAAAAGACTCAGTCGCATGCGTATTTAGAGTAGAATGTGTATGTATGAATGTGCCTTTTACGTGATTTGTGGATGAATTTCATTAATTCTTAAAATAAACAAAAAAACTCATTGTTTGGGCATGTTTCTTTTAGCATCCTTCTGCTGTAACATCTTCTCCACAAAGACTTAACAAGTGAATCTGACCACCCTTGCTGACTTGTGACTGTTACTGTCCTTTTTATTTGTAGAACTCAGTGGGATCTGGCTTCCCCCTCCCACCTCCTATATACCCAGGAAGAGGTCAGATACGACCCTCACCCATGGGACCTATGATGCCTGTTTTCAACCCACAAGGTCAGCCTGTTGCTCCTACATTTAACTCTTTGTAGTTTGCTGTAATCTCAATAGAGATGCAAACACCTGTTTCAGACAATAGCCAATAAAGCAAACATTTAACTCCCATAAGCATGCAGCTGTTTACACCTTTTTAGAGAAGAGAAATGGCCAACAAGTTTTATGTAAATCTGCTTATTCTGAAGTGTATGTGCAGCATTTAAAAAGATGACTTCAAATCAGCTGAAGAGTTGAATAGAAAGGTGTTGTGACCAAATGTTTGCAGCATATCATCCAGGTGTGGACTGATGAAACGTAGGGCTGGACGGTATGGCTAAAACTTGTATCACGACATATTTCTTAATTTCGGTCGAAACGATATAATTCCGATGTCGATATAAACAAAAAAAAACTCTGAAAAAATGCCACAACAGATGCTGTAAAACTAAAAAATATTTTGGCAAGTCTATGAAACTCCTCCAGTATAACATTTTAGAAATAAAGACTGTACAGTAAATGAAGGTTCACCTTTTATTTGTATTTAGCAAGGCTAAATCAGCCTTTAAAATCACCATCAAAGGTGAAATAAAACTTTTACCTTTCTATAGCTTTAACTTTAAACTATAACACAGGCTTATTCTTGCACATTTAAACAAAAGTGCTTTAACTAGGCTTAAAAAGAAAAGTGCTTAGAATTGCTACAAAAAAAAAATAGAAAAAAAGAGTGAGCAACAATTGGTGTTGGTCAGTCCCCAAAAGTTCCAATAATACCAGAAAAAATCGCAAGATAGCTTTTGCTGTCTAGAAATGATCAACTGATTTTTATCAAAACAGAATCATCAGATCAGATGTATAGATGCAGAACAGAGAGCTTTGTTGAAAATGCTGAACTCTAATAAGTCTTGTGATTTTTATTTATATTTTTTTTTTGCCAGGTGGTTTGCTGTTGCCCCCCCAGGGTTACGCCCCTGGCCCTTTGTGGGGAATGACCCTACCTCCTCGCCATCACCACCCGAACCAGGCTTTCTATGGAGCACCAGGAACCTTCCCTGGCACTGCTCGTGCCCAGCCTACAACCTCTCTGCCCATCGGCTCACACAACCAGTTCATCCCTTTACAGGTGAGCTTAGAATCTTGCATAAAAGGACAGAAGGACAGTTTTTTTCTGTATGAAGCTCTGAAATCCATCTTCCTTCTTGTCCTCTGACTCTTGACAGGTGACTAAAAAGCGAGCTACAGCCAACAAAAAGAACCAAGAAACTCGAGAGTTTTACAGTGCCGCTCAGACCGTTGCCAAGAACCAATCACAGAGAGCCCAGAACCAGAACTCTGGTTATTCACAAGCTCAGAGCCA
Source organism: Rhadinocentrus ornatus (assembly GCA_037177495.1). NCBI lineage: Eukaryota > Metazoa > Chordata > Actinopteri > Atheriniformes > Melanotaeniidae > Rhadinocentrus > Rhadinocentrus ornatus. Next base: position 10,194,912 of record JBAMHW010000008.1, on the reverse strand, counting down.
ACCACAGAGCGGCAAATACGACCAGCCGCACCAACTTAACGCCAACAGCAACCTCTTCTCATCTAATCCTGGTATGCCAGAAGTCGTTTCCACAACAACGGCATCCCCGTGCACAGCCCCTCATAAAAGTGTGCCAGCAATGGGCCACACCCCTGGCTCCTCCTCTAAGAGAAAGCACAGGAAGTTGGCCGTCAACTTTGAGGCAGCTAAAGTGTTAGAGTGAGCTGAGGTGCATGTGTTCGCGTGCATGGTTGTGTGTGTGTGAGTGGATTGTGGTGTTTTTAAGCTGCTGTTTTGTTTTGTCCTGACTTACCATCTCTAAACAAAACCTCATCGATGCTGTTGACATTTCACAGTAGAGAGCAGCTGCAGGGTCACAAATAGAATTGTTTTTCTTGTTTTGGTGGGGGTTTTTTTGTTTGTTCCTTTAATAAGAAAATTAAATAAGTCCAACTTTTACTGCCATCTGCCTCTTGCACAGCAGCGTGCTTATGAAACTTTGAGTCCTGTTGCCTCCTCAGTGGAGTTCAGAGTGATGACATTGTCTTTACTTTCATCTACTCTTAGATGCCCACAAGCTGATGTGTATTTAGCTAAAAAAGGTGTCTATGAGAGAGGGGTGTATTATTCCCTTTTTTGGGGGGTGGAGGACCGATGCCTTTTTTCCCAGAACTTATTAAAGTGGAATTCCATTAAACCCAAATGTTGGAGCTCTCTTCATCACAGTTAAAGGAAAAGGAATCTTTTGTTGCTCTGGATATTGACCCCATCTGCTTTAACATTATACCCAATGAGTCAAAACCTTAAAAAGACCCAACATAGCTTTAACTCTTAATCAGTTATCAATTTATTTTTGATTTAGTGATTAGTCATTTTCAAAATAATTTAAACTGCCTTTAAAATGTTGCTACTTTTATTAATTTAGCTTACAAACACATAACAAGCAAAGAAATAAAATTGAGTCTGGAGTCAATAAAAAAAACAACTAAAATATTTATTCAGCTATCAGAACAGTTAATCGACCCATCTGATTGAAAACTCCTTTACCAGCTATTTGGCACATTTTTCTGCATTAGACATGAGGTTCTCCTGAAGAGTAGACCTGTAAACTGGCTAAATTTATTTGTAATGTTGACTAAACAGTCAAGTGGTGAAGTTAAACACTGCTCTGAAAAAGCCGAACTGGTGAAAACCAGATGAAACCAGAGTAAAACTACAAATTTAATCTTTTGGGGTGGAGCACAAACACATCATCGGAGTCATGCATGCAGCAGTAAATGCTATGCAGCTCCTCTGGTTCATCTTTGCTGTCTAAACATGCGTGTCTTAAAAAAAAAAGTCTCTTACATGCAGTTTGTATGACAGCAGAAGGGTTTTTTCCCACAGTGTCTTTGCTCTGAGCTCCACAGGAGGCAAACATGCATTAACATGGACCCAGCCAACACTGTGCAGATGGTTTTAACTTTGTAGGAAATAAGGATCAAATTTAGATTGTGGTTCTCAGGGACATGCATTCTTTTTAGAAGCCCTCTTCACATTCTGGCCTCGGATCTGCTTTGCAGTGGCTAAAAGCTGCAGACACTTGCATGTATGTCTTTTGAAAAACCCATTTGAATGTTGGTGATGGCTGTGTTGGCTTTAGCGAGTGTTGGTGTAGTAATTCTGCAGACATGTGGGCCTTCTATCATGGCTACGGCCACTTGACAAAAGTAAATGAGACAAGTCTGGTTTGGATCAGTGAAGTTTGATGAGCTGATTTTAATGTTTGTCTTGTCAGTCGTTGTTCACAAACTTTTATTTCTTTCAGACTCAAATAATAATTCAACCACTTGTGGTTTGTTAAGAACACTGCCAAATTAGAAAGCTGAATGCACACTGCTGCACACATTGTGTATTAATGATTAGTTATTGGAAAATGACCCTTCCCTGCCCTCCTCGCACACATACAGCACATGCAGTTATATATTTTTTTTCTTTGCTCTATTGGACCAAGGAGCTTTTTTTTTTTTTCCTGCCATATTTAAAGTCTCTGAAAGCATCCTTTTTTTTTATGTCTCTGTGGCTGACAGAGGCTGGTTTTACTTGGATGCAAACAAAAGTTAATAATTTGGAAAAGTGTATGTTGTGTCTACAAATAAGATTTTAATAACTGATAAATAAGAACTTTCATTTCTTGATTCATCTTCAAATATCTTGTTTTTTTTAATCATTTGTGTTGTGAAAAAAAGAAGACATATGGAACCATGATGGAAGCTGTAGCCAGCAAGGTTTGGACACTTCAGTTTGATTTTTAATAAATAATCAGTTGTTGAAGCAGTGTCCGTCCCCCCTGTATGATAATTAAACAGGCTGGTTAATGCTGGTTGTGTGAATATAAAATGTTTGTTTACTTATTGCCATTTATTCTTGACATCAAATGCACACGGATTTCATGGATTTATGGATATGGTTTTTCTGCGATGGACTGGCAACCGGTCCAGAATGTACCCTGCTAATTGCTTGGATTGGCTCCAGCTTCTCCACGACCCTGAATTGGACTAAGCGGTATAGAAAATGGATGGATGGGTTTTGACTTGATATTTGGGTCATTGTAGAAGCTAAATTTCAATGCTGTAATAAGGACTCGATGGCTTCACAGAGCAGATAATTAATTTCTGAGCTTCAGGTGCAAGCGTTAAAACGTAGAAACTGTCTCGGTTCAGCCAGAGTGTAATATATCAGTGTTATGTTTCCATGCTCTTTGCTATGCTTTTGGTAACTTTTGCCAGATCTAAGTTGCTTCTCTAAATCTGTTTTACTTTATTTTCTTCCTTTACATATCAGGACTCATTTTGAAAGATTTTTTTTTCTAAACATGGATTTTATCAATGCCCTTTTTATAGATCGTCTTAAAGTCTTGTGAAACAGTTGTACAGACTAAATGAAATGGATTTACTTCTTTATTTAAGGGATGCACACATCCTGGTATTGCTGTCTTTCTTTTTTCCTTACATGGCCAGCAACCGTAGGACTGAAGTCTATCAGGCTCTGGTGCAATAAGGGGAAGTCTTAAAATTTTCAGAAATTGAAGCACATTTGTTGTATTGTTTTTTAGATCTTAAGGTAGCAAATTCTTGCTGTTTTAATTCAGGAATGTGCTGTACATATTCATGTAATAAACACTTGTTACAACATGGCTGCTTTTCCTATTGTTTTGTGTGTCCTTTTTTTAATTATACATTTTCACTATGTATGCATAACTTATTGATCACGTAAGCCTTTTTTCAGGCTCAATAGAAAGATCCAGGATAAACTCAGCATATAGCAATGTGGGTGATATTTATTACTGCACATCTGAACAAAACAGGAAGCCTTAGTTTTAATATTGCAGGGAACTCCTGCTGTTTAAACATCAACACAAAAACAGACATAAATCACTTCCCCAAAAAACAGTAATATTGCTGCACGTACATGATCCACCAGCTCTTCATTTTCCCCCTCTGATAGTACCTGATATTGCCTGCCTGCAGCGCCAAAGGACCCATTTCTCTGCCCTGTACCTGTCCTCCTCCTCTTTAGTGAGTCTCATCACCTCTGCTTGTGTGTTATGGTAGATTCTCTGATGTCTAATGAAGTTTGTTGGCTTCACACACATCAAACTGCACATCGTTGCTGTTTGTGGAGCTGAAATATCTCGACTCATCACTGCGTGTCGGACTGATCACTGAGCAGTGGATGAACTGCTGCGACACTGCGTCTTTTTACATATGACTAGTACTTATTCTTCTCACATAGCTCATATCATAGGCCTGTTCCCACTTTAAATCAACACTTTTTAAAAGTTCGACTGAACACAGCTTGAGGAAACCAAGAGACACTAAATGAGACATCATCTTGTTTTTTTGTTTGTTTTTTATTAGAAAAATCACAAAATAAGACACTTTATTCAGTGAGCACCAATACGTCAGTACAAACTTTCTTTTTCCTCAGAAAGTCAAGTTTTATCTGAGCAGAAACATCATAATCAGACAATAAAAACTAAAACGCAACTTCATGCAGAGAATCTCAATCAAAGCGTGGTGAGGAAGTCCTCGGTCATTACAGTGTGCATACAAAATCTACCACTAAAGAGTAAAAAAAAATCTGAACAACAACAACATATGTACATGTTCCAACTCCATACAGCAACATCAAAATGTGACCACACTGATTTCACACTAGGTCTTGCTATTGTATAAATTACTGAAAATCACACGCTGATTTCAACTCTAATACTAACACTTAGATGTGTTAATAGTGAAACTAATGTGAATTTATGTGGCAAGGAATACAGGAAAGCAAAGTCAAGTTTCCATATTAGCCTGAAAACAGCTTGTATTTTTAAAACAATCTTCAACTGAAAATGTAGATAAAGCAGATGGTTTTCAGCTCAGGGTGCCAAAGTGTCTTGAATGGCAAATCAGACATCTAAATAAAAAAACTAGCTTCATGTGTTCCACAGTTTTCATTATGCTTGTGATATTTTCTGTTTTTTTATTGCTTACAAATCCAAGTGAGCTACATTGTTGTCACGTTGTTGTACTCGGTGATTTGCTTCTTCACTTGAGCTAAAATTAAAAAAAATCTTCAAACAACAGCATCATGTCGTGCTCCACTGTTTTGTTTTAAAGTTTTGATCTTCAGGAGGGCACCACAATCTCACTGTTTCTGAGAGATTGATGAATGAATCTTTTTCTGGGATTGCTTGACAATATTAGAAATAGTAACGCCTTAATAGAGAAATAATCCCCATTTTACAAGAATCATCTAATTAGCTAGCTCTAATGAAGCACACAGATAATTCCTACAATACTGTGGGGACATACTATATTTGCTAAGGTCCATAAACATAAAATGGATGATAATAAAAAGAAGAACTTCATGGACTATACCTGTGATTTTTGCAGTAATGTTTACACCCAACCATTCTGCACATAATTTTGCTATGTTGTACCAATTTTTTTGTTTTTCATCTATGCCTGTGTGTAAACTAATAATACAAAACATAAGGAAATAGGAAACTGTGACAATAGTATGGCATGCCGTGCAAAAAACTCAGCTCAGATGTGACCCCACATTTCTGTGATGACACGCTGTGCTGGTACACACCTGCAGACTTTGCAAATATTTGACGTCTACACAGGGACGGATGCGTGGCAACAGTACGAGCTGCCACCTCACACCTGGCTTCAGGTGGGAACTAAACATGAAAGCAAAACTTAAATGTGCGTGTTACGTTAATTAAATGTGTGAGTATTCTCTATGTAAGTATGTGCCTGAATGTGTTCTCCAATCATGTGTCACAATTTATACCTTCAGCATGCCTCCATGTGTGCTCATGTGTCAATGTACGTGTGTGTTTGTGTGTGTCTTCAGGTCCTACTTTGATATGTATTCCCCACATATGTGTTCTCTATACACAGCACTATGTAGTGGTTGGAGCAGGAGCGGGCGTGTTGTCCCAGCAGTCGTCCCGTTTGCAGCAGCGCAGCCTGGCCCGTCACCGCCATGTCAGCCGTCCTCCATGCCTCGCAGTAGTTAGCGGTCAGACGGATGCCCACAGTGCTGGAACCGTGCCATATCAGCTTCTCTGGCCTGGGAAAGAGGGAGAGGGATTCAGATAACATGGCTTCCTCTGTGCTACAGAACACGTTGTGCTCCTTCAGACGAGACGTTACTTTTTTGGACAAAGCAACATCAACCTTCAGGTTCTTTAGTCCGTTTTGTCCAGCTGCTCCAGTAACAATTTATAATCGGTCACGTGAGAAAAAAAAAGTCCGTTCTACAATTTAATGTTTCAGGACAATGAAAAAAGTCCTCTGGTTCTCATTTGTCGGACAGATGGGCTCACATTTGACTTTAGAATACTTTGGTAAACAGGGAGGTTTGTTGTTGACTGTAAAACAAGCTCAAATCATCAGCTTTCCACCACTGTGCTTTACAGTTAGTATGAAGTGTTTCTGCTGATATTTAGTTCTTACCATATTTGAACCCCTGCATTATGGCAAGATCTCTGCTTTGTTTTAAATGTCTAAATGACATTGTTTTAAAGGTTTTGTGGTGTATTTTGATGCAACTTTGCAAAGACTGCAAGATTCCATATTCGTTTTAGAAAGAAGATGCTTGAACTTGGGAACTATTTTACATGAGCCATACTGGTTAACAGTCCTTTTATAATTGTACAATCATGAACTATAACATTTAATCTGCTAACTGAGGTTGGTAGATTCTGAGAATTAGCTTTCGGTTGTTAGAAGTTTCCTTGAGAATTTAACAGTCTAATGGTGGGGTGGACTTGTTGGGACGTCCACTCCTGGGCATATTGGCAACTGTCTATAATGTTTTCCACATGGGAATGATCTTTCTCATTGTGGGATGATGGACTCCAGGTGGGAACACCCTTACCAGATTGATGGGCAACAACATTTAGTTCTTTAAAATCATTGCTAATGTCTTTCCTCCTCAACATTGTGTTAGCACACACCCGAGTACTCCAGCTTCTGCTTTTATAGAACTGTTCACACTGATACATCAATATGTTTATTGAATGAGTAATGACATGGTAAAATATGCCATTTGTTATTAATCTAAAGTTGCATTCATTTTCATTAATGCATTTTCCTTACCTTAAAACTGGAGCAAGTTAAACTTTCTTTTTACATTACAACAAAACATTTGCTTTCCTGACAGTTGTCTCAGAAGTTCAGCTATATAACCTTTTTATCAGGAAGGCATTTTGAATTATTTTTGCAAACCTTAAAACAAACTTTAAAAAAAAATTCTCCTATTACATAGACGAGTAACACTTAAAACTAATTAAAAAAAGCAAGCAAATGGGTTTATATGGTTGCGATGGTTGTTATGGTTGCGTCCGGGGCTCAAATTACACTGGGGCTTTTGGGGAAGCCTTATATTTACGTGCACCACGGCTTTGCATGTAATGTGCATGTGCATCTACATGAGTGCACGTAACACTATTAGCACTATAGGTTACTAATAAAAAACTACTGTATGCAGCTCATTTAATCAGAAACAGCCACAGAGAGATCTTTAACCACAAAAAGAAGCAAATCAGGTGGTTCTTGTGTGAACCCTCATGGCACACAACAGACCAACAAGGCTGCAGTCCACGGTACTGAAGGAAACAGAACGGATCATCAGTGTTGTTTCTAAGATTTTTAGGGCTCCCCCTTAAAGTATCAGCTGAATGTCTTTAGGGGAGCTCCCCTGTAATTCGAACCCTGGTTGCGTCTGATATTTGTATCTGATGTTGTTTTACATACACCACTCACTAACAGAAAGGGATTTTCAGACTTTTGTATGATGTTAGAATGTTCCTAAAATGCGCAATAACCTTTACAGGTTAAAATATGAACTTCTGAATGTACATGTACAACTTTTCAATGTTTAAGTACTTTTTGCACAACAAGCTTTTCTCCAACAGGGTAATAAAACAAAAACAAAAAAAAAAAAGCAAAAGATGTGTCTAAATTTTAAAATTGTTCAATAAATTAAAATTCAAAACCCTTAAGGTGCTGCTAGTACGAGTATGTCCTATTTCAGGAGCATTTGCTGTTCACATGAAACATCTGAACATGAAATTCATGGCTTTTTGAAATAAATTATTCTTGTTTATGTGGGTAAATGAGCATTTTCAACCTGAAAGGATCCTTATTTTTAATGCTACTCGTTCACTCCCTCTCACCAGGCTGAGTCGGTTATCACGTTGCGTCCATCAAAGGAGTAGAGGGGTGTGGAAGAGTCAAACAAGCCTCCATTCCCAGAGAAGATAGACATCCAACTACTGAACAACACATCACCCTAAAAGCAGAAGAGGGGAATAGTTAAATCCATGGAAAGTTCCAACAGAAATTATGTAAACTATCATGATTGATGAGTGTGTCTTTGATCCTGCAGGAATACAATGAGTAACATTCTTTAACTCGAATGAATGAAAATCCTAACAAGCAGACATATTATGCAAGAACCACATTTGAGAAAAATAAATTAGTAGTAAAACAGGTTGTCTTTGAACATAAAAACAGCAAATGCAAATATAAACATTTTCTTACCCTCAGATTAATTACAGGCAAGTCATTGCGGTCAGCCTTCCTCACAATGGTTGCCAGGTCCTGGAGGTGTGATGACAAGAAGGCCCTGTAGGTGGAGGTTAGCCCCATGGAGCGTGCCTGCTGGTAACACTGGAAGTCTGCCCCACGGATACCACGCATGTCGCCTTTGAGCGGAGCATTTAGTGCAACTAGATGGAGCTACAGAGACGAGGAAAAAATATGCTTCCTCTGATACTTCTCATATGTTACTCGTCACAGTTCTAATATGAAATGACATGAGTTTGGAGCACTCACCCCTGGTGCAGAGCTGATGGTCTGTGGGAGGATGTTGTAGCTGGGCTGATATCCTCTTGTGCCTTCCTGCAACTCCTGCTCAATGAAAACATGAACTTAGCGGTCCTCTGTCTGTGCATTTATGGATGAGTTGTGTTTCTGAGTGTGTCTCTGTGTGTGTTAACCTGGCTGTGGACTCTGTAGGGTCTACTTTGGTCTCCAGCCCTGCTCAGAGCCTGAGATACCTCTGATGAGGAAGGTCCAAAATGGATCACCTCTCCAAGCTGAAACACAGGGTGATTTATTGCTGACATCAATGAGATATGAGCGCCACCCGAACTTGTAATAATAATGCAGTAATTTAGATCACATTATTTTTAACAGTACAAAAACCCTTAAAACTTATGTAAACACATGTTCAGATATGAAAATGATCCCGTTTTTAGCAATGTATAATACAAAAAGGAAAAAATGGAAATTGCTGCACTGACTGGCAGACACACAATACCAACCGGGATCTTGCGCCAGCCATTGCGTACTCTGAGATAAAGCTCTCCTCCCTTCTCAGAAACATACGCCAAGGCACCCTCAGCAGTGTGTGGTGTCTCTCGGGTGAGAGCATGGATCGTCTTGTAGGTGGTCGCCTGATCAGACATTGATTTGTGGCATTTTAAAGGATGAGCTATTCAACTGTTTTCTCTAAAATTATACTCTGAACAGGCATCGTACCGAATTGGTGTAACCTGGAGATCCTGGTGGGCCGGGAGGACCAGGAGGACCAGGGATACCAGCAGCTGATGATAACACGTGCATATTACATTTTACAGATAAAAACAGTTTTTAAACTAAACTATGACTCACTTGTTTCTTGTTTTCTTTCACAAACACTTAGACACATACATGATGTATAAGCAGCTGCTGGTCCTGGGGGCCCGGCAGGTCCAGGGGGCCCTCGGGATCCAGGTCGCCCAAACCCTGGAGCTCCAGGCTGACCATTGGAACCTGCTGGACCTGGAGGACCAATGATGGAATCACCTTTTGGACCCTACAAGCATAAATACAAAAACAATTTTTTTTATTTGGCATCATATAACATCTAATCCAAACCAGTATGTTTATGTTATATTAGACAGCCACACACTAAGTCCGGTCGGGCAACTCTTTTTCTTTATTTCAGTTAATTCAATAGACACTTTATTTGTATTTTTCATTTGTTTAATATCTCACACTTTTGTTAATTTGGCGGGGTGGTTAACTAATTGGGTGCACACTTTTAGTTAACTCATTCTTGTCACGTGGTTAATTTAGTTTTACTTTGAGTTAATATGTATTTCCTTTGAGTTACTAGTTCGTGGGGAAGTTGCTGTGTGTGGGAGGCCCAAGCCTGGTCCCAGCTGAGGTGGATCTCCCTTGATGAGGCTGCTGCCTAATTGGACTCATCCATTTTACAACAGGATAGTGGGAGAGGGGTTTAGATTTTCTATTGTTTAGTAAAACTTTATTTGTTTATGTAGAATTGTGATTATTTAGATTTCTGTTTTCCTAATGAGTTAAGAGTCTAAATTGTTTGTTTTGTTGTGAATTAGTTAAGTTTATAAAGTTAGTTGTAGATAGTTATGTTTTCCCCTCTTGTGTCAAAATTGTATGATCAGCCAGAATATAGATTCCCTTGTATTGTTTGTTAGGTCAGTTAGTTTTCAGTTCCTTATGTTGATGTTCTGTTTATTTGACCTCTTTTATTGCCTAGAACCTTTACTTTAGAGTTTGTATTTTTGTAGTTTTTTGTTAAATTAAATGTAAAAAGACTTTTCTTACAAAAAAAACCTCCTGTGCTTTTCTTGTCTTTGGCCTCGGTCCCTCACAACAGTTATAAAGTCTCTAATTAGAAGATGGTAGGATTAAGTATCCCTTTGAGAGGTATATTCGATATTCAGCCCTCGTAAGTAGAAAAAGAGCATTACAGAGGCTGAGTGTTTCAGAAGTCACACATTCTGTGAAAGTCTGTGGGCAACAGATCAATAATTTTAGAATCAAATCAAATCAAGTTTATTTGTATAGCCCTATATCACAACAAAGTTGTCTCAGAGGACAATGTCTTTCTGAGAATTAGGACAAACCTCTGTGTGCTAGACACAGAAATGAATATCTGAATGGCTGTTTGTGACATATTAAGCTACAAACCACAAATTTAAAACTCTGCATTGCAAAGAAAAACATGCAGAAAGAGAAAAAATGTCCAGTGTTGTAAGGAAACAAAACCTAAATAACTTTTGGAAGTGTCGACACCATCTATGCCTGGTTGAGACAGACACAGTCCAAAAGACAAAATCCAACATCTAATGGTATATAATCTTAGTGTAATGTTACTCCCATTTTCACACATAAATAATGATTCTTTCCTGAATTTAAAAAAAAGAGAGGACTGAAATTTTGGGCTTGGTATAATTAAACTCACCACAAGTCCAGACTTTCCTGGCAGTCCTGGAGGACCAATCAGGCCTGCATCACCTTTTTCTCCCTTCTCACCTTTGTGTCCCAGATCACCTTTAGCTCCCTGAAAGATGCACCAACAGAAAAGAGTTAAGACAATCTCCCAAACTGACTACCGAGTATTTATGTTGCAGCAAAATGCTTCTTGTATAATATACAGTCTTTTTTGTCACTATATGTTAGCAAAGCAATGACTACATGATGCTGCATGATGTTTCTTGCTAGTAAACAAATGTCTCATATAAGACTGAAGATATTTCTCTTTGATTCACTCTGTTCAGGACAGTGTCAGCTTCTACTGGACTCAGCAGATGGTTGATCATTTTGTAGGTGTGGTTTTACAGCTGAGTAACTTAATTTGACTCCACATTTCTCACATACCAAGTGGGACATGCTGGCTTAAACACAACTAACAAATGACTGTGCCTAAAGCAGACAAACATCAGGACAAATTTTAAGTGTTTTATCTGAGATGCTGCGGATTTGATTCTTCATTCACCATTGTGTGATATGTGATGTGAGAGAAATCTATACTCACCTCAATTCCATCAAGAAGCCCGGGGGCTGAAGAAAAATTATTATATCATCATTACCTTTGCAAAGGCCTTTAAGCAAATCAGAATGGGTAAAATAAAGCAGGTTATAAAAGAAATGTGTACTAAAGTCTCACCAGGTGTCCCAGGCTCACCAGGCATTCCCTCATCTCCTTTTTCTCCTTTCAGGTCCACAGAATCTCCTCTGATCAGTGACTCCTACATACACATTCATGCTTATTAACAACATAACTGCATTTACTGCTAGCATACATGCAGTTAACACAACAGAACAGATGGCTGAACAGATATTATTACTCACTTTTTAATCTTAAGAAGTCACATATAAAGAAAATTTTAAAAACAATTAAATATCTTCAGATTATCTGGGTTATAACAACAAATAAAAACAAAAACTCACCAAAAACCTGTTAAATACAAGGGATGCATGCCTTAGATAGTATGTGGAGATATCACTGAATTATTGAGGTTAAATACAGGGATTAAGCTTAAAACAAGAACACATGATATAAAAAAGATCCAGGTTAATTTTTTTAAAGCTTTAAATATCATCCTGAACAGAGCAGCCTTTAGATTTTTGAATGTCTAAATCTGTTTAATGAAGTTAAATGCTGTCATTCTGGAGGATGGAGTCCGATATGTCTATCGGTTAGGTCCCAATCAGGTGTCAGTCATATATCTCTGACTGACACACACCTGGCAGCACTTGAATTTTAAAAACGATAGAATACCAACACATTTTTGGCACATTTCTTGGGAAATTATTGATACGTTTAACTGTGTTGCTCATTCCACAGAAGCAAGATCCTTACAAATTATTCCTCCTTGTAAAGGTGACTTATAAAACTTTCCAGAGTCTTTCCATACAGTTTTTATTTTTAAATGATCCAATAAAAAAGTGACTTTAAACCAACTATGATCTACATCCCGATCATCTTCCTCTTTCTTGAGCTAATGAAGAGGAAAAGAGCAGATGAGGAAGCAGGATTCAGGCTCAGACCCTCTTGAACACCACGCATTAAGGATTTGTCCTGAGAGGGAAGAGTTAATGTATCACACAGAATACAATGGTATAAACTTGACTTAGATTAATAAAAATTTATAACACAAATCCATCTTCAGTTTACTTGCAGAAGGGAATTGAGTAAAAAAAATGTTTTTCTTCTTTTCAGCAAAATCAGTGACTTGTGAGACAAATGTTAAAGCGTGATTTTCAAGACAAGATCCACATTCTTGTAGTCTTCCCAAACACCTTAAGGAGAGCAAGAGGAGAAAACAAAAGGAATAGGGATAAAACAGAGAGCGGATTAGGGGTTCTGTTGGTAGCCCAGACCAGAAAACTGTCATGCTGTGAAACCCACACACCACCAGAACCACCTGATGTGATGGTCCTGTTTCCAACTGAAACGGACCAATCAGAGGGTCCGACTCAGACTTACTCGTCCCTTTTTGCAGTGTGGTCTGGGGCGCACCGGGAACACTGTCTTTGAGATTCAAAGAAGAGCAGCGACATCAGAGTAATGCTTCAGGTTATCACCTGAACAGATTCATGGTCAACAAGGTGAGATGAGCATTTCTGAACAGTTTACTTTTCTTAGTTTGTAAACTGAAAGAATTTACCAACTACAGCTGCACTTATCCTGCAGGGTTGCACACAGAAGCAGCTTGAAGCAGCTGTTGCTTCTAAACTGCGCAAAGACTGAAGGTCTAAATACTTTTAGATATGGGACACTTCATTCCATACACCTCTTTCTGTAAAGTCCTATGAGACAACTTTGTTGTGATATAGGGCTATACAAATAAACTTGATTTGATTCCTTTTCCTTAACATGAAACTCAAAAACCTGCTGTTTGCTTTGTTATTATGCAAAGGCTGATAAATAAAAATTATTCCATTTTATTAAGAGCTGACCCATCACAAAAATGTATGAAGTTTATTCATAGTTCATAGAATGTTTAGCACAAAAAGTAATGAAATTTGTGTTTGGTTGATTATTTCTTTGTTGTAACAAATGCAATAAATCTCTCATGTTGAAAATCCTGTTCATTATCATTTTAACTCAATATATACAAGGAAAAAGCATTTGTGGGATGATGGAAAGTATCTTCTCTGCCAATGTCAAACAGCTTATTGCTCATCCCACAAATGCATTTTTTTTTTTACAAATGTTGCACCACTTCAAAGAGAGGAATTGTTAGAACAAAGAAATAATTAACCAAACACAAATGTCTTTACTTTTTAAATTTAAGTTTGGTGGTGTTATGTGATTTAAAAAGAAAAAAAGAACGAGGCACTGTTTTGTCTAGAGTATTTGACAATTTGTTATTTAAAGCTAAATTAATCCAGAAAATGAACAACAGATGGCAGAAAAACTGATGTAAACTTGTGACCTAATGTTTGTATAATTTCTTCAGTGTTTTCTCACATCGCCGCTCGGCTCTCTGTCCGGAGAGACTGATGGAGCCGATAGTCAACGTTAGAACCACTTACAGGAGATTCTTTAAATTCTGAATTCAATATTCAACATTTGTAACAATTTCTAAGTCATACTTACTCCATTGAGTCCACTAATTGTTCCTGGAGGTCCTGGTGGACCAGGAGGACCTGGAAGTCCCTGGAAAAGAGAGAAAGAGGGAAACAGAATATTTATTAATCACATCAATGGTATCATGAAAAATTTGATCTGGTAAACATGTCAGTAAGACATTTTCTGCTGACATATATTTTACACACAGATCAATATAAGCATTCATTTTAAATAATGTTTGTGTTCAGCTGACAAATATTAGTTCAGTTGTTTAGGGTTAGGTAAGGGTTAGGTGTGTTTGAGGTTGATACAAACTTTAAAGCCATCTGTGTCACCTTCTTTAGATTTTAATCTATTTTTATGTTTGAATTACGTCTCTTTTTATGTTGTGTGTGTAATATGTGTGGGCACATGGTCCTGGAGTTTCAGGCTTTTTGATTTCGGTGGGTATAGTGTTAATCTCTGCAAACAAGGATCAAATGCCAATTTAACCTGTTCGGTTAAATTGGCATTTGGCATTAAATTTTTTAATATTATTTGAAAGCAAGAGTGGACTTTCTGAGTGTGAGAGCAGAGTTTTAAGAGAGAGCAAAATTATATTTGAGTGTGAAAACCAGAAATTGCTCTCAAAGCAAACAATTGCGCTCTTGATTAAAGATAGGAAAATACCCCCATAGGATTCCCCTCTCCACAACAGCATGTACAAACAGGTTTGTGGTTTAAGATGGTGTCGTAAATCTGGGGGTGAACCACTCTTTCGGCTTTTTATATGGAAAAATTTAAAAGAAAAAACATATTTGTCATATTGGCCTATATGAGCTGTTAACTGGTGATTTGGTGCTTATTGTAAAGTAATTATAACAAACAAACTGCATTGTAAAATCTCAATAATTACCAAAGTAAATAAAAATCTAGTTCGTTTAACTTTGAAATCATTTACATTATTTGTGATTAAGCCATGATTTAAATGTAATGAACTACTAAATATTGACATGTGCTTTAAATGTAAATATTGCTCTTTGCATTGCTCCTTGTGTCCTCTTACCGGCAGGCCAACAGAATCTCCTTTGTCACCTTTTCTTCCTGGTGAACCAGATCGTCCCTACAGAAAGAGCCACACACATTCTTTCATCTCCATAAAGATAAATAAGTTGTTTGAAATACACGTTTACACAGTGCCAAATTTCTTTTAAATGAATGAGTTAATTGTTTAATCTAAAGAATGTATTTACCCGTTTAACAGGTGAAGTAGATCAATTAAAAGTACTTACTGCACGCCCAGGAAAACCATATTCTCCTTTTTCACCACGTGGTCCTATTGGTCCCTAAAATATTACCAAATATACAAACAAACAAAAAGAAAACACTTAACTTTTGTACTGGAGGCATCAGCAACAATTTGTCATTAATTTAATGACTCACCATAAGTCCAGCAAGTCCTGGGAGGCCACGATCACCCTGTGAAAATCCCAAACAGAACAGCACTGAAGATGATCTTAAATACATATTTTCTTGGTAATAATTATGAATTATTTTTTGTCAAAACCATCTGAATGTTCCTGATTCTAGTTTTGCAAAGGTTGTAGTGTGCTGTATTTATAAAAAAAATAAAATACAATGAACGAGATTAGTTTGTTGTGTTCTGTTTTGTTCTATGGTATTTTATAGATAATAAATAAAGTGTAAATGTGAAGTACTGTATGTGTTAGAACTCAGCGACATGTTGGCCTGCAGCTGTTTGGGTAAAATTTTTATTGTTACATAAAAGTGACTTAATATTGGTTTAATTATTTTGTGAGAGAGGGGCAGATTATATATATACAGTGAGGAAAGTAAGTATTTGAACACCCTGCCATTTTGCAAGTTCTCTCACTTAGAAATCTTCGAGGGGTCTGAAATTTTCATCGTAGGTGCATGTCCACTGTGAGAGA
>JBAMHW010000008.1:10107606-10126467 GCA_037177495.1 Rhadinocentrus ornatus | reverse complement strand
TGACTGCTTAAACCAGGTTTCAAGGGGCACTAAGCTCACTGAGTCTAAAAAGTAATTTGCAATTTTGTAATGTTAAGATTTTCACAACCCACTATTAGCCAATGCTGGAATGATAATAGCTCAGAGAAAAAGAAAGGACCCTTCACCCCCGCCCTGCCTCCTTTTCCCCCAGCATCCTCTTTGCAGAGTGCATTTCCTTCCTAAGCCACTTGTGTTTTCCCTCTTTGCTAGATTTAGCTCTGAGATAGGCGTATTCTCCCAGATAGTGTTATTTATTCAAACTTTCAGTTTACTCAAACATCAGTTGAGGTTGTGGGAACAGTGAGAGGTGAACATTTTTCACTAAGAAAATGCTGGTTGCTGGGATGAATAGGTATTATGGACAGGATATTGAAACATAGATTGTAAATTTGATATGATATGATATGATGATTTCAACAGTATTTATGAGTAATGTTTTGGAGGTTGAGGTTTTATGCATGCAGATGAGATGTAGTGTTTTGCTACAGAAACTTGACAAGTTTTTTGATGATTGTTTTGACTTTGCACTAGGCTCCTGTCAATTCTTTCTTGAGTAATCCTCCCCAAAATCTGAAATTTTAGTATTGAAGTTTAAAGTTGAAGTTTTAAACATAGATCACACCATAAGGATACATGAAGAATTAAACCATTGAACCATTAAAATCTGCAATAATTTGCTTTTCTGTCCTTAGATTTAGTGAGCTCTCACTTTCACATCTTGCACCTTTTTTTGACTGTCAGGTAATTTCTGAGGGAGTTCTTACTTTGTTTTCCTCTAGATTTTTTTTTCTCCAAGAATCATTTGTAGCCCAGGCAACTTTCTTTGTTTAATTAGAATCAATAGTAGAAGATCTCTGGAAGGACTCCAAGGAAGTTGTTGGAGACAGCAATGCTTTGCTCATCAAGTTGCTAAAATGAACCAGTCTGACATGGACTAAGTTATTTGGAAAATGATCGTTATTATAAATAAGACATATTAAAAAAACAAAACAAAACAAACATTGTTAGTTGTAACTGTAAGGTCAGCCTGTGGACCCACTGGTCTCCAACAACAATTAAATGTTAGTGCTTCTGTTGCAGCCAGTGGATATCCAGACAATATCCTGAATGTCCAGGACAAGATTTGTAGTGCTATCTGGTAGCAAATATTCAAATCCAAACTCATTTATAAAGCTAATACTCGTGTTTTTTAGCCAATACATTTGACACCCTTTGTTTTCCACATGGATTATCCATCTGCATGAATGTACGCTCAAACAAGATCACACAAGCAACCGATCATAGATGGACACAGGAAAACCTTTAGAACCAAACTGTCCCCTGCCTCCAAATTCGTACTAGAAATGACCACCTTAGGTACTATACATCCAATTTGGTTGTCTTAGATTTGATATCATATGCTAGTTTGAAGCTAATTTAAAAAATATATAAAAAAATATAAGCACATTGCATTTTAACATGGATCAGATCAGCTTACAAAAACTAAAGCAACAAGTTATGGACAACAAATACCGAAACCTCCCACATTTGTAAAGATTCAGTAAACCTATGATTTTCCACTTTTGGTTTTTATGATTTTTTGGGGGGTTTTTCATGTTGGGGAATTTTTGGGTTTGTTTTTTTGTTTTTTTTTTTTTTTTTTTTTTTTTTTTATGAAACCAGGTACCTGTCCAGGGTGTACCCAGCCACCTGCCTGATGACAGCTGGGAGAGGCTATAGATTCTCCAAAACCCTGAATTGGAAAAAAAGGGTATAAAAATAGGTGGATGTGGAGTGAGGCAGTTGAGCAGCTATAAAGTGTCAAATTAATTGTGAATCTTACAAAACAACAGCATATTCTCAAAACAGAGCAAAGTGTAAGGGTTGCAAGCAGTAGACATGAACATGAGTTGTAACGGAGAAACTGACCAGAGAACCAGACTGGGTAGGGTTTTTTCTTTTTTTTTTTATTGTTGATTTGTATGTGCTGACCCAGCCAACCACTCTCTGGGACAAACAGGAAGCCATTTATCCATGGCCAAATTTCCCGACAGCTTACTTACTGCAGCTCCGTGATTGTCTTTGTTCTTGTGTCAACCAAGAGACAATCATGATTTTAGGATTAAATTAATTTCTGGAGCTCAGGCCAGTTATGTAAGAGATGATAACAATATAGCTCTGTCATAATGGTCAGACAATAGTGGAACAATAACAGATAAACAGTATTAATAAGTGATTTTCATACATGAATAAAAAAGAATTCAAACTTATATTAAGTGTGTACTCTGTTCAACTTGGCCCATGCAAAATATGTGAAACACAGATGTTTTAAATGAGTCACAGAATTGAGAATTACTGTTCATTTAGATAAATTTCCTGTGCAAGCAAATAATTAGCTTTAAAGTTTTCTGCCATTGGTCTTATAGGGTTTTTGTTCTCTGCCATCATTAGGGGAGGATCATTTCTATCATTCCCAGTCCCTAGAACATCCAGTACATCTAAAGGTTACTAAAAAAAGTGGAAGCCTACATTTGTTGTCACCAAAACTAATTATTTATGAGAAGTTCACTATGCTTTTGTAATGCCAATACACACTATATATTTATTCTAAATGGTGATAGCTATTAATATGATTGCAAACATAGACAAACTTCTGCAGGAAACATTTTGGTGTGTGTGCTCAGGTGGGTGGATGGTTAAATGAAGTATATGTGTTTGGCCCTAAAGAACATTTTTTATTTATCCATCCATCCATTTTCTACCGCTTAGCCTGAGTCGGGTCGTGGGGGCAGCTGCCTAAGCAGGGAAACCCAGATTTCCCTCTCCCTGGCCACATTCACCAGGTCATTCAGGCGGACCCCGAGGCGTTCCCAGGCCAGCCGAGAGAAGTAGTCCGTCCAGCGTGTTCTGGGTCTTCCCCTGGGGTCTCCTTCCAGTGGTCGAAACACCTCACCAGGAGGCATTCCTAAACAGATACCCGAGCCACCTCATCTGGCTCCTCTCAATGCGGAGGAGTGACTCTACTCTGAGCCTCTCCCGGATCACCAAGCTTTTCACCCTATCCCTAAGGGAGTGCCCGGCCACCCTGCGGAGAAACATCATTTCGGCCTCTTGTATTTGCAATCTTATTCTTTCGGTCACCACCCACAGCTCGTGACCATAGGTGAGGGTAGGAACGTAAATTGACTGGTAAATCGAGAGCTTTGCCATCCTTCCGGCACTCGTGAACAAGACCTCGAGATACGTGAACTCCTCCACTTGGGGCAATTATACCAACATCAGCTATATTATCTAATTGGAATTCATAGAGCAAATCCCATTCTAACTGAAAACACATTACATCAGTAATACAAAGACTAACAAACTTGTTTATTTTGATTTCTTTAAGCAAAATACCATCTAGCACATTTAATTCAGTCATAGCTAAACTTAAAAACAGAAAATCGATATAACTTATATGTACAGTAGTCTTTCAGTTTCCAGAACCAGCTATACAAAGCATCAGTGGTTTTCTATGAAATACGTTTTCACGTGTGATCTAACATTTTGCTGCTCTGTGAAGCTAATTTTCTATGCAAAAGTCATAGGGGCTTTAGTTAATCGGCAATGACAAATAAAATTTTAACAATTGATTAGTATTACTTTCACATTTGTTCACAGAAATTAACTTTAAAAAAAGTTAAATATATTTTCTAAACATCTTCAACACATACCATCATTACTAAAGTTTCATTAACATTAAAGAAGTTTCATAACTGAAATCACGAAGGACTTCTGTTTATTTTGTCTGCATTTCTCAGTGGAACCAGTCATCTCACTGGTTTCATTAGAAATAAGCTGCTCGTCCTTCAATAAATGTCCCATGAAGGAATATAAATAATACATTGCATTGGCTTTAAATTACAAGTCTTTGAGGAAACAGTCAAGTCCAACGCAGCTACCAATTTGTATCTTGTGATGTAAAGAAGTGATATGAGTTAGAGAAGGATGGGAGCCTTTAATGCCGCCAGACGGTGTTCTGAGCTCAAGCCAGCAGACGGAGTCCTGTGTCCTTGACCCTGTCCTTCTCCAAAATGTCATTGGCACATTTTTCTTTTCCTAGCTGTGTAGAAGGAGGAATACTTCCTATTTTCAATGTCCCTTATGTCTTCTGTCAGCTTACCACCTGGACTCCTGTCCAGCCATGTGTCCTCCAAATGTCATTCCAAATAATTCAAAATCTCTTGGCGCTATGAGTAGATAGTAATGACTTCTCGACCTCCTCCACGAACCAACAAAACACGGTCCAGGCCTTCCATTAAGACCTCCAAGAACTCCATGTCTGAAAGAAACATGGTTAAGGGCACATTGTACAGATCAGCTGATTCATATAGTTTTGGGAATTGCTTTTCGTCAAAGTCGTTGCCAAACATACAATCCGTAAAACATTTAAATTCACTGTAATGTTTATTTATTTGCAACTAACATGGTTAATTTATTTAATTGTTAGGAAATTAAACAACAGGCCCAATGTGCAACTACCATTAAAGGTACAGTGTATCTTTTTTTGTTTTTTTGTTAGCAAAAATCAAGAATTGCTTTCATAAATGCATATTTTACCAAAGTCTAATCACAATCCCATCCAAATGAAATCTGAAATCAAAATTTTCTTGTAGCTTAAAATTAGATGTTTATAAATACATAGGTGGCGGCGCACCCAACTGAAGCCTGTGTAAACAAGCCAAGACGACGACCGTGGATGATTCGGCTTGCCAGCTTACATTGAAATGGAGGACCATCTATATTCTTTGCCCGCGAGACGGAGGAAAAAATAGCCAAGAAAAGAAAAAGAAATAATAACCGGGAGAAAATAAGAGTGTACATCGGTGGAGCATTTACTAAAAGGAGGCAGCTGATGAGGAGAGGGACTTCAAAGCTAACGCAGCGGTTGCAGCTTTCTGCTGGATAGGTGAGTTTTTGCAATCTAACAGCGACGTTTATTTTTGTGTTATGTTAGAAACAGGGCAGGGTGGTCCAGCAACTACTTTATCCTCCAATTTAAGTCAGATCATTTACTGTTACTTGCTATATAAAAACGGCAGAAACGGCTAATTAGTTAGTTAGCCTACAGTAGAAAAGCTACGTTGCAACAGTTTTCAGTTGTTACTCTTCACAGAAGTCATACCAGTTGGCGACCGTGCGCGCCTTTCAGACGTATTTTTTGAGAGCTTTCCCTCATGTTTCATATTTTATTTCAGCTGATTTGTCAACGGGATGGAGGTAGTTGTTGTTTGTCAGACAAAATAGACCAAAGTAAAACCAGTTTCTCGGCGTGATTTAATCACCAGAACCGCAGAATTCTAACGCAAAAGTATATCTCAGATAATTATTTTCTATCAATATGTTGCCCACCTCCCTGGATAAATCAGCTGAAATACATGTTATGAAACACAGAGTAATGATACAGCAGTGCCGACAGTCCACTGCCTCTGCTTTTACTCCCTCTTTCTCTCCCTCTTCAGAATTCTAACTTTTTTCACATAATTTTCTTTTCTTTTCTTCAGTGGCCCTAATACTTTTCTGTATGAATGAAATTAGTGACTGCTGCAAAAGTCATTACATTCCTTCAAAGTAGCAACATTTCTTAAAGTTGCTTACTAAAAAACAGTATATATTTCAAAGTAGAGCTGATTGGCTTCTATTTGCTTCTTGAGCTAGGGCTGATAAAAATAATAATAACAATAATAATAATAATAATAAATCCAGATTATAGACCCACCTGTTCTCTGCTGCATTTAAATTGTTTTTATTTATGCTTTAAGTTTCTATTGAGCTTGAATTTGTTTTAAACTTTATCATGTTTTATTACTGTTTTTATCTAATGTTTTTTTCTTTTTCTTTTCTCTTTTGTTTTTAATTTAATATAATGCTTAGTATATCTGACGTTTTCAATGTCTCTGTAAAGCACTCTGAATCACCCTGTTATTGAATTGTGCTAAACAAATAAACTTGCCTTGCTTATGCTTTTTTCCTGTTTATGCAAAGCTAAGCTGCTGTTACCTGTAGCTTTTAAGAAAGTGAATAAAAATTGTCAGTGTTGCAAAATCTTTTATCTTATCTTACAGTTGCTAGCTAAATTCCAGTCAGTTAATCTGCAGAGTAGCAGACAATTATTCGTAGCTTTAAGAAAGTAAATAAAATTGTTGCAAAAGTAAAACTATTCCTTAAAAATACCAACATTTCTTAAAGACACTGACTAAATGAGAGAATGTTTTCCTTTCTGACAGAAAGACAATTGGCTACTGGACAATAAAGTTGCAATAATCAAGGATACAGTTCTCATCTCCTTTCTTGTTCTTAGGCGGGCCTGGCATGTTGAGAAGGACCAGCTCTGAATTATGGGATTTTTTTACCACCACCTCATTCAGCTTCACAGCTGTGTGCATCCTCCTCACATTGGACTGGTTGCTAGAGTACATCAAAGACATTAGTTAATGTACTGACTGGAAAAAAGACAACATCCTTTCCTATGTAACAAAGTTAAGCAGTGTAAAATACAATACTATAAATCAACTGCATACAAGAAGCACAGCATAGATGGCTATGTGATTGGATGAGCTTACATGCAAGTAACTTTAAGCTTGCTTTATTTCCATGCATCCTTGGCTAATACAAACTAAAGTGAACTGCTTTCACACTTGCATGCTGATGAGGATCATTTTCAAAGACATGCACATGCACAAAGAGTTTCTGTACAGGTAACCACAAGTAAAAGACGTGGCAACTTACAGATTCTCCCACTCACTGGAGGAAGGGAGCAAAAACAACACATCCAACATTAACAACAAAATAAGCTGTTTAACAAACAAATGACATCATACTGTAAGAACTGCATGAATGCATTTGTCAAAACGACTGGATTAAATTAACTATTGAAAAAGATTAAGGTAAAAATAAATTCAAGCTTAGGCTATGATTGAACTATGTTAATACAGAATAAGATTAAATGTATAAAATACTACCCTCAAACATGCAGGCAGCGGCTTTGCAATTTGACAAAATCAAGTGTGAAACAAAATAAAATGTGAAAAAAAGGCAACACATTTTTAAAGTCCATCTTTATGATTTCCTGCAGGAAAACTGGATCTACTTACGGTTTCATATTAAACATGTCCTTTACAGCAATTCCTTCTCTCTGCTTGTTCCTTTCATTGAGCAGTTTGTCTTTGGTCCACGTCATGTGGACACGATCTGGTGTGGCACCTGCGTCTTTGTCTATCATTGCAGAGTGAGATGCCGTGTTCCGGTCGTGAATCAACTGGGGCTAAACAAAGAACAGGATGAGTTGAGCTGAGTCAGTCATAAAGGCATTAAATAATGTGTTCCACTATTTCACAGTATAAAGTAATTTGGAAATAAGTCAAGAAATTGCATGAACACTCAAGTGAGGAGCAAGTTTATGGACATGAAATAACATGCAGTGTCTTTTGGAGATTAAACGTGCCGATGAAAGCCTTGATCTGCTTACATGATTTTTGTAACATGCCTGGAACAGAAGTGACATCAGCATAAATGTCCACAAGAATCTACACGAACACATCCCTTTCCCTAATGTGTTTAACAAATACTTTCATGGTGTACAGGACTAACATGAACTGGAACCGAAACTAAATAACAACAATAAAAATATATTTCAAAACTGAACTAGGAATGAAAAGTTAGGGAGAAACAATTACATCCTTGGACAGGAACGATGAAGCTCTGGCAATAAACAAAATAAACCAAGGAGCTTTTATACAGAGATGATAATTACTAATGAGGAATAAGTAATTAGGAAACAGAAACAAAGTCAATATGAGGAAAAAAATAAAACTTGAGAAAAAAATCTAACCAGAGCTGCACTAAAAACAGAACTAAAACCTACAGATCATGTCGAACAGTTGACATAATCTTATTCATCTATCCATCGGCTATACACACTGCAGAGACTGGAGGCTATCTGTTATCAGGCAAGAGGCCCATGTGTTTGTGTATCCCTAATTAATTGGTGCACATTTCAATATGTTTGGGGGTTAATACAAGGGACATTGTGCAGTCAGGCCTGAATCTGAAGAGGAAGTTGTGGAAAATGCAAAAATGATCCTTTTTTTCCCCAGGTGAGTATCACTTAATTACTCATTGAATGTTCTGCATCATGTTGTGTGTCTGCACACACTGTTGGATGTTTTACATCCAAATTATTATTTAATATTATTTAATTTGCTAGATAGTTTGAAATGTTATGCTAGGTAGTCCCTTGATTTTCAACTTATGAAGCAAATATAAAATATTCTTTAATAGTTTTGTAAAACAAGCAAACTGGCATTGCTGCTGGCTTTATTTATTGAGAAACATTTCATATCATAATTTTTGTCAAGTCAAACCTGACAAATGCAGTGCAATGTGTTCTTAGCTGAAAAGATGAGAGAGGCAGACTTGACCGATGCTCCAAACATTCCCAATGGGTGGCTGTAGATTTGGTGTAAGGACCTTAAAACCAATCTGCATGTGTGCTTGTCATTCTAACTTGTGTGGTCATAGATATCAGCGTTTAGCACCCAAAACAAACAATTTATTAACCTCTGGAAGGAAATAGTTCGCTGGAAGAGCAAATGTATTGACAAACAATTGCTCTAATGGTGGGACTACACAGTACATTTAATGCCACTTACTGAAGACTTTGTCATCCTCTAGTGGCAACTTTTCATCTCTAAGAGTCTTCAAGTCTTTCCCTGAGCAAGGCTCGTAACCCACTCAACCCTATACACCAAAATATGGCAGCCCACTGCTCTCTAGTAAATCCACTAGAGATGGGTAAAATGCAGAGCCTAATTTCCCAGTTGGGTTGAATAGAGTAAAATTGCTGTTTTGCAACAAATGTAGTTGCAGACTCAAATTAATCTGAGCATGGCACAGACAGCTCAGCTTACAGTGACAGCTTTGTGGAAAATATTGCAGTATGTACAGATGATTAATGATGGTAAGGAAGTATGATACACGAAGGGAGCAATGGCACCATGGATGGTTGCTAAAAACTGTTTGGTTGCCATGGCTACCTTATCCTCTGGAATGGTCTGAATGCTGAGGGGTGAGGCATCAATGCCAGACCTCTTCCTCCTCTTTGCTGAGCCACGCGATACATCTGTAATGCTCTGAATCTGAGCCAGTCGTCCAATCACAACACAAGAGTCAAAGATGAGATGCACTGCAGCTTTTGTCTGTTTTTAAATTAGAATATTTCCAGTTGAGATGTTTTTCCAATGAGTTGTACATCTTGTGTGTTTTACAGCATTTACTGAGCATACTGTTGTGCTATTTAGTACATCATAATCTGGCATTTATAATGCTTCATCGTACCTCTCTCTCCCTCTCAGTACGGGACAGCTGCATCTGTTTGAGTATTTGAGATCTCTGCTCCATCATCAGCGTCTTCTCATATGTAAAGGCCGAGATGTCACTGTCATGCTGGAAAGATATACCGACATCTGCAAATTTAGTACCAATAGATGATGACGTAGATTTAAAAACAAACTGCAAACTGTCTCACCATTTCTACCACCTCCACCACTGCATCCAGACGTAGATGGTAGAGAAACATCTGGAGGTCTTTCTTCATCTGGATGGAGTTGTCATCCATCTGGGCTACTGTGAAGATTCGCATTTTGCACTTCCTCCACACCTAGAAAGACTTGCATCAGCACCAGTTGCCAATACATAAGCCTCACATCCAATGTATTTCTCAGTATATAAGCTCTCCTAAAGCAGCACTAAACATTACAACAAATACTTTAATATGTTATGAAGTGTAAAAATCCCAGCCATTGCACTGAACATCAAGAGATGGTGACTTTTCTTACTATAGTGCTGTGGAGAACACACACCTTGTGCTGATTAAGCAGAAATGGCAGCAGCATGAGCAATCCACCATCATGTACGATCCACCACACGTCAATAGTGCCCTCCTTCAGACGCTCTTGGTTGCCAGGGAAATGGTCGATGTTCTTAGCAACCAGCAGAGCCTGATGTGCTGAAGTTGTCTCTCTCACCGTCTCTGGATGATGAAAGACAGAGTGATGTTGGGACATTTCAGATGATCCAATATCAGGGCTCTTAAGCCTGGTACACACAAAGATTTTTGGGCTGTTTTTGTCCCGATTTTGCCTCTTCCCAACCTCGGAGGGCAAACGCCCAATCATCGTGAGATTTCCCTGTACAATTATCATTTGGTCTGAGGTGTGTTACAAGCAGATTTGTCCCGATAATCCGCTCCAAAACGTGTCATAACCGACAATTGGAAATATTGAACATGTTGAATATTTACCACCCGTTCTCTTCATGTGTGTGGTAAAAAGCCAATGACTAATGAATTGTGACTGTGTGGATGGGGACGTTGGTCGGAATGTAGCCAATCAGAGAGCAAGCTGGCTGGGGAACAAGGAAGTATATAAAGTCTGCGTTCACGCTGTCTCCAGCCTGTTATTTTTTTCAGTTCTGGCTTTTTCTTTTAACAATAGTCCCAAGACCACCATCATTCCCTCGTCCCTCGTCCTATATATCCTCTTCCATGCTTCCATGTTGTGTTTATTCGGTTGTTACTAAGGTTTCTTCTTACTCGTTTTTTGCCGGTTGTTGCTATGGTTCTTCTTCTATATTTTTGTTAGATGCCGTTTGGTCACATGAGAGGTCCAGCTCGGAGGACTAGATTGTAGATGAGTTGCGGGACAGCATTGTTATGTGTGTTGTTCTTTGATTAGATTATCGGAGCACACCACACACAGTATGATCAAAACTGTTTAATGCCTGATTTTTTATCTTCACGTTTGAGGTCTCGAACCGATAAACTTTACACTACTCAAATAATTTTTTAAAAAATTCTGTTCATGAGCAGCATCAACAAAGTTGTTGTTGCCATCAAAATCTGATATAATGAAGTTTGTCATTGAAAACATTTAAATAATTTCCTTTTTTGCCACATCTTAGAAAACATCCCAGCCTTTCTGCAACTGGGATTAGTAATTTGTGCTCGTCTTATAAGATAATAATGTTCAGTTTACCTATGAAGTTCTGCCTTGCAGAGGAGTCTCGGGCTTGTTTCCAGCCTGCTGGCCAGGCCATCAGGACAGCATTGTGCTTCATTCCTCCCAGCCCTGCAGACTGGATTAATATGGAGAACCCATCCCGCAGGTTGGAAGACACCACTACATGGGAGAAGCCCTTTGTCCTCTCTGCAGCCATGGCTGCTTTCAAGTTCTACAGGTGAGGGAAAAGCAGTTGATAAAGAAAGCAACGTTAGAAAAGCTGACCTTGACATACAGAGCAGGGGACTAAACAAACCTGCTCTCCAGTGTGGGCATCCTTCTTGCGGGCCATGTATGTTCCCTGCAGGACTGAAGAGACGATGGTGAGTCCCTTCCCTGCTTTCAGCTGTGTGGTTAAAGACAGGAGACGAGGGTGCTTCACTGCCAGGTCTGAGTCCAGCTTACACAATACCAACAGCTGTGGCCTGAAAAGATGAATAATAATAATTTATTTTAAAAAAGAGTAAATCATGTGACTTGAATACAAAAGAAAATGAACACCAAAAAATGTATAGCAAACAGGAGGAAGACCATCCTCACCTCCAGTTTTTGGTGTGCAGCGGTGCTTCCTCTAGGCGGATGAGAGCATAGCGTGCTGCATTTAAGGACAGACCCCTGATCCCATCACCCCATTCCTTTACTGCCCTGCATCCAAAAGGCCCAAATAGAAAAGTTTCACTTCTCTTCAAGATGTCACACATACATTTTGGATCACATTTTTAGCTCGTTATAATCAGCTATGTTCCACTGACTGGCTTTAGTAATGTTCAGAGTCAACGTTAATGTTCCAAAATCAGCTTCAGCGCTGCAGTAATAAACTAAAAGCAGTGAGGGTAAAAGAAGCTTTCTTTGTGTTCCACTTAGACCTAAAATAATCTTTCTAGTAAAGCCATAAACAAAACCTTGCTATAATTAAAGTGTTCATGTCGACTTTAATAACATTGGAGTTTTTAAGTAGTATTGACCTCACACTCACCCTTTGTATTCAATGTATTTGTAGATACAGCCGGCTATCACGATGGCAAATATTGCATAGTACCAGGAGGAGATGAACATGAGGGACAGACAGAGACTCATCCCTAAGAAGGATAAAGTCCTACAGGAAACAAACACACTTATTATATCGTCACAGAATGATGATTGAGGAACATCTCCGGGGTTATTTAAGATCTGTTCTCACCAGTGATAGAATTTAAAGCGAGGTCTCCAGTTTGGGGTACAGAGCAAAGTCTGAACAGCACAGGCCAGGTTGACAAACAGATAACACATGAGGAAGAACCTAATAATCGGAGACACAATACAGATTGTAAGAATACAAAAATTAAGCAAGAAGAGTGAGTATTTGGGATTATGTCAAACTACATACATGGAAAGAATAGGGGCCACATCATCCAGAGAAGCAATGAGAATTCCTATCTCACAAATCCCAACCGTCAGCAAAAGAGCCCAAGTGGGCTCACCATTAGCCTTCCCATGACCAAAGACCTGAAGGAGAAACAGAATACTAAGCTCTGGTGAACATTTCAGAGAAGACAGTATATGCAGGTCACAAAGTCACTGCTAGACAGGGCTTCATTACGACAGATGAAAAGAGCTTTGGTTTAAATCCCACTGCGCTATTGAAATTTTAAATACTGTATGAATGTTGATTTTTCTCAATAAATTATTAACAAAATATCTCAAACAAATCTTCGCCATTTATGTCAACATAAACTGATCATTTTTGAGAAGAGATTAGATTCAAGAATAGCAATTTGAAGTCAGTGAATGCTGGGAAGTTGTTACGGTCATATTAAAACAAGTGTAAAACGATCAAGAATTAAATTTTTTATGTAAAATGCAATGATACAATTAGTATAAATATTTAAGGTACTTGCATGTAAGAATGGGATGATGCCATCACGAGCTATGGCCTGCAACAGCCGGGGGGCAGCAGTCAGGCTCTGCAGCGCCGCACCACAACAGGAGAAAAATGAGCCAATCACAATCACCCAGGATGACGGCCAAGCCAGAATACCGATTACAGGGTTCTTCTTTACTGAGTCACCAAACCTGAAATACCCCAGATCATGTTTATGGTTCAATCAGTATGAAAACTCCTACTTTGTTGCATTATGCAAGAAAAAATAATCATGTCACTTTGTATATAAAGAATATGTCTCAAAAAGCTCTTTAAAAAAATGCAGAATGGGGTTTTTAAACTTTTTCTTACTTGTCTCTCAGCACCACTCCTTCAATACAGGCCCCAAACAAGACCACAAAGGAAATATCTAACCACAAAGTTAAGATGGCAACAAGTAACTTATTTGCATCATTTTACCCACAGAATGAAAAATCTAACGGAGGAACTTGATCTACTTCTGTCCTATTTATAGGCTGGACACACTCAACACGCACACACACACACACACACACACACACAAACAAACGAACATAAACACACAGAGCCTAGCGGATACAGATGAAAGAGGTAGTGAGAATAGCCATGATAGTTCCTATCGGGATGGATCTCTGGGCATCACGAAGGTCACCAGACCTGTTAGAGCCAGCCATTATGCCTGAAATAAGACATACTATAAATTATTACACTGCAAAAAGTAAGTTTGCAAAGTTAATATTTATTGAGTTGAATTTTCTTTATTTTTGCCTTCAACTTTAGCTCCTTCAACATTCAAGATACCTGTGACAGATGGAAAGTATATCCCCACCAGTAATGTGAAGTAAGTGGTGATGTCACTGAAGACGTAGCTCTTCTGTGGATCTTTGACTGGTTCCTCAACTGGTACTGAAGTCAGTTTTTCTGTCTCTATCACCATATCAGCTGGGCCATAGTTGCCCCACAAGTTATCTAATAGAAAAACAGAGAATTTTTCATTTAACTGGGAAATTACCAGAACATTGAACATATTTTTTCTTTTTTTTTTGCATGCTTTTTGTCTTACCTTTGATAACTCCACTTAAGAGCCCGGGTATGGCCTGTATTTCCGTCAAGTTATTTAAGGAGAAATATTCATCACAGGTTGCGTTGGGATATTTACTATCACAGAAGAGACTCCACAGGTCGGTGGTGACGGTGTTGTTATTTACTGCTTCCATCTTTGAGCACTTATCAAACATGTCATTCTTAAGAGAGCGATTCCCCAACAAACAGACACTGTAGAGGAGAAGAGTCAGGTTGAAGTTTATGTTCAGTGCAGTTGCAGATGGAGCTTTGGTTCTCAGTGAAATGCAATAACTGCTTTTAGTTCTGATGCAGCAGTTGATTAATTATCATAATCGTCCGAGACAAAGAACTTTACATTTTTTTCTCCTGACAATTATCAAACTATTAAAAACCTTCAAAACCTATATACAATACATAAATGTACAGGAAGTTTGTTTTTCACCCAAGATAAATTTTTTTATAACCTTTATTCGATAGATTAGTATCTCCTTTGCAAGAGAGCCCTGCTGCTGCTGTAAATGCTGCTGCAACAATACTGGGTTTGTCTGTATATGACCTGTGCTAACTTTTCTTGTGAAGTTACACTATATAAACAAGTCCAAGACAAAATGAAGTACTGATATAAGTGATTTGCAAATAATTAAATTCTGTCTTAATTTCCTTAAATGGGTCACTACTGAATTTCTGGCAGATTTTCCCACTTTGCCATCCCCTACAAAGGCAAGATGGCACCCATCCTGCATCCTGTCTCTTCTCTGAGCTCTTTCCAGCCAGTAAAGGTCTGTCTGATGTTGACTTTTGTCTTATCTCGTGCTCTTTCACGTCCATTCTTCCTTTTCCTAGTTTCCTTCTTTCCTCCTGGGTTTCTTTTCTAAATCAACAAAGAAACCCAAAAGGTGGGTAGTCGGAAGCTCAGAACTTCTCTAGTGTTTGGGAATTTAGGTTGTATCTTTATCCGCAGAATATGCAACTAAACAAACACAAACTAAGAACTACATTCCTGGTGATTACAGTTTGCTGGTTAAATGGCTAATTAGCTGTCAATCTATGGAGCAAAAAACAACTTGAAATTTTTCTGAAAGCACTTAACAAAATCTTTGTTTTGATTTATTGATGAGATTATTGTAGTTTTTCAGTAGGAAGAAGGTTCTTATCAGAATAACTATATTGCTTTTAGTCACTTACCTAAACTCTGGTGGTTCAATAACTGTCTTGATCACGCCTGCATAAGTTGCCATGATGGAAAGCACCACACAGGAAAGAAACACCAACGCCAGTTTGTTAACATACCTGCAGCAAGAGGAGGAATGAAATTGAGCCTCTGAGTCCGTGTGATTGTTTTTTTTACAATCTGGATGAGTGGAAACTCACTTAACCCCTACAAACACTACAAGTGCCATCAGGACCAGGCAGCAAGTGCCATAGATGCGGATGTTGTTGAGCTTGGCGTCATCATGATCGAACACTGTGGCTGTGGGAACTATGTACGTCTGGTGGCAGACAGGCAGCAAAAACAGAGTGACCGAGTTAATAATCTGCATCAGATATGGACTGTGACGTGGTTGACGCTGTGTTAACGCACCAGCAGAATCTCTATGGTGCCCAGTATGTACAGTGACCCAGCAAAAGCAGTTCCAAGGTAAAAACAAAGACCCACTGCTCCTCCAAATTCTGGGCCCAAAGATCTGGAGATCATGTAGTATGAGCCACCGGCTATAAGGAAAGAAAAAAAATTTGAAAATTGGTAATGATGAGCAAAACGTGCAGAAATGTCTGCATTAAAGTTTTCAGAAGTAAGTAAACAATGTTTTGGATTTAAATAGATGCCTGTCAAAGTAACTTTTACATCCTCCGTCTGTACATCAAAGATTGCATTAACATATGTGATTATTTTTATTATCAGCTCAACTACAACATACCGGGTACAACTCCATTGGTTGCTATGGCACTCATCGATATAGCAGTGAGTAAAGTCTGCAGCGAAGAAAAACAAAACATGAATTATAGCTTCACAATTTAAAATTTTTGTTTTTACAAAGTGCTAAATTTACTTAAAATGCATTATTTAAAAAAGCTTAAATTCACAATATTGATATGTATTTTTAAGCACACATAAGCATTTTATTTTAGAATGCAAAATACAACAAATAACTTGCATGTCAAACTAATCTTTACAGTCAGCAAAAAAAGTATGTATGCATAGTGCTAAAGAAGCCAATTAAAATATTATTGATAACTTCATTCATTTGCTAAATAAAATAGTAGATAATTTATTGCAATACAACATAGAAAAAGCATGTAAAACTGAAATTCCATCAACAACAGAAAACACTGAAGTTTAATAAATGCAGGCTAAAAAACTTACTTGTATCATATATATCCATAGCTTAGTTGCTGAACAAATATGGAGCAGTTTGAAAAAAAAGGCTAAAAAATGACCCAGTATATACGTTTTGCTTCCATAGTTCAGCATCCAACTGCAGTTTAGTTCCTGTCATGCTACTGTGCTACTGATGGTGCCAATGGAGGCAGGTTGCAGGGATGGATGGTATTAAATCTTAAACCTTAAAGCTGCTTTTATCCCCATCCTCTGCGAGCTATTCTTCAATCTATTAATTTTACTGTCTCTGGTCAGGTTTAGGTGTTATACTTAATGGATGCAATTCCCATTACATGACTTGCTGCTATCAGTCACAAAACAGTTGCCTTGAAAAGTTGTCATCTCACAGTTCTGAAGCATTGAATGTGAAACTACTACAGTGTGCATACAAACAAAGGTTTATAGTTCACATTGTCTGGTAAGACTAAGCTAAGACTATATGGCTTGCTATGTCATCTTGTAGATGTCTACCATGTCTCTCTACTCAACAACTGATACTCAACATCTCACTGTGTCCATCACTTTTAATGATGTCTTTGCTACTTAAAGACTCACATGTTTGACATTATTTGACATTGAGCACTTAAAAAGGCATTGTGTGGTCAAAGGCATTAGTTTGCATACTCAGCAAGCTGAGTTTAAGTCCCATCCTACACATTTTCAGCCTTTTCAGTTTTCTACTATGTTCTTACTTTCTAATGACGAGGGTTATCATTTACGACCATTTACTGTATAAGTTTAAAAGACATGGGGTCATAACTAGATTGAACCTTTACTTATATTTACATTTACAGTGTATGTTGGTACCACAAAATATTTGATTTTTGATACCATTAAGTCAGTGACATGTGGTCAGGAGAGACACGTGAGACAGTGCCTCACCTGTCAGGATAAAAAAGAAAAATAGTACATAAAGTAAATATTAATATTTTCCACTGATCTGTGTTAAATATGCATTTTCAGTATGCCTCTACACGGTTTTGACATTTTTTTAAGTAAAATTAGCCGAATTTGAGTATTTCCCGATCAAAAACAGGGCAGAAAGCCCATGAGATGCACTGGCGAGCTGTGCCTCACCTCTGACTCTGTGATGCAATACAAACTGGGTTGCATGACGCTTGCCTGTTTCTGTTCCTCAGCATATCGACAATATAAACTTTACAGAAATATTTGTTATACACCATGACTCTCTACAGTCTGTGTAGTGCCTTTAATGTACGTGTGAGAGAATTATTCCTGTGCAGAGAAAAGTCAGCAGGTGAGGCAGGCAGTACTCTGCCTCACCTCAAGGAGGCACTGAATGTAATTGAAAAGGTAATTGAAAGAGGAATGATGGGATATGAAGCATTACCAGTGCATGCTGTTGGATGAATAGTGAAATAAGACTCTCTTTTCAGTTCTTATAATTGTAAATCTGACTCCAGAGGAGTCAGTGCCTCACCAGTCATGAACCTCATCACACCTCACTGCACTAAGTAGAAGGATTCAAACTGTAGAAGAGTGATGTTAGTGCTTTGTTCTCATCATGAACAAATTTAATTCAGGCTTTTTAAACAGTTATCTCTCTGTTTGATCATCTCGAGCTGCTGATGAAGTATGTTGCAGAAAAAAAAAGAATCAGTTAGTCATGTATTGTGACTAGTGCTCGCGCGGCGTCTCTGTAACCGCCGTAGCTCCGCAGAGGCTCGATTCGCAGCTCTTTCAGACCTGACATGCACCCTTGCTACATAGACGGTTACACGGAGGTGAGTTTACTGGCCGATACCACCCCTGCTGCCACCTTCAGAGTAGGAGAAGAAACTGCAACACAACACCAACTATGCGCACCCCCTACACTCGAGTGCAAGAGCACACTCACCAGCGTCAGCTATGCCGTAACTGACCGCATGCAGAGCAGCAGACAGCATAAATCCACCTTAAGATTAAGCATTGCTATCAGTGTATCATGAATTTAAATGATTTTTATGTTTTATTTTTGCACTTTAAATTACAAACTTGACTCCAGACATGTTGTTCTGCTCAGGTTTTTATGGATTGATCAAGTTGCCCAAAGGAGACAAACGCTTCACAGTTCTTATGTCACCAACAGTAGGTCAAGAAACTTGGTAGGTGAAGCTGTCAATTACTCACACAGATGCAGCACATTGAGACCATGGCGAAAGATCCCAGGATTCCCGCTGTGCCAACAATCCAAGTAAGACGCAGAAACAGAATCACACCAAGAATATTCTGCATGCAGGGCAGGTAAACCCCAATGAATGTTCCCATTTGGGGGACCTGGAGATGCACAGATGCACACAAGTTAAAATGGAGGTATGAATGCACACACATGTCACACAGGTCTATCTATCTATCTATCTATCCATCTGTCTATCTATCTATCTATCTATCTATCTATCTATCTATCTATCTATCTATCTATCTATCTATCTATCTATCTA
>JBAMHW010000008.1:10082403-10101400 GCA_037177495.1 Rhadinocentrus ornatus | reverse complement strand
CCTCTTTCTGTAAAGTCCTCTGAGACAACTTTGTTGTGATATAGGGCTATACAAATAAACTTGACTTGACTTGACATAATGGACAGCACAATAAAGGGCAAAGTATGCTAATGTCTATCCCTTTACTTTTTATTATTTTGGGATGCAACACATTTAAATATTAGTGTCTCTTTAAACTGTTAACTTGGGAGTGTTTAAAGAAGAATGTTTGCACACCTCATCAACTTTATGGGAAATAAAAGCACAATCTGAACATGTAATTTCAAACAAAGATACGTTTCCTTTAAGCTCCAAGGTATGCATGATTGCTTTAGTATGAGATTGTTCATAGTAATCCAAAGAGAAATTATTGAAACTTAAACACATTCACAAAAAGCAAAACAGATTGATCTGTTTTTTGTTTGTTTTTTTTATCAACAAAGTAAGCAGTAAGCAAAGAATTTAATTAAACTACTTAACTATTGATCTCTTGATTTGGAAAAGAAATCCAAAAATTCCAAAGATTCACCATTAGGAATGATTGCCACCAGATGTCAGTATTTCCTCATATACAACTGCAGAATACCCAGCGTCAAAGCTCATAACATCCCAGAGAGTGTAATAGGTCATTATAATTGTGCATAAAATCAAAAAGAACAACAGAAGTATAGAAATACTGTGCACAGGATAGGTCCTAGGATAGAAACACAATGAAGTTGATTGCACAGGTAATGGAAAAGATGTGAAAGGGTTCTGTCTGCAGTTAGTTAACTTTTAATGAAAGAGATGGCTTGTGAAAATAAGTAGCTCCTTTGCCTGGATGTTCTGGTGCTCAAGAGGTGTAAAGAGCCCACCAGAGGGATGCACATCAAAAACCTGGGTAAGAGAGGTCTGAAAAGATATAATCTTGATGATTATGATGATGATCCGACTAAAACTTCACTGTTAGATTGCATTAAGTCACCTATCCTGCAACCTTTGCGTTAGCTTTGAAGTCCCTCTCCTCATTAGCTGCCTTGATCTGGTAAAAACTCCACCGATGTACACTCTTATTTTCTATGATTTCTTTTTCTTTTCTTGGCAATTTATTTCCTCCGTCTCACGTGCAAAGAGTATAGATGGTCCTCCATTTCAATGTAAGTTGGCAAGCTGAATCATCCATGGTTGTGTTGGCTCGTTTACACCAACCCCGCACCCTCCCCCTCCTCCTCCCCCCGAAACAGCGGGGACTCGCAGGTAAAACGCACAAGGCTAACAAGTCTGTCCCTTTTCAGCTACTAAATACAAAGATGGCGATGCAACATGGCAGCCTCCGGTTGGGTGCGCCGCCACCTATGCATTTACAAACATCTAATTCTAAGCTACGAGAACACTTTCATTTGGATGCGATTGTGATTAGACTTTGGTAAAATACATATTTATGAAAGCAATTCTTGATTTTTGCTAACAAAATACCCCAAAAAAACTACACATAATGTCTGTTTATAAAAGAGTGGACAAAAATACTTAAAAATCTAAAAGTGTTGTGACATGTTCAAGACTCCAAATTAATAAACAAATTACACTTAATAAAATTTAACTAAAGAACAAAGAAAATATTGACTGAAGAATTAAATTTTATTTTATTATGTTTTGCTGATCAGAAGATGACATCATTTAGTGACTTCTAGGACTTTTAGGACAGCCAATAGCTACTTCTCTTATTGAGGAGTTGGCAACAGCGCATCTGAAGCATTTCCACTAATAGAATATGCTGAGAACCAGAAGTTTATTGTAGCAATTCTGAGCACTTTTATTTTTAAGCATTGTATAGGCATCTGTTGTGGGCATTTTGGGCAGTTTTTCTGAAGTTTTTATTTTTCTTTATATCAATATCGGAATTATATCATATCAGCCTAATTAAGAAATATATCGTGATACAAGTTTTGGTCATATCGTCCAGCCCTACTGTATATAGACTTGTCGTCATCCTGGATAAGACCAACAACAGTGACGTCATCTGCAAACTTGAAGAGCTTTACTGACGGGTGTAAGAAGGTGGAGGTGTTTTTATGGAAGGAACATAGTACTGGAGAGAGCACATAGCTCTGGAGAGCACCAATACTGGCGGGGGACCAAAATATCCTACTTTCATGGACCCTTCAATTGTGGTCCTAATACTACCGATCTGACCCTAAAGGGTGGAGCTTGACACACTACAATCCACTGATTGTCCTTGTCCTTGTCCCTGGGGTACCTTGCCTTGGTGTTGGGGTGGCATGGCCCGCGGTGGTTTTGCCTGGGGCGGTCGGGTTCCGTCGGGTTCCTGGGCGGGGCTCTGCTTGGGGGGGATGGGTGGCCCTTGGATCTGTGGGATGTCCGCTCTCCATGCGGCCCGTGCCGCAGTGCCTGGTGCCTGCTGGGCCTGCTCACCGTCGCCTTGGGCTACTCCGTGCCCCTGTCCCGTCGTGCCGGGGGGCTCTGGTCTGGGGGCCCCTCTGCTATGGCCTGAGTGGGGCCGCTGCTCTCCCTGCTTTGGCCGACCTGGACTTTGCTCTGTGGACCTACCGGGCCATTCGGGCCTCGGGCTCCCCTCTGTCTCTCTCCCTGATGCTTCAGGGTGCGACGTGGTCAAAGCCCTCTTGCAAGCACACATTTCATCTTTGTTGCATGGTCACACATGCACGCTCACATTCACGCGTACATGCTCACAAAAAAGCTCGTCTCTTCATCCGCTTTCAACTAGATGTTGCTGATGTTTGTGTGTTGGTACGTCTTTTTACAGGTACATTTGATGACTTTTGTACTTTTTCATCATTATTCTATTTTCTTCATGTAATACTGTGGTAGTTTATATTGTTTTTGTGAATACCGACGTGATTTAAGCAGCCTAAACAACTTTTATTTTCATATTTCAATTCTGTCCTTTTCTCTTTTCTTCTATCTCCCTGTCAGGTTTGGCACTGACATATCAAGACTAAAAAAAATAAGATTATAATAAAAATAATAACAATATTCCAAACATCAAGTGCAGCCATTCATATAACATGTCTCCCTTGGTAGAGCAAATCTGTCCGGCAAAAAATGCCACACAGACCGCCGTTCTGTATGTTAGGACGCTGGACAGGACAGGGGGAAAAAAATAAATAAAAATTGTCACTTCTGTTGGACTTGGCCATGGGTTTTTAGCAGACATCTTACTCACAGATCTTGCACAGATTAAACGCCAATTTATGATCGATGCAGAAGATGGATACACAGACGGACAGTTGCGTCCTTTTCCTGCGTTGGTTACATGCATAATTTGGTCCATTTTCATGGAACTTAGCCATACGTTGATTGACGCCGAAAATGGAGCAATATCACCGGTAATCACAGGGGCTGTGCTGAGCAGAAAAGCTGACATGCAACCAGCGAAAGAAACAGAGAACAAGAAGAGGAACAGGAAGGGAAACAAAAGGCAGAAAAAGAACGAAGACATGGAAAATAACTGTGGACATTGCACAAGCTTTTGAAAAAAGGATATGCTAGTGTTTAGTGCGTGTTGGGTGTTGTTGGTGTTTCCCTAAAAAAATTGGGGGTTGGTGATGTTCTTTGGGCCTTTCCACACTGATGCACAGTCGTTAGCTGAAAACATTTTTTTCTTATTTATCAGCACGTTTCCTTTCTGGACAATTGTCTGTAGTGCCAGTTATATCCGAAAAGAATTCTGTAAATATATGCAGTCTTTTAGAAAAAAGAAAGGGACAACAGCTACCCTGACTGTATCCAGTTTTTCTGTTAAAATCAGTAACAAAGTCAAGTCCTTACATTAACTATTCAGATACATCTGTTGTATTAATCTTCCCATCATCTCTTATTGCTGTTAACATTTCTTTACCTGCCTATTGTTGACAGTTCACTTAGTCTGGAAGACAAAAAAAATAAGGCAAGTGTCATAAGTGTGGTTATAAGGCAGTGGATGCACGGCTTTCGCAGGTACAACTGAATACCTGACAATTTTACTGTGACAGTTTGATGTTATTTACAGGCTTGAGTCATTGTAGACCTGTAGCATACTTATTTCAAATGATGCTGCTTTACTGAGATACTGTTTCTTTAGTTGGAGGCCATGACATGTGTACTTGTATCTCTGTGGGGCAATAAATTTCTCCATGTGCACCTCTACAAGTGAATATAATTTGTCTTTAAACTGATAGATTATTAGCTTTATTTCCAGATCTGGCAGAGGCACTCCATCAATCTGCCTGTAAATCTCAGGCAGAATATAATAAAAACAGCAAAATACAAGGAAAAGATAAGTAAAACTAATTTTGGTAGAAGTTAGATCCAGTAAATAGAATTTGTAGCAACAAGTTGAGTTCATTCACAAGAGCTAGGCTTAAAATAAAAGTATGGCCACTAAAAACTTCATTTAAATGTTAGTTTTGGATAGATAATCTACTTGGGGAAGGCATGGTTTGCTATCCAACCCCCATGACCTTGAAATCATCTTCCCACCTCAGTTTTTAGTGAGACATACGTGCAAATTATGTCTGCATATTTTCAGTGGGGCTCAGAAAGGTCCAGTATGGAATGTATGCTTCACAGTTCCCATTCCAGGCTTTAACCTGGAGGTAGATCAAGTAGGTTCTTCTAATTAAATAGCTGACCCAAGGGAAAACTGTGGCTCAAGTTTACTGTGCATGGAAACTTATGTAGTCTTTATCTTCGCTTAGCTTACCTTCCTAACAAACAACTGGCTGCTGTCAGTTGGTGTGTGTTTGCTATCTGTGTTTATGTTCGAAACCACAAACAGATAACAAACACACAACAAGGACAGCCAAAATCAGCATTAGAGAAACAGAAGAAGTCATGGTTGTACATCAGGAGCTGGTACAGAAAATAGAATCTGTGTTAGTGTTTGGTTTCCGTAAGTAAAAATAAGAACAGAGCAAAGATACAGGCTATTACTGAAAGAAATTACTCTTTCTATTCAACAAGCTATATACAGGCTGCATGTCCAAGAAAAATAGAAACATTTGGTAAACATTTTCAAGGCAGAGAAAAGGCCTTTATTTAGTTTGTATCATCTATTTTAGTCTCCTGGCAGGACATGACTTTTGCTATTATTACTATTATTACTATTATTATTATTATTATTATTATTATTATTATTATTATTATTATTATTATTATTATTAGTAGTAGTAGTAGTAGTAGTAGTAGTAGTAGTAGTAGTAGTAGTAGTAGTAGTAGTAAATGCTTAATAGTTTCTAAAATAGCAAATATTCCTGGCAATTTTAGAATGGTAAATTAAAGAGGATATACTATTTTTGCCTTAAGAAGACCTGAAACAACAGAAAGCTTTGCTAAAGGGCAAAATTAATCATTTAAAGGTTAAATGTTATTTGGAGTCCAGATGTGTGCTTTAAAGAGCAGTTGTGAGACATTTTGGTCAGTAAACATGCTTCCATAAAGAAAACATGAGGTGTGTATGCTCTTGTATTAACAAACATTACCCTAATTGAAGAACCCAGGTCTACGGTTTCCATCAGTGCTGATCAGAGCTGCAACTGAGGCTATTACAGCGTTATTTAATGCAAGACAATTTTTCAGGAATTGGTAGACATGGTGTGAACCATGTACTTGTTTTATTGTTGCTCCCTTTTTTTTATTGTAACTGACTTCCAAAAAAAAGCTAGAAACACTTAGCAGCTGGTCTAAAAAAGAATGGTGAGGACATTTAATTAAATTCAATGTATTGCCTAAAGACTAAATAAATTTTTATAAAATGGGAGCGGAAGCAATTCTAAATGGAAGCGGGATGGGATCGGGAGTAATTTTATCAGGATTGGGACGGGAGAGGATTTTCTCTTTTGCTTTGGCCCAGGATTGGGACGGGACAAGATTTTTTTTCTGTGCTAGTGGGATGGGACAGGAGTGAAAATCCACTCCTGTGTCACCCTCTAGTCAAAAGCCAGATGTTACTTTAAGTGACATTTTTAACCAACATAAAAGAAACAAATAGCACTGATGTTGCCATAAGACATTTTGACCGCATTCATAATGCTGCTGTTTTTTCCATTTTAAAGAACCCTGGTCCACTTCCTTGAATAGTAATGTTTACTGCTGCATACATTAATTGTTTCTCCATTGTTTACTAGAGGCGAATGGGCCATTTTCGGTCCCTGGCCATTTTCGGTCCCTGGTCCCAATGAGTCTTTCTTTTTGTGACTTGCCCAAAGACACTACAGCATTTGAGAGGGCTTGGTATT
This sequence comes from Rhadinocentrus ornatus, assembly GCA_037177495.1. NCBI lineage: Eukaryota > Metazoa > Chordata > Actinopteri > Atheriniformes > Melanotaeniidae > Rhadinocentrus > Rhadinocentrus ornatus. Next base: position 10,095,185 of record JBAMHW010000008.1, on the reverse strand, counting down.
AAATCACACATTAGCTACGCTTACATGGATCACTTTTGATTCAATCGAACGTCAAATCAGAATAAAAATGCGTCATGTAAACATGTCAGCTGATCCGATTAGCCTCTATCAGACAATTTTCAATACGATCGAGAGGGGTGGTTCAAACCTTTTCACAATAAGATCAGCGGGAAAAATTAACCATGTATAAACTACTCCTGATCGTTTCTGTGGTGGATGTTGTTTCAGCGCAGGCTTGCACCATGTAGGGGTTACGTGACGGAAAGAGTTTCAGGAAAGACTTGAAAAACAGAACAGGACTGTTTTGTTAAAAAAAAGAAGAAGAAAACCCTTCTTTCGCTGTACTAGTTGGCAGTGCGCATGTCAAAAGTGTTATGATCGCATTAAATGTGTCCATCATGTAAATACAACTGAGCGGATCATTTTCATCTAGGGTCCATGTAAACATGTCAGCTGGAATCTGATCAAAAACATTTATGTGGGATACATGACATATTTGTCCATGTAAACATAGATACTGTAAATAGTGGACAACCTGACTGAGTCACAGCCTCCAGTAAAGACTGAAAGTTACTGTGTAGCATTTTTTTTTATATATGGTCTGTAAATAATAAACATTCATGCTTCTTAGATAAAAAGTTTAAACAGATGTTATTCTTGGCTCAGAATAATATAAAGGTATTATTATTGCATGCATCTGTATTCTACAGGTTTTTTGCTTAGATTATTTTTTAGATTGTCTTCCTTGTTTTTAGTTTAAGAAGCTACTATAGCAGTCATGACAAGGCAAGAGCTCCAACCATTATTCGACGCAACTAACAGCTCACGTCCTCTTCCGTCCACGTTTGTCAAGTTGCCCTGCAAGTTCCAGCTTGTTGAACTCTTGAAAATAGTGAGTGTCTTTCTTTCTCTGTGTAGATGTGTGTGTTGTAAAGTGTGTGCCTGCCAAAACATGAGTGTTTGAGTCAGCATGTTTTCATTTGTGCTGGTTTACTTATACAATATATCATTCAGTTTGTCATTAATACTCCTACTGTATCCTCCTAGCAGAGCATGCTGAGATAAATATTCTGTTACTTCCTGCACTTATGAGCAAGGCAACATGTAAAAGCAGATATTTTGTTACCTCCTACCTGAATAATGTTCCTGTAAGTTATCCACATCCATTTCCTCTTTAAAGATCTTGCCCAGACTGATAGGCTTGCTCTCTCCCGCCACAGCCCCAGTGTTGCTACTATCCTCCACGTCCTCCACTGGCACCACAGTGAAGTTTGTGGGCATCTTGGTTTTTCTTTTACCCGGGAGAAACTATGAGCAGGTGTCCAATGATGCAAATTAGGATGATTGTAGCCGCTGACTTGCACCCTCACAAACTTAAAACAAGAAATTAGAGACAGTTAAACAAAGTTAAGAAACCCTGTCAGGGTTTTAGCAGAACCACAACATGGTACTTACTCCAAATCTTTTGTTTCCTTTCTCTTTGTGGTGTCCTCTACACTCAGGGTGAAAGTACCGCCTCCTGCACATGGGGCAGGCCAAAGTCCTCCAGTATATTTCCTCACTCTCTCCTTGTTCTTCCTCTCCCTCCCTTTTCCCCCACTACTTCAAGACTATTGCCCCATGTGACCATCTATTTACCATTCAGACAGAGTCCAGACACGGAGCTCCACCCTCTTCTCCCACCGTCCCACTTCTGGAATTCACACCTTTGAAATGCCAAAAAGTATAGACACTAACTCCAAAGTATCTATACAAGAGCCCAGCTTCTTTATAAATCCACTAAAGAAGAAAAACTTTGATTATATTAAACAAAATCGGTTTAAACCACAGTGTTTTCTCATTCCAAGACCTTGGTTTAGTTTCCTCCTTTCTCTTCAGTCTGATAATTTCCGTCTCGGGTTTCCTCCAGGTAAACAAAATTGGGTGTTACCTTTCCCACAGTGCATTCTGGGTAACTGTGAAGTGCTGCTGTTCATCATCTATACACTATACTGTCTTGTGCGCACGAACATTGTAGCAGCAAAGGAAACACCTTGGAAACCTTGAACACTAACTTTCCTCTTGATTCTGAGCACCAGCCTGTATTACAATGGAAAGTCACAGGGGAAAAGAAGCTTTAAATAAGAATGGGGACAAGTAAACATGAATTGTTCTCAGTTTGTGGGATAATTTACTTAGCACTTAAAACCTAAAGCTTGTTTTGTCTTAGCATGCATAAAAGCATCAATTGTCAAAACTTTTTTCTTTCAAATAAATGCTATAGGTATGGCAAAAAAAAGAAAAAAGAAGAAGAAACAAACTGATTATTACTATTATTATTATTTTCAATGATCTTAGAATAAAATAGGGTAGCCTTAACTACAAAGGCTTTATTAAGAAACTGTTTTGTTTGCAGTTAAATGCCATAAAACTGTATATGTTTATTTAATATTCACACCACACCAAATCGCATACCAATTTACACCAACTTTTCACAAAGTACCATTTAACACAATGCAACAACTATTTATTATAATCAATGCAGTTAGTTATACATGCCACTGAAGACAAGGGCTTTCCTGCTGCATCTTAGCCTAATTATGTTACTTTTCATAATTTGTTTTATTAATCATTATTAATATTAATTAATACTTTTAAAAAAATTATAAATCACTTATATATCAACTCATGAAGTTCCCCATCCTCAGAAAATGCTTTTTAAAACCAACAAGTCGTTGTTTTAGTTCCTGCGTCACATGAATTTATCTCCTGGCGTAGATAGCTTTTTATAGCTTTATTTTTATTTATTTTTTTCTGAATAACCTATGATTTAGCTATACTTTGATACACTAACGCTTTCCATTGCTGTGAGCACACAGACACTTTAAGATTTACTTTTTTACAAAACCAATGCCTTGCTTGGCTCAGATTTTTTAATTTTTTAAATTTATTTATTTATATTTTTACATATTACCTCTGTTAGCTCTGTTTTAGCTTGCTTCTGGTGGCATTGCTTTGACTAAGCAATAATCTTAAATGTGGTCCTGTGTGCTGGTTAATACTGTATTAAATCTGATCATTACAATAAAACATTAAGATTTTGTGGGTTATATTCTATTTATTTATTTCTAAATTTATTTCAGTAGAAATAACAAGACCCTGCATTGTCATGAAAAGAAGCCATGACCCAAAAAATTTTCAGACAAAGTTTCTGCAAGAATGCCCAAGTCATGCTATTCTAAACTCTTGTCAACATGTCACATTCCTGCATGCTTACTCTGATTGATGCTGTAAGTGTCTCACACACAGGAAAGACTTTCGGAGTGTATGTAAGGTTTGAATCCCTCCCAGTTCCCTACACAAGCAACTTTCTGTAGTTATTTGGTCTTTATGCCTTTTTGTGTCAGTCCAAAATAAAAACATTTACCATTTATTATTATGTTGATCAAGTCTATAGATGGGTCCCAATTCAGGGTCTGCACACTTCGAAATGCGCAGACTACCTAGGCTACAGAGTGTGCTCCGTAGTCTACACACTTCGAAGTCTGCTTAACGTTCGTGAAATAGGACAGCCTGCCTAGCCAACAAGATTTTCCCATAGAAACAACACAGATCATTGAATCAGTTAAACTTCTGAAATTACTTATAGGGCACTTCAGTGGACGCTGAACACTGACCGGCAACAATAAAAAAAACTAAAAAAAAACAATACGGTCTGAGACTGTTTTTCAGCCAGTACACACTTCATTAACCCCTTTAAAATCCACTAATATAATATATTACTGATTTTTACTATCACCATTTAACAAATGTGCTTTTAATGTACTTGGTTTTGTAACGTTTCTATTAAAATGTAGTTAAAAAAAAATCTTTTTTTTACAAAACTTTATTGATCTAAAACGTACTCTTCTAAAACGTGCTCGGTTGCTGATTCGCCACCGTCTTGTGCGCAGTGAATTCTGGGAGAAAAGAGGCCGCGAAGGATGAATCACCAGCAGCCTTTGTTTGGGACCAAACGAAGTGCAGATATGAAGGGTGGATTTGGAGGGTCCTTTAAATTCTATGAATAAGGACATTACTTCGCGCACCGTGATGACGTATGTGGCCGACAAATCCGCACTTCGAAGTGTGCAGACCCTGAATTGGGACACACCTTATGAGATTTACTACCTATGCAAAACTAAATACTTTTAAGTAGGGTTGTTTTTAAGGTTTTTTTTGTTAGCAGAACAAAGTCAAATACACTTGACAAGGTTGACTTTATGTATTTTAATTACAGTGATATCTCGAGATACGAGTGCATTGACATACAAATTTTTTGAAATACGAGCTGTGATTCGACCAAATTTTTTCCTTGAGATATGAACTAATTTTTGAGATACCAAGATCCGAGCCGCCGTCGCCGAACAAAGACCCACAACAACAGCGTGTGCTTGTTATTATGGCAAGTTGCAGTGACAAAACACAATCAATCAATAGATGAGCTCTGAGAAAAGCAGAAACAGGAATTATGAAAGAACACGGGCAAAAAACGGCAAAAACGGGCAAAAAATAAAGGAAAATAGACGAACAAGAAGCGGTGATGAAACGTTGTAGGTGGACCGTCCAGAAAGAGGAGCGGATGGTTATTAAGAAGTAAATGTCTACTGTGGATCATTTATGTGTTACAGTATAATGATCTATCAAATGAGAGAAGAACAGAACCTCATTCATCCCTCCAGATTCTAATGAATCAGTGTAACACCTGGCGGAGATGCGAAGGCACACCTAATAATGTGTAATTCTCTATTGATCCTGGAGGGAAACTCGCCCCTTGTTTGCTTTGCTGTGGGTAGGTCAGTCCTGTTCCATATCAACTGTCCAACATGTCACAAAAAAGGCTAAAAGAATCTAGATGTAGTCTTGTAATTTGTGACCCTACAAGATTCACAGTCTTTGTCAAATCTTACACAATATTTGTCATTTATAAAAACAGGTACTGTACATTTTTCATATTCAAAACACAAACAAAACAACTGGATTGGAATTTTGCGAGCTGAAACAGATGAATGGGATTTTAATTCATTTAAATGGGGAAAATTTTTTGAGATACGAGCAAGGTCACGGAACGAATTAAACTCGTATCTCGAGGTATTATTGTACATGTACATGTTGTTGTTTGTTGTACATTATTACATACATTCTCTGTGTTTGCAAACCTATAAACTTTCTTTGTATAATGTATTTACGGTCAAGAGGACAGTCTACATGGACTTTATATGATTATTTATATGTTACATGTCATCCTGGTTGATTCATCAACAGTTCAAAAATGAATAGCTACATCCATTTAAATCAAACTTGCACAGGTTAACTGCGAAAGCTTTGCTACCCCTCTAATAGCTGTAGACATGGGTCATGTATTTGCTTTCTTTGCAATTCAAGACTATAATGTGCAATATAAATACAATAAACCCAACCAATTAAGAGCAGTGGACAATTTTGAGTTTCTTCAGCTGAAATTTTGATTTACTGGTGATAATAAATAAAATTGTGAAGGTTTAAAAAGAAAAAAAGTGGGAAATGTGTAGCCGGATGAAAAGAGGGTTATGAGTTGGGCATCAGTGGGCGCTGTGTACTGCTACACGTCTAAACCAGTGGGTGCTTAACAAGACAGGAAGTGAAGCAGGCAAAACCGAAAGAGAATGCTCTGGGTTACGGGAGATGCACATGTCCTGAGCTGAGCAGTAGAAGTTCGGTCAAAGAGACCTGAATGAACCTGTGAGTTGCTGTGACCTGTATGTGTGGGTTGACATTTTCTGGTCGGACTGTTACAGTTGTTCATATGCCTATGTAGGTTCATATGCCTATGTATGTTTTCTGTTTATATGTACCGTTGCACATGTTTCCAGTTATTACTGAGTAAAGCCATCAAAGACACCAGTTCAGGAGAAGCTAACTACCTCCTGTATTAGAGATAAGCACTTTTTTTCAATTGCAAACCTTTGTTTTCTCCAAATATGTTTAACGCTGCCCAACCCAGGTGTGTTATTCTATTTATTTCTGTTCCACATTTTTTTGGGTACTCAGGGAACAAAGATCCCACGAAAGCATTCACTGTGTCTGGTGAGGAGTCTTTGCACCAGCGGCAACAAATGTATTCTTACAATTAAGTTTATGAAAAGCTACAGATTTTTCCAGAACATTAAACTAGTTTTGTAAAAAGGTGCAAAAGTCAGGTGCTAGTTTCATTAGATAAATGTTACAAAATATGTTCTTAATATTACAAGTGAGACTAAAGGCATAACACTTTCAATTCCAATTCAAAAACATTCCTGTAAATTCTGCAATTTGTCATGTTAGAATAGCATATCACCTCACCAATTTCTAATCTGATCATTTAAACACAAACTGTCCTGGTTAAATCTGACTTTGTAGAATTAGTTGTATGGGATATGCTTAAAGCATTACCTAATAGATGACTGAATAAAACTTCAAGGGTGTAGTTGCAAATTAAAACCCCCCCAAAAAAACCTCCTCCAAAACCTCCAAACAAGCATCTAATGAGCTTTGCAAACAACTATCTTTAGCGTGTTACATGTAAAATAATGTTGGTGACAGACATTCATGACATTGAAAGGCATCATGAAATTTAATTTAAATTTCACAATCGGGAATTTCTTAGATGAGGTCAAAAATAGGCCCTGATGACAGTACTTTTTGCCAAAATCAATACCCTCAGTGACCTATTTGCAATGCAATGCTAATTTAATAACACTGTCACAGAAATACAGTTTTTCTTCTTTTTTTTTTAATGAACATTTTAATTCAACCTGTCAGTTTGTGAAACCAGCACTGTGAATACAAAAAAGGTAATTTGGTCCCACAGCAGGAACAAATGACTCGTCTTCTGTCTGTTTCTTTTTACCACCAAAAGGCAATATCCAACAAGCAGAATGTGGCCAACATAAAGCTGGATTTGTAACCGCGCAGTGTCTGCATAAGGTATGTTGTCTCTGCACGTATGCTCTGTATAGGTCGGCGGAGGCTTGACGCGCACCTCTTCCAGACTTGACTTGCAGCCATGCATGCAGCGAGGTTACGTTTAAGTATTCCTTTGTGATTGGTCAATTTTGCAAGTGTTTCTGGATTTCTGGAACGTTTTGCTGAATTTGTGCAGTAACCGTGGAAGAGAAACTAAAAAAAGACGCCGTAATCCTACGCTTAAGTGCCAGAGCATATTTTACCATTAGCAGCTGCACCGACTATAAATACAGCTTAACAGTTTACTTACGAGTCACTTTCATTGTTTTTGTTAATGGTATATCAATTAAAAATGCATGGCATGTCCAGAGGAAATACTTATACACTGTTATATACTGTTACATACTATTGTTCTCAAGGCAAACAAAACTGCGTTATTTTGTTCTCGTGGACGTGGTAGGGGACATCTTGGATGCATTAACTGAGCAGAACCTTCATCTCGAGAAGTATTGTATGATTTATCGGACACACTTCAAACTCTTTTTTGTCTCAGATATGTTGCATTGCTATGTGGATTCTTCAGTGAAGACGTTAAAAAGTGCTTGCAACAATTTTGTTTCATAAAGTTGAACAAGAGTTGACCAGATCGGCTCAAGCAGTGCATCACTGAAAAATACCCTAACTTCCCTGAAAATTCGGGCTTGTTAAAGGGTTACAGGGAACATTTCCAATTGTTTACTGGCCAAAATCGATGTCTGCATGTACATATGCGTTATAACTGGTGTATTATGACCTTTGCTAATAATCTGAAACATTTTCTTAAATGAAGAATTTTGATTTGTTTATACATATGATGGGTAAGCCGGTAGGGCAGCAGCATGCCACCTTGAAACTACAGCTACTGGCATTTTTCCTGTGAGCCAGGAACAGTAAGACGCAGAAGGAGAAGATAAACAAAAGCAGCTTAATACCTCGGCAAGTAGAAAAATCTGTTAAATTGTTATTCACAAAAATGCAGGACCATGCATATGCAGCAGCAGCACGGGAGCCATTTTTACCATCGGCAATAAAAGCAAAAAAGGGGACTTAAAGGGCAGCATGACCAGACGATACAAAAAGGACAAATACAAAAAAGAAAAACCTCAGGCTAGCCTTTGCCGTATAGAAGGAGAGCAAGGAGAAAGATTTTAAAAGGGATGCTGAAGTTTGCAGCCTTCTCCTCGACAAGTCAACAGTACTGCCTAAATAAGCGTAAAGCTAACCTTATTTCATTGAGTTTTGTTTAACAGTGTTGATCATTACCATGGGCAGCATAAGTAATTTCTGCTAAGAGCCTCGTTAGTACAGAAGTGCATGTTTGGTTTCAGTTACTTTCAGCTTTTTACAGTCGCAGTAAAGCCGGTGTAAAAGCAGGTGGGCAGGCTTTATAAGCTGCATTTTACTGTGACAGAAAACAATGCTGTGTTGAGGACAGTTTCACCATCAAGATCCATTCCCCTGTGAGAACCATTCTTCCTTCTAAACACAGAGAAACAATATCTGAATGAATTTCCCTCCATCAGATGTTTTCCCCTGACCAGTTATGATCCAGAGGGAACTTCTTTGCCTGAGTGTCGTAGGTTTGAAATACAACTGTGTAACTGGTTAATATAGACCTCTGTATTTGTTTCATTGTGGTCATATGTATACTGTTATTGTGAAGGGGGCGGTAGTCCGGTTGCTGGTATTGTGAAGTAAACGGAAGTAGGTGAACTGTATTGTTGTGAATATGGCGGCGGTGAATAAAGTTAGCGTTCAATTTCAGAAGTGAGTTCTTTGTGTGTAACAGTGTGAACACTTAACTATTGGATGACATGCTTTCTACGGTGTTGTCGAGACCCTTTCAGATATGGCAGCTCCTGTGGTTGCAATACGTGTTTGAGTGAAACGCTAGAATGTATTATACGCTAGAGTGCAATACACGATTCCGTTAGATGTTATTCTTACACAATTTCCCTTTAACTGGCGTACATGAACATAAACATTCAGATGTGTACAAAATGCATGAGTTTAGTAGTGTTAATTGACTGAACTGCAACGCATCCTGTATTCCAGTGCCATGGAGGTAGATTCCAGATGCACGCGCAGTTTGTGGAATCAATTTATCTTCTTACTTAAATGTGTCATTAAATAATTAAAATGATAATAAATACATTGATGCTTTATTAAATGTTTCATTAATTAATTAAAAGTGACACAATGAATTAATTAAATATATCATTAAATAATTACTTAAATGTGTCATTAAATAATTACTTAAATGTGTCAATAATAAAATAATAATTAAATACATTAATGAGTTATTAAATGTATCATTAATTAATTAAAATATTAAAATATATATAAAAAAAGGATTACTAAGGAGCCTTATACCTATCAAGCTCCTCTTGGCAGAGAAAATTTGTTCCTCATAACACAGCAGCCAAACCATCATTCTGTTTGCTACAATGCTGAACAGGAAAAGTAAAAAAAAAAAAAAATATGTTTGAGACATGTTTTTGGACAAGTTGTAACATGACTGCCTGTATTGTCTTTGCACATCCAGTGCCTTGCAAAAGAATTCACTTCCCTTGGCATTATTCGTATTTTGTTGCCTCACAACCTAGTATCAAAAAGGATTGTTTGATTAAATTACAGAAGATGGTTACAACTTTGAAGAACTGTTTAATTTATTTATTTATTTTTGTTTTTTTGTGAAGCAAACAAATAGGACAAAATAACAGAAAATGTCAATGTGCAAAACTATTCACCCCCTAAAGTCAGAGCCACCTTTTGTGCCGATCACAGCTGCTGTGTTGTTTTTGATAAGTCTCTATGAGGTTTCCATATCGTTCCACTGGGATTTTGTCCATTCCACAACGGTGAAGTATATAAGTGTAAGTAAGAGTATTATGGAGGAGTAAACGTGACACAATGAATTAATTGAATTTATATAATTCAATATTTACTTAAATGTGTCATTAAATAATTAAGTGATAATTAAATACATTAATGTGTTATTAAATGTATCATTAATTCATTAAAATACAAATGAATGTATGTAAAAACATATATAATTATTTCACTATTTAATTTTTATGGTCCTGTGCTGCAGTGCATCATGAATTTATTTTGTCTGTCAAAATATTCAATAACTACAATATGACATGTTGTAGTGCTACCAAACTCACAGTACTAATAAACCATCTCCTACTACAGCTCTTACTTTGGTAAAATATGCTTACTTGTATTTTTACAAGTGCCGGGTGCAGTGTGAGCTGGGCGGCTGCCAGAGGCGGGGACCCTGGCGGTCTGACCGGGGATGCTGGACCAGAGGGAAGTGAACTTCCCTCCTATGGATGATCCGGTGGCGGCAGTAGGCACCCCTGTTTCCCGCGAGGATCCCTGGGCCAGACAGGGCAGGAGTATAACACAGCAGCCACACCATAATCCCGCTGTCCTGACACACATAAACACATGCATGCACACACTCACACCAACCTCTCAGACACACCCTTACCCATACCCCAGTGTCTCCCCCTACAATCCCTCAAGCCCACTCAGCCTCCCTTCATACCCTTACACCCCTCCCACCCTCTTACCATACCCTGAGTCCCAGGGAAACAACTAGACACCAGGGCATGCACCAGCCCACACCACGGCGGCACACTTGGGCAGGCCCAGAACCCCGGGCACCAAACAACCCCTCCATCCCTGAGAGAGGGGGCCAGCCCCAGGCACCAGAGCCCAGAACCCCCACCCGGCCCACCCCAGAACGGCCCAACGCCCACCGACCCTGGCCCCACCGGTGGCCACGACCCCGCCTGCAGACTTCCCCCCAACCCCCACAGTTCCACAGGGCCGGACACGGTGCTGCCCCTACAGCGGAGCAGTTCAGGCCCCCACCACGAGAAAACCACCAGCGACCCATAGCCAGAGGAAAGCCCCCACCAACATTCAGTCCCCCAAGCAACGAGGTCATAATCCTCCACCAAAACTAGATGGAGCTAATCACAGGGGACCAGAGGGAATGAAATTCAGCTAACTGATTCTTTGAGGAGGCAGACCTTGACCCAATACTGACGTGGTCTAAAAGATGTTCCTAAACTGCTGAATACACAGAATATTTTTGGTTTTCCAGTTCACAAGAATAATTTTCTTTGCAATGCATACGACCGTACGATTCATGCAATTAGAGTTAATTGCCATGTTAATTTCACCCAAGTCACCCAAGTAAACCACAATGACATGTCTTTACATACCTGAAGCCAGAACCCGAAGACAGGTGTGCAGGACCCCAAGGCATGAAAATAGTTGTCAATCTTGTTATCAGTGCAGTGTGAACAAATATTTGATTGTGACAGACCCTTCCTTAACATCCTTTGTCTTGTATAATGAGTTCTATGCAGAATTTTGAATTGTATTAGTTGCATGCTTGAATTCTTAGTCATTGCAAATGTGTTTAAACAAATTTGTGACCATTCATTTTGATTAAAGTTATTGGATAAGTCAGCCTCCCATTTTGAAGTTGGCAGAGAGATTTAGACGTCTAGCTCAGAAAGTAATCTACATAATTTTTGAATTTGGGCATCAAGATTTAAGAATTCTGTTAACCTAATAGGTAGCTGCAAGTTTAACTGGTTAATGGTATATTTTTACATATAATAGATTTAAGCTGATTATATTCTAAAATTTAGTGCAGCTGATTTCGAATTGTGAAGTGAGAATATTAAATGACAAGAAGTTTCCATTTTCTATTATATGTTCTGTTTTATTCCTTTGTTTTTCCATTGACTGAAGTTAATCATCTTTTTGTTCTGCAGGATGTCAGGGTTGTTCCAGATGGGTGTAAGCTTACATGGAATAAGTGAAGAAATTCCCACCAAACCATTAAATAGGAACTTATATTTATGCTTTTAAAACACTTATGTGGTTTGATGGCTGAACTTATTTATGGCAGGTCAGAGATAACTAGATCCTTACACAATGCCCGCTCTACATCTAACCATGGTTCATCCAGACCGCTAGGTTTAAGCCATTTGGAGATATATTGCAGCTTGTTAGCTAAGAAATAGTGATTAAAGTTGGGTAAGTCCAATCCATCTCTATCTTTTAGTTTTTAGACTGATACGTGATGGCTTGTTTTTCCATAGAAATTTGGATATATGTGAGTCCAGTGACTTAAACCAGCTGGAGGATGGTTTAGTGGGTATCATTCAAAACAGTCAAAACAGGTAGTTGACTTTAGGTAGAACCATTATTTTAATTGTGGCAACCCTTCCCATGAGTGATATGGGTATGCACCTCCACCATGAGAAATCATCCTCTTTTGTTTTAAGTAGCTGGACATGATTTAGCTTTGTTAGTTCTGATAACCTGGGAGAAATGTTTATGCCTAAATATCTAATGTTTCCAGAGTGTATTGTAGTATTTGGTGTGTTTTGTAAGCCACAGTTAATGGGCATAACTATAGTCTTAGACCAGTTAATAGAGTAGTCAGATATTGATGAGAATTTCTTAATGAGTTTGATTGTCTGGGGAGAGATGTTGGTGAATTCTGTATGAAAAGTAATACATCATCAGCATAAAGGCTTATCTTATGTTTTATATTTTTGGCATGGATTCCTTTAATCTCTTTGTTTTGTCTTATGACAGCAGCTAGGGGTTCAATAAAAACACATTTTTATTGAAATACATCAATCTCACATATCTCGAAGGGAGAGCCCGGCCACCCTGTGGAGAAAGCTCATTTTGGCCGCTTGTATTCGCGATCTCGTTCTTTCGGTCACTACCCACAGCTCGTGACCATAGGTGAGGGTAGG
>JBAMHW010000008.1:10070810-10082303 GCA_037177495.1 Rhadinocentrus ornatus | reverse complement strand
GCCAAGACAGCCCTACAGCATCCAGAGCCTTAAGGAACTCCGGGTGGATCTCATCCACCCCCGGGGCCCTGCCACTTTTTTGTATTCCTTATTATTAGTAGTATTACATTTGTTATTTAAAATATGAGAAAAACAGCAAGCCAAAAATTTGAAGAAAGTTCGATGACTTCCTGTATGGGACTTCATGCTGCTCCATTCTGATTTTAAACACAGAGGAAAGACATTGTACCACTAGGGCTGGGTGATACTGCAAATTTTGGTATCAATCCCAAGTAAGTCCAGGGCAAGTATCACTGATACCAATACTGATCTTTTTACTTAAAATTTCACAATCATTCAAAGATTTTGCCTTTAATTATTGATCATTATTATTATCACAATTAAACACAGTATAAAGATGATTGTCAAATAAAATATGTTTTATTAAGAAACTAAATGGCAGAACTAAAACATTTAAATTTAATCTTTTTTTTTATTTGTAAACAATATAAAATAACATCAACGATGTAACAGAATAAGAAAATAAATGTTATTAAAGAAAAATTAAGTCAAGAGTGTAAATTAGCAAAGCAAAGCAAAACCTTCTATTGGTTGGCTCTTATTCTTTGGGTTTTTGCCCCCAAGGCACTCTGTAACAAAAAAATCACTCTCATCATGCTGGTACAGATCGATACCAATACTACTTGGTATCAATAACGATATTATGGATCAATCCTCCCAGCCCTATGAACCAGTGATGGTGTAAAGACAAATGCTTACAACACCAATAGAAAAAGAGACAAATGCTCAAATTGTTTTACAAGCTTTTATTTTATTTATTTTTTTCAAAATGAAAAAATTTATCAACAGAACATTCTGTTGCATGTCACATATGACACATTACATAGGCATAATCATGTGAGAGGGATCACATCTTTCTGACAAACGAAATGGTGATCTTAAAGTTAATCATCAGTGTGGCTGACTACCATTTAGTCCTGTCATCCTTATATCTGGACACAAGTCCTATCTCAATATATACCAGAACTGCTTAAAAGTACTCAACACAAAGAGTTTCCAGAACTGCTTCAACGATTCAGTAGGAGATTTTATTCTGAGCCACTCATCTATAAAGGGACCACAACTTTGTGACAACACGTGTGATATCTGATGAATACGGTGTGAAACAGGGTGTGATAAGTAAGGCAAACCAAAGGAGTATACAAGCAACATCTATAAAGGGTGTGACTTTGGGTGTGAGAGAACTACAAAGGAAATCAATTTCTTATTCATATTATGCTAGTGCATTGGGTTTTGAAAGTATTTGTACATATTTTCATAATTAAATAGATATGTAAATATATTTCATATTTGCATTTGTATTTTACTTTTTAAGACTTTATCTCTTTTTCTCTTAGTGTTGTGACTTTTTCTTTTAGTGCTGTAGGCATTTTCCTGAAACCACCATTGCCTTGTATAGTAGTCATGACCGTTAATATGGAAGCAGCGCAGATTTAGCAACAATTTACATGACCAAAGAAATGCTCCTTCTGCAACTGTTCAGTCAATGGTAAAATAAATGACTGAACCATAAGTGTGAGAAAGAGTTCACAAAAAGTAACTGTTACCCTCGAGCCCTAACCCCTCCCAAACTCAGAGCCGCGTAGCGCACCCTGACATGCAAAAGGATTTTAGCTGAATGGAAAAAAAATCTTCATCTTTTATTTATTTATTTAAAATACTTTAATTTCAGTAAAGAAAAATACAATGTCCCCACAAGGTAAATCATATAGTAGGGGAAACCAGGGACAGTTGTTACAATTTTGACATATCTGTCTAACTTTGAGCTCTTTTAACCCAGTGTGTTAACGGCTATGCTGCTAATAAAATGCATGGAAACTGCCTGTGCAGCACAAACAGAAATTGTATGGCTTGATCTCAAACACAAGGAATGAAATATTACAATTGAACCCATAGTCGGGGTCAGTTGTAACATGCCTTTGGGGTGAAATGTAACATTATGAAATGAGGCCCAACAATTCTGTGGTCCCACAGCAAAGACGTTAGAGACGTACTATGTAAATTTCCAACCAATTTCTGGAGCCGTTATTGTCCTGCAGTGTCCCTAAGCTTAGAAATTTTTCATCTGGGGCATTGCATGTTTCGCTTCACACGCTAGCAAACGCAAGAAGTAGGCCTGTCGCAATAAGCAATAGGTCAATTAATTGCACGGCAAGAAAAAATGAGCGCGATAAGTTTGCCGGCCGCGATAATTTTACTACTTTACTATACTTACTTTATACTTTATACTTACTACTCATACTTTACTATAGACTGTGTATGACAATACGTTTCACTATGGAGTATCTCGACTGAACGCTCTCGTTTCTTGTAAAGTGATCTCTAGTCCAGTGTCAGACTTGACAGCAGCATGTTGCAGCACGAGACTGTGGTGAAGCACCTGTGCGAGCCAATATGTCGCATTTGTTTTACAGGGCTGCCAACACTTAAGCATTGGCCGTGAGACTTGTGCATTTGAGTGGCTTCTCACGTGCTCGCGCTAAACCTCCAATTCTCACACTGAACCATGTAAATAAGTCGAATGGAGAAAAATAGCTGCGAGCACTTTCTCATTTATTGTATCGCTGCTCCCCACATGTAGGCAAAACACGCTCATTAAAAAAATTGAGTCAGCCAATATACTACTATATATGACAAAATATACATCAAGCAATGCTGGCTAATCGAGAGGTTTGGGAGGATTTCCAGTGGGCCGCATTACTTTTAGGCCGGTGTCCCGGCCTATGTGAAAAAGTGCAGCATTGCGACGCAGCAGCGTGATTCACTCACTGCTTATAGATCAGTCTGACACGCAGTGATGAGGGGAGATATTTCAGCTTCACAAACAGCAACAATGCACAGTATATTTCTTTCTAGTTTTTTTTTATGTTTAATATTTTTTTTTATATATTTTTTGAAGGGTAATTTTGTTTACAGAACAAAGACTGTTACTATACATCATTCTTATAGTTTTTGGTTGTGTTTGGTTTTCATTCATTGTTATTGAGACTAAGGGTCCATTCTATTTATTGCTTTTGTTTTGTTATTTAAAATTTATTCCAGTTCCTGTGTAAAATGTTATTTAGAAATTAAAGTTTATTGATCTTTTAAAGGCCCTGCGATGGACTGGTGACCTGTCCAGGGTGTACCCTGCCTCTCACCTGAAACAATGCTGGGATAGGCTCCAGCTTACCCCGCGACCCGTAATGGAATAAGCGGTACACATAATGATCTTTTAAAGGGTGTACTTGCATTATTATGGCATTATCATTATATTATTTGAAAATGGTCTCAAAATGACAACATTATCGCTTTTCGCAATTTCTGACAAAATTTATCGCACAGTAAAATTTGTTATCGCGACAGGCCTAGCAAGAAGACAGAGGAAGAGAGGAAAAGAAAGAGAGAAAGGGACAAAACAGACACAACATATGGGTGTTTTCTATTTCCATGTCTTAATAACAAATACAGAATACAATATGCAATAGGCTTTTGCTGGCTGAGGAAAGCTGACAGTACAGATAGTATATAAAATGGATGCTGGATTAGCCGTTGATGGGGAGGCGCTTCACTAGGAACATTGCAAAAGTTCTGTCGTGATTCTTTATACTACACTAACATCTTAATCATTAGCATTGGTTTGGTCCGCTTGAGTAAAATGATTATCCTGGTGTAAATGCGCCCATTCAAATGACATTTTCTAAACCATTACAATTATCCCATGAAAGCGTGTTACAACTGTCCCCAAGTGCATTATCCATGAGCTAGCTTGCCATTCTGTTACGGGTTGTAATCAGAACAGGATCCACGAGCAGACACTGGAATGGAGTGAAAAAAGAATTTATTTCTGGGTGAATTATGATTGAACGGATGATGAGGATGTGACAGGCGGGCAGGCAGGCAGGTTGGCAGGCTGGATCTCACTAGGCAAATCAACAATTTGGTGATAACTGGAAGGCTGAGCTGGTCTTATATCCACTTGCTGCTTGATTAGAGAATGAAGTGCAGGTGAAGATCCCGGGGAACAGCCACGCCCACCATTGCCAGACACCAGAGCAGGAACCACAACAGTACCCCTCCCTCAACGGGAACCACCAGGTAACCGAAACTTGTCAGGATGGCGCCGAAGGAATCGCGCACCAAATACACATCCAGGATGAAGGAGCGAGGGATCCAGGCATGCTCCTCAGGGCCATAACCCTCCCAGTCGACCAGGAACTGGAACCCCCGGCCACGACGGCGCACATCCAGCAGTCGGCGGACCAAATAGGCAGCACCACTCACCACAAGCCGGGCAGAAGGAGGGGGCCTGGAAGGAGGGACGAGAGGACTGGAAGAAACAAATTTGAGTTGGGACACATGAAAAGATGGGTGGATCCTTATGGAGCTGGTAAGGTTCAGTTTGACCACCGTGAGATTGAGGATCTCAAAGGGGCCCAAATAGCGGGGCGCCATTGGTCTGCGGGTGGAAACCAGAGGACAGGCTAACGGTAGCCCCAATGGACTGGCAGAATGACTTCCATACCTGCGATGTAAATTGAGGTCCCCTGTCGGACACTACATCCACCGGGAGATAATGGAGTCAGAAGACATGATGTGTCAGCAGGTCTGCTGTTTCTTTGGCGGCGGGAAGCTTGGGGAGAGCAATAAAAAGTACAGCCTTATAAAAATGGTTTACAATCGTGAGAATGGTGGTGTAACCCTTAGAAACAGGAAGTCCCGTGACAAAGTCGAGGGCATTATGGGACCAAGGCCGGCTAGGAACAGGTAAGGGATGGAGTAACCTGGCAGGGGTTGGCGCAGCGCTTTGCTGCGAGCTCAGGTGGTGCACGCCGCCACAATGTCTCGGACATCACCTCCCATGGTGGGCCACCAGAACCTCCGTTTGAGCAGCGAGAGTGTATGCCCTGCCCCAGGATGACAGGCCAGGCGGGAGGAGTGTCCCCATTAAAGGACCTGGGAGCGGACCATGTTGGGCACAAAGAGGCGGTTCGGGGGACCTGTACCGGGATCGGGCTTTTGTCGCTGGGTCTCCTTTACCTTGTTTTCAACCTCCCAGGAAACAGCTGCTATAATGCAGTATGAGTGCAGGATGGAGTCATGAGAGGCAAGGTTTCAGGTGTAAACTGTTTCTTGGGTCAGGCCTGTAAGAGATGGAGAAATTAAACCGGTTGAAGAACAGAGAAGAACAGGCTTGGCGGGGGATTCATCTGTTTAGCGGATTGTAGGTATTCCAGATTCTTATGGTCTGTCCAGATGATGAATGGTAACTTGGAGCCTTCAAGCCAATGACGCCACTGTTCCAAAGTAAGTTAAATAGCCAGGAGCTCTCTGTCAACGACGTGATAATTACGTTCTGCTGGCGTCAGATGTCGGGAGAAGAATGCACAGGGGGGAAATTTATGAGTTTCTGGGGATCGCTGGGACAACACCATCCCATCTCTTGCATCAGAGGCATCCACCTCCACAACGCATTGGTGGTCGTGATCGGCTTGACGGAGGACAGGAGCTTTGGTGAAATGATCTTTTAACTGGGAAAACGCCTGCGCTGCCGCCTCGGACCAGATGAATGGAACCGATGGGGATGTTAGTTAAGTCAGGGGAGCTGCAATGCGACTATAGTTGCGAATGAAGCCGCGATAGAAATTAGCAAACTCCAAAATACGTTGGATGTATCAGAGATGTATTTCTCCATGGCCTCCGTCTCAGGCTTGGACAGGTTATACAGGCGGCTGGTGGGTAACGGGGCACCAGGGTGTAAGTCTATGGTACAGTCGTAGGGGTGGTGAGGAGGAAGGGATAAAGCCTTCTCTTTACTAAACACTTCTTGGAGGTTATGATACTCACTTGGTATCTCAGACAGATCCGGAGGCTCAGGTTGATGGCTGGGAACCAATGAAGTCACGGGAACGGCTGAATGAAGGCAAGTCTTGTGACAGTCTGTGCTCCAGTTAACAATTCTCCCTGTTCTCCAGTCAATCTGGGGATTGTGTAGTGACAACCAGGGGTATCCCAGGACTACAGGTGCATCGGGTGAGTTCACTACAAGGAACCGGATGGTTTCCTGATGGTTACCTGACACAGTAAGTCTAACTGGAACAGATTGTTGGGTGATGGAGTAGAGAAGACTGCCGTCCAAAGCCTGGGCGTGCACAGGGGAATTGAGTGGTTTGAGTCTCACGCCCAACTTGGCAAAAATCACAAGGAGAGCCTTGTCATTCCAGCCCGAATTAGCGTCCGCCATTCTAAAATCAACAACAATTTCAGCCACACTCACACTGCCCTGACGGAGATTAATAAGCTGTTTGACCGCATAGCCCCCTCTCACGGGATGATCAAACACCTTCTTCATCTCTTCAATGAAAGCGGGGTAAGGCAGTTGTCTGAATCCCTGCCGTTCGTACACAAATTCGTCCCAGGACAATGCCTTGCCCTCAAGGAGTCCTATTATGTAGCACACTTTGAATCTGTCACTGGCATACATGTGTGGTTTGTGGTCAAACACGAGTGAGAATTGTAGTAAAAGCCCTCTGCACTTACCCAGGTCCCTGGCGTAAGGCTTAAGGTCAGGGATGTG
The DNA here is from genome assembly GCA_037177495.1 of Rhadinocentrus ornatus. Classification (NCBI taxonomy): domain Eukaryota; kingdom Metazoa; phylum Chordata; class Actinopteri; order Atheriniformes; family Melanotaeniidae; genus Rhadinocentrus; species Rhadinocentrus ornatus. The sequence goes on along the minus strand of JBAMHW010000008.1, from coordinate 10,075,687 downwards.
TGTCTCCTTTACCGGAGCTGTGGGAATGGGCTGCGAGGAGGAGACTCCAGAAGCAGGTGGTGGGTGCGGAGCGGGTGGAGCCAGGTTGGCAACATGAGTGGTAAGTTGCGCCAGCTGGTTGAGGATGGTTTGTGGGTTCTGATCCAAGGTCAAGAACATCTGTTCATGATGAGCGAGACGGGAGTTCGGACCAGTGAGAGCCATTTGAAGCTGATCCGAGACGGTTTCTGGGTTAGCGTCCGCTGGATTCATATGTGGCCAGTTTGTGCTGTTACAGGTTGTAGTGAGAACAGGATCCACGAGCAGACATTGGAATGGAGGTGAAAAAAGAATTTATTTCTGGGTGATTTATAAGTGAATGGATGATGAGGATGTGACAGGCAGGCAAGCAGGTTGGCAGGCTGGATCTCACTAGGCAAATCAACAATCTGGCGATGACTGGAAGGCTAAGCTGGTCTTATATCCACTTGCTGCTTGATTGGAATGAAGTGCAGGTGAAGATCCCGTTGCCCGGGGAACAGCCATTGCCACCATTGCCAGACACCAGAGCAGAAACCACAACACATGCAGCTAAGAACTAAAACATTACCACAAATAACCTGCTTAAAAAACAGCTGAATAGACATATGGTCAACATGATATATGTTTGACGAGTTCAACTACAAAGCAAGCTATGTAGTCACAAAAATAATTAGGGGAAAAAAATGTTTTTTTGTACCAGGCTTTGAACATGTTTAATTGTGCTGTGAAGTTTGTCTTTTTAACATGGGAGTCTATGGGGATTTCCTCTGTTTTGGAGCCAGCCCCTAGCAGATGAGGGGTGAACTGCAATGTTTTGCACTTCAGCATAGGCTTCACATTTTACTGGCGCAGGTTGCCGCTTGGACTAAACTGAACATGTGCAGAGTGAATTAGATAATTCCTAACTTCTCCCTGATTGGAGAAATTGCGAATGTTACAACTGACCCTTGTTACAACTGTCCCTTACTATCACTACAGAAGCCTCTCTGTGCTAATCCCAACCATGTGTATCATGCAGCCAAAGCTAGCTAGCAAGACCTATTTTCACAACTCTTTAAAATAGGATTTATCTAAAATTACCCCTTTTTAAGAGATTATTTGATAAATAAAACATTAAAACACATCAGGTAATAAGGAAAAAAAAGAAGCTAAAATTATCTTCAAATTTTTCCCACACAGACAGCACCCAGGGTGTCCTCAGCTGTATCTTGCAAGTGCGCCTTATCTTCTTTTGTTGATTTCAGGCAGCCCTGGTATTATACTTGTGCTTTGCTGCCCTCTAATGGCCCCTTTTTAGATTTCAGAAAAATATGATTTGGTTAAATAGTCTTTTTCATTAGTTCACATTTACTTTGTACCTAAAATATTTACTTTATATTTAATAAAATGAGTAAATACATTTTTCCCACTTTTTTTCAAGCATATTTTTTTTAGCGTATATATTCTGCCACTGCATATTGATTCCAGCTGGTGTAATATCCCACATCCATCCACCTACAAAAGAAAATTTTGATTTGTGAGTTATTTGTAATTAAGGAACACTGAAATGAAGACAAAAGAACATAGTTTTAATATTTAACACCCATCCCCTTTTCAACAATTTATTGGCTCAATTGAAACGCCTCATAGATGTCCTACTTTTGCCAGCAGAGGGTGGTGTAGATTTATGGAGGGCTAAACATTCTTACATTGACAATGAACTCTATAAACTGAATAGAGATAAGATAAATGTCCATTTCAAAGGGAAAGATATTTATAGTCTCTAACTAAACTGTAAGAACATGACTCCAAATCGGTTATACCAATGGCTCATAACACAAGGTAGAGCAAAGTCTTGAAACAATAATTATCAGCATTGTGAACCTTAAAGAAGTCACTCAGTTAATAATTGCTTTGGCTCTGACCTTTGACTGGAGAGCATGTACACCTTAATGCATGTGCATTACATTTTAAAATTGCCATGTGCCGAGATCTAAAACCTCCTGCCTCTTTGCTTAACATATGCAAAACAATTCTTTATGTCATTTGAGTTATATCACTCAGCCCATGGCTCAGCCACCACAAACTCACTCTTCTTGACAAAACTGCTATTTCATCCTCCTCATATGACAAGTGTGAATGTGGGGGGAAAAAAGTAAAAGTGAGAGCGGTAGAGGTGAAATCAAATCCCTTCAGCAAACAGTAAAAAGGTCAGTGCTGACGCACGTGCGGCATCAGCCCCCAATCCCCCCCCCCAGCCACCCACCCACCTTCAACACTATATTCTTAAATGGCTATATGTTCTATTTGTAGCATTTAACCTGTTTACTGACTCCCCCACTTTAAAACCAGGTAGCTATGCAAACATGCTGGAGGGTTTGGATGACCTCTTGTGTCATCACTAGGGAAATTTTATTAAATTAGTGAGTTTGTAATGCCTGAAAAACATAATATCAAGAGCAACATGACTTATTTATGGGGTCATGGGTGCAAAGTTAATACAAGAAATAATTACATGATTTCTGAAATTGTTTGATGTGAAAACAAACATTAAAATTATTTGTCCTGAGACTATGTCTTCAACATGAAAAATGTTATGGAGATTGAACTTATAGTCCATACCAGGAGGACAATTAAAGCTCAGCAAGGATGCAATTTAAAATGTAAATAAAGACAGAATGCAATGATAATAGCTTGATTGATTAGCAACAGATCAGTAATCTGACTTTATGTAAAAGGAGCATTTCAGAGAAGCAGAACCTCTCAGATATCAAGATGAGCAGAGGTCCATTAGTCTATGACAAACTGCATCTAAAATTGTGGGACAATTTAAGAAAAATGTTCTTCAGTGTAAAATTTTGAGGTCTTTGCTCATGAGCTTCAGACCCTCAGGCCACATTGCATTATAAAGAGGCATGATTCTCTACTGGAAATCACTGCATGGGCTCAGGAACGCTTCCAGAAATAACTATCTATGAACACAGTTCACTTTGCAATCTACAAATGCAGGTTAAAGCTTTATCATGCAAAGAAGAAGCCATATATGAACACGATCCAGAAACACTACCATCTTCTCTGGGTTAAAGCTCTTAATAAAAAATAGAAAAACTGTTCTGTATTCAAATAAATCAAAGTTAAATTTCTTTTTTAAAACAATAGACCCTGCATCCTGCACACTAAAGTGGAGAGGGACCATCTAGCTTGCCATCAGTGGGTCGTTCAAAAACCTGTATCTCTGATGGTACGGGGTTGCATCAGTACCGATGATGTGGGCAGCTTCCACAGCTGTGAAGGCACCATTAATGCTAAAAGTTACATGGAGATTTTAGAGCAACACCTGTTACCATTCAGATGTCTCTTTCAGGGAAGGCTTGCATATTTTAGCAAGACAGTGCTAAACCACATACTGCATCAATCACAATAACATGGCTTCATAGGAGAAAAGTCCAGGTGTTGAATAGAACCACCTGCAGACAAGATTTTTCACCAATGTAAAACATTTGCCACACGATAAAACAAAAAACAAAGGCCCTGTTGAGTAGTTCTGCATCAGAGGAGAATGGGACAACATTCCTAAAACTCCAACAACCGGTCTTCCTTTGCCAGATGTTGACAGACAGCTGTTAAAAGAAGACAAATTGTAAACATCACCCTGTTCCCTGAAAGTTCTCACTTACTGTGGATCTGGCTGCAAAGAGTGTTGTGTCCATAGATATTTTACACCTTAATAAGAGAAGGAAACTTGGCCCAAGTGGAAACTTACCAGATTTCTTCGATTGCAATGTTGTCTGAGGTGCTTTGTTTGTTTTAACTGTCAATGAGGTTATTTTTAATCTTAGATTAAGATATAATAGTTTCTAATTTTTGCACTGTTTTAAAATATGCACATTATACATGTTTCCCTTTAGTTCAAATTAAGCTTGCTATATTTTATTCAAATACCGGGTTGATTGAATCATGTTAATATTAAATGAAACTTGCATTTTCACTTTGACAATAAATGATGTGCTATTCTAAACAGCAAGATTTTAGAACCGAGTCATGTACACATTTAAGGAAATATTAATTTAAAACAGTCTATCATAACAGAGAAAAACTTTTCAGGTCTTATCCCTTATCCCTATGGCTCTCATTGCTATGTAAAATTGTGGTCTTTTTTAACCACATTAAGATCTTTCTTTTTTTAAAAGTCTCATATTATGCTAAATTAACTTTCTTAAGTCGTATGTGTCCTCATAGCCTGTGTAAGAACCCCAGAAATTACAAAATTCTGTCACATCTCTTACTTGCTTGCTCCACTTTTTTGAAAAAGTGTGCTCAAATGGGTGAGTCTAAGATCTTTCCCTTTCTGACCTCACAAACCCAGACCTGCTGAAATTACTGAGCGGGCACCAGAGAGTGGCATGGACAGACATCACTCATGAACATTTAAATGTTCAGACACAGAAACACCTCAGTAAATCTCACCAGAGCCACATTTAGAATGGCTGAAATTAAGGACCAAGGCTAAATTTAGGTTAATACACTTTGAAAACAATGTTGTTGGACCTCTGACACCCATATGAAATTGTTAAAAAATGTATAAAGAACATTTAATCCTCTGTGGCCATGAAGAGAGGGTAAAAAGTTCGAAATGCAGTGTTTCAAGATAACCACTACTGTAAACATACTTTTAAAATGTTGCAAATCTAATGTTAAAAATGTTAAATGTCACGTAGAGCTGTCAGCACTACGGAAGACTCCAATGTGGCCATTTAACCCTTGAAAAATACCATTTGTTAGCTTTTCATTGAATAATAATGTTACGCTCCGGTGTGAATTTAGGAATCCAAGCGCAGACACTACGGGTGGCATACAAGACAGACTTTATTATTTTC
>JBAMHW010000008.1:10043161-10056531 GCA_037177495.1 Rhadinocentrus ornatus | reverse complement strand
TACATGAATTCAAGTTTGCAAAGTATTACCAAAGTTTTTCTTCTCTAAATGTAAAGCATCATGTATTTTTGTGCACTCGTTTTGTGTGTTTGCAGTTCTTCATGTGTGTTAAGAAGTGACAGAGCTGTATTTACAGAGAGAGGTTATGTCCACTTTCAGCAGGGTCATGTGACAGGCTGGGTCATGTGACAGGCTGGTCAGTCCGAAGTGATCTCCCCCAGGTTACATGAATTCAAGTTTGCAAAGTATTACCAAAGTTTTTCTTCTCTAAATGTAAAGCATCATGTATTTTTGTGCACTTGTTTGTGTGTTTGCAGTTCTTCATGTGTGTTAAGAAGTGACAGAGCTGGGTTGGAGCCTCAGCACATCTGTGCCAGTCCAGAGGAAGGAGAGGAAATGCATCCTGGGAAGATGAGGGACTCAGATCAACTAAATACAAAGTTAGTCTTTGTACATGTGGCCAGTTGCACAGTGAGTGGTCATGAGTGCTTTTACATCACTTAACTCCCAGAACTGAGATCAAAGATCAAAGATGTAGGAACAGAGGTGATAAAGAACATTGCAGAAAAATGCAGAGAAAAGGTCAGATTTCTAATTTTCTGTAATGAACATATATTGAACTTTTCTTCTAGATAAGATCTCCTCTTGGACCTTGAACAGGCTGCTTTCTCTTCCGCTACATTCCCTTCAGTTCCTGGAAACACCCACAGGTTTCTTTTAAAAAACTCTCTCCAGAGTTTCATCTGCAGCTGATTTCGAGACTTTGAAATTTGATTGCAGAGTCCTCAGGCTATCTGTAAGTTTACAGATATATGTTTAAATAGGATGCCTAAGTGTACACAAAAGGGCATCTGTGCCAGTCCAGAGGAAATGTTGGTTAATAAAACAGGGACAAGATGGAAGTTAAACCAGAAAGGACTCCAGATAAAACCTATTGAGTTTAGAAAATTTTCAATCTTGAGTCTAGTATATAAGATCTAAAATGGCCTGGCACTTGCATGTTTACTGGATTTTGTCTGCTATCACCCTACTAGTTCTGTAAGATCCACCAGAATAACTTCCATATACAAAAGTAATTTACCTTTCTGCCACACAACTTTTGGACCATCTGCCTTTTCTTTTAAAGCCACTAAACAGTGAAATGCACTAAGTGAAAGTACAAAGAGCCCAAGCTTCATGAAATGTTCTAAATCTCAGCTGAAACGGTTTTAAAAAAACTATCCAAATCCATAATCACTAACTCATGTCACTCTAATTTTCAACCCTTGTATTTTCTTATGGTGCTGAATAAATGTGTTTGTGTCAGCCAGGGGACTGCAGATGCAAATTAGCCATTAGCCAAAGGCTAACTCTGGTACAATGCATCAAATGGCAGCATTTTGTGTTTTAAATTGTACATGGTCCCTTATAAATAAAATTTAAAACAATCTGATCAGCGGAATTTCACAACTGTTGAGGCCCTTGATTAATCACACTCAGTGGTTCCATGGTGTAATGGTTAGTACTCTGGACTCTGAATCCAGCGATCTGAGTTCAAACCTTCGTGGAACCTGATTTTCACAGGTAAAGTTTATTACCTTGAATTCTTTGACATCAGTAAATATAATTGAGTTTACTCAGTGGGTCATAATTCCCTTCACTTTCACAACTACCTTCAAATATCAACATTATACTGGAATTAAAGCAACAAAACAATAAATATTGGCGGATCTTGTCACTAATCCCAGAGGGAAGTTGCTATTTTAGGCGGCTGGCAGAGCATCTGTCTCCCATGCAGAAGACGAGAGTTTGATTTCCCCAGGGGACGAATATTAACACCTTCCAGTTGGGACCTTAGGCAAGATCCTTAACGCTACTGCCAACCACTTTAAGTCGATTTTGGAGAAAATTGTTTGCTAAATTACTGTAATAAGGTAAGATCATGGTAATAGTAGACTTGCTTGTCGGGCATTGATTGGCTGAATTGTAGAGCATTGGTCTTCAATGTGGGAGATCAGGATTCGAATTCCCCACAGGACCACACTGTCAACAACAGTCTTTATACATTATACATGTTAATCTTGAGTTTGTTAAAATCACACAATGACATGAACTGTTCAATTTTAAGTATTTTATTTTTAATGCTGCAAAGCACGTGCCTGGCCAGCCAGGATCCATAGAAAAAAATTATAAACAAAAGCTAAGAAAAAACATGTGTTACATACAATATTTACAAACATATGGATATTGTGACATAGCTGTGGATTTTATTCTTTATATAAAAAAAAAAAGGAAAAACATGAATGGCCAATATATGTATTTGCATGCAGAAGTTGTGTTACTTTATTTCATCCTGATTATAGCTTTTTTATTTTGTACAGCTGGCAAAAAGTGTTAGAAATGTAAATAAAAGTGCAACAGCAACAAGCATGGCTTCAGCATTATTTACAACATTAGTATTTACTAGCATATACAATGGCCTGCCTTGTTAAACTTAAAAATGGTTCACACTAATGGTCTGATTTAACAGCAGCATCAGCTGTATTTTAATCCTGTTATGACTTAGTTTCTTATTTCGGTGTCAGAGTAAATATCCCCTTTATTAATCTGCTGCATCTTTACATGGAAATGGCATGTAATATGTCTGGGAACATCTGCCACAAACTCTGATATCAGACTTTTACCTTCAAGGTCTAAAATTACAGCTTGGCATTGTTTTCAATCTGGTGGTATACATTTATTTTTAACCTTTAAAAAATATGATGTCATGATATTATGTCTACGTATATTATGGTCAGCTCTTGAAATTTACAGCATAAGACCGCAATTCACCAAATATATTTTCCTAAACTCTTATTGGGCAGCGATTCAATGATGACCAAAGACCAAAGAGGTGAAGCCTTGAGAAAAGGCATGTGAAACTTGTCTGAGTCAGAAAAACTGATTTATTTACTGCAGGAATATACATAATTATAGCTTCTGACTTTGTAATGGGTGAGCTTGTCGGGTATGAAGTGGCCATGTCTGATGGTACATTGTCCTTTGGGTGTGTTTTTTCACATGACTGCAAAAACTCTGAAGGCTTTTCCTTCTGTTGGATTCAGTAGACTGAAAAAAGGAAGAGCAGAAAAAAAAAAGTTTGAATGAGAAGATGGGTTATACAAACTACAGCAGAAAAGTGCCCATCTTGATATTAGTCAACGTACACATAACATATACACACTGTTTATTTAAGGAACCAGTAAAGTGTTACCTCTCAGAGGTGATGCCATTCTGATAACTGCCACTATACTGCTGTCTTTTGTCCACCGGCATCACGTCAAGGTAACCGCCTGATTCATTCTGGATCACTCCAGCATGAATAGCTGCTCTGCAGATGCTAGATTTCTGGATAGAACAGACCAAAGAGCAATAACCTTATAACTAGATGTTTTACCCTAAGAAAAACCCTTTTTCTATACAGAGTAAAACACATTTAGGATAGGATTTTATGTGTAAAAACTGATGTGTTCAAGTATAATTGGTCATTGACAAGCTGATTCTCGAAATTCCTGCAGAAAAAATGTGTGCTACTAGAAAAACACTACATGTCCAGTATCAGTGAACTGCTATACTGAATTCAGAATTGTTAGCAGGAATAAGTCTGAAATTCTTTGCTGTACTTGCCATGACAAGTCAAAAGCCACAACCCCAAATAAATAAGGGGACATTCACACCAGGAAAGTCTAGGAGACTTGGAATTGCAAAGAAATGCTGCAAATTCATTTGGTTTGCTTTGCTTTCAGACTGAATTGCCTGGATATGCCTGGATATCGTTTGGAAGTGGTGCTACCCGAAAAACACTAAAAGACAAAAAGCAGGATAATTAAGAAAACCTGGCTCATTGATTAGACAGAAGAAAAAACATAATTTCCCCTTTCGCTGGCTTGTTCACCTTAAGCAAACAATGGAGCAACACCACATTTATGCAGTCTTTGGGTTTCTATTTCTACAATTAATATGGTTTTCACAAGATGCTGCCCATTATGAACAGAAGGTGAGTCAGTAAGCTATCCATCATGTTGCTCTGTACATGAGCCGAATGTGCGCTACGTCACTTCGTCTCTTTGGTAAACTACTAGTTCATTAGCTTTCACACTGTAAGCAAACTGCACCAGGGTTCTTTTGCCAATGAACCAAGACCCTGGTTTTAAAGCAGACGAGGGGTGAAATTGGCACGTGTTGGACTTCCGGCGGAGATGTTGAAGCGAATGGCTGCTTGAAAAATCACTTTCCCATCCGGATGGAAATGATCCCCTTGGAAGAACATTAGGATATAAAAAATTATACCAGAACTAATCATGGAAGGGGACAAACAAAAGAAAACTAAAAGTAAACCAGGCTCGAGGTGTGATAGGGTGGAGTTAACAGAAGAAACAAACCGCAACGAGGAAAGCCCACAAGGATAATGGCGAAGCTAATGAGGAGGTGTCTAGCCCATTTATGCAGGCCATCTACAACAAAATTTGGGCACTTAGGTCAGATCTAAAAAGTGAAATGAGTGAACTTAAACTTTCCTGTCGAAATGACATGAGAAGGGAGCTGAATGAGTTTAGAGGAGAAATCAACAAAAAAAACGCAAGAAGCTACAACTCAGCTACAGGCTACCACCGCGTGAGTTCTGGAGGCAGAACAACGTATTTGTGGAATTGAAGAATGGAACACGGCGGCAATGGAGGCTCTCACCCAGGCACTAGAGAACCAAGGAACCCTGTAGGCACGGCTAACCAAACTGTAAGCGCGCTCACACCAGAACAATCTCCGTATACACCAAGTACAGGAGGAATCAGAGAGGCCCAACTTGACGGAGTTTGTGACTAAGCTAATAAAAAAACAAGTCGGCCCACTGGTGGCGGATATGAACCTCTGAATACAACGCTGCCACCGGGCACTCGCACCAAAGCCTCGCCAAGGCACTCCGCCTAGGTCTCTGGTGCTTTGCTTCCTTGAGTTCAGAGTAAAAGAGCTTTGAGAAAGACGTTCGCTAAAGGGAAATGGATTTATTTTGACCAAGACTATCCTCCCGAAACACTTACAAAAAAGAAAGGCATATGTGGGGATACTGAGAGAGCTCAAAGCCCAAGGGATCCACTTCCAATTGGCATATCCAGCTAAGTTGAAAGTGTTTCTTCCTACACCCCCGCATCCTGGGACATGCTCGGGGGCGGCCGCATCGGGAGACTGGTGAGACCCCTAGGAGAAGGTTTGTAGAGGGTTGGGTCTGGGCCCTCTATCCCTTGGCCTGTCTGGGCTGCCCCTGGTGGGGGAGGGGGGGAGTTGGCTGGTGGCTCTGTGTGTGTGTGTGTGTGGGAGGGGTGGTGGTGGTTGGCTAGTGGCTGTCTATGTGTGTGGGTGGGGGGAGGGGGGGGGTTGGCTGATGGCTGGGTGTGTAAGTGTGTGTGCGTTGGGGGGAGGGTTGGCTGGTGGCTATGTGTGTGTGTGTGTGGGAGGGCATGTCCTTGTCCATAGGGTACCTAGCTTTGGTGTTGGGTTGGCGTGGCACGTGGTGGATTTGCCTGGGGCGGCAGGGCTCTGTCGGAGTCCTGTTCGGGGGTCTGCCGGTGATGATAGGTGGCCCTTGGATCTGTGGGGCGCCTGCTTTTCGTGCGGCCCGCGCAGCAGCGCCCGGTGCACGCTGGGCCTGCTCACCGTCGCCCTAGGCTGCTCGGTCTGGGGGCCCCTCTGCTCTAGGCCGAGTGGGACCACTGCTCTTCCTGCTTTGGCTGTCCTGGACTCTCTGCTCTGTGGAACTGCCGGGCCTTTGGGACCTCAGGTCAGGTTTACACGTGCATGCTCACAAACGTGCTCATTACTCCATCCGCTTCCAACTAGATCTTGCTGAGCTCTTGCTCTTGTTGGTACGTCTCTCTACAGGCACTGTACTGTAGTACTTTTTCATGTTACCATTACCCTAATTTCCTTATTTATGATATAATACTGTGGCAGTTTATTTTGTTTTTGTAAATACTGATGTGATTTAGGTAGCCTAAACAACTTGTATTTTCACATTTCAATTCCGTCCTTTTTTTTGTTTTTGTTTTTCCTTTTCTCTTCTCCTCTATCTCCCAGTCAGGTTCGGCACTGACATATCAAGATTGAAGAAAATAAGATTATAATCAAAATATTTTAAACATCAAGGGCAGCCATTCATAGAGCATGTCTCCCTTGGAAGAGCAAATCTGTCTGGCAAAATATGACACACAGACCACCATTCTGGACAAGACAGGGTAAAAAAAAAAAGAAAAAAAAAAGAAAAGAGCCTTAGATGTCTACTGAGAGCTGATGTCCATAGGGACTGGAAGGGGATTTCAAAACGCACTGTATTGTTTCAGTCATCACAAATAGCCTATAAGTTTTTGACCATTTTTCACCTTTTCACATACCCTTTATTTGGCACAACAGACATGTTCAAAGATTCCTCGGGCTGTGTCAGCAGCTGAGGGGATACTCGGAAAAGGGATCAGTTTGCATGCTTTTTTTAAAATCGGTCCACCACCACCAATAAACGTCTTACTTTGTGATGTAGGTAGATTGGTCAGGAAGTCCACTCCAAGGTGGGACCAGGGTCTTTGAGGGATCAGAAGAGGCCAGAGTCTATCTTCTGGGAGGTGCCGAGGAATTTTAGCCTAGGCGCACGCAGTACATCCAGTGATGAATTGGTGCTCCTGGATAGACATTCCAGGCCACCAGTAGCAATGCTGTAACAGAGCGTGGCTACTGGTGTGGCTTGGAACCCTGGATGACCAGTACCTGGACTCCCATGGGCTGACTCCACAAGGGAGATCCGAGGAAACAAAGATTTGACCTGGTGGAGTTTCTGGAGGTACAGAATTGTGAGTCAAAGCCTCTTGGTTCTGTTCCTCCAGTGCCCACTGAAGGGCTCCGACCACCACCTGTGAGGGTAAGATGGATTCTGGCTACTCGGGGCGCTCTGACTTTACATGTATCCTTGACAGTGCGTCAGCTCGGCGGTTCTTGGATCCAGGAATATATGTATCAGAGAAGTTTAACCGCATAAAGAATAGAGCCCACCTTGCCTGTCATGGATTAAGATGTGTGCTTCTCTGAGGTAGACTAGATTTTTATGATCCTTGAGAACCTCAAAGGGGTGTTGAGCTCTGTCCAAAGAGTGTCACCATTGTTCCAGGGCCAATTTTATGGCCAAGAGTTCACAATTGCCTACATCATAATTCTGCTCATGGGTGTAGATGAGGTGGCTGTCCGGACCGCTGAGATAAATCAAATCAAATCAAATCAAGTTTATTTGTATAGCCCTATATCACAACAAAGTTGTCTCAGAGGACTTTACAAAAAGAGGTGTAAATAAACAAACTGATAAGACAGCACTTACCCCAGTGGTGGAAGCATCCACTTCAACACAGATGGGTAAAGCTGGATCTGGATGTTGAAAGACAGGAGCGGGTCTGAAGGCTAGTTTGAGAGGTGGAAAAGCAGTGTCGGACTCCGGAGTCCAAGTAAGAACTCTGGGTTTGTGTCGGAGCATGGATGTAAGAGGTACAGCTAAGGTGCTATAATTCTGGATAAAGAGTTGGTAGAAATTTGCAAAACCGAGGATGCATTGGAGGGCCTTAATGGAGTCAGGTTTTGGCCAGTCTAGAATTTTCTGCACCTTTCTTTGCTCCATCTTGATTCCATCAGGCCCCACCACATATCCGAGGAATTCCACCGATAGCTGATGAAAAGAGCACTTTTCGGCTTTGAGAATTAAACGATGGTTCCTGAGTCTTTCAAGCGCCTGTGTCAAGTGCTGGACATGAGTCTGGAGATCTGGAGAAAAGATGAGAATGTCATCGATTTACACTAGCAGGAATTGATGGAGCATATTGTCAAGGCGGGACCTAATTTTTCTTAAGCTTAATTCTTAATCAATTTTATGGTTTTACATTGGTTGTGTTTAAATCATTTTGCATGAGTTTAACTATTGACATTGGTGTGGATTTTATTTTGGGTTTTAATATTCACTTGCTGTGTTTTTATTTGTGTAGAAACCTGAACATGATTGAGAACAGCTGATTTTAGTTAGGTCCCCACACACCTTGGCTCTGGATTGGACAATGAGTAACAAGGAGCCTCTCTTAAGGACTGAGCAGGAATCAGCAAGGGGGAGCAGGCAACAGACTAAGCAGGACAGAGGGGAAGGAGGACAGAACAGATAGACAAAGCTGCAGAACAGGCGGGACTGAAGGAGTCAGAGGAAGCTGCTGCACGGACTGCAGGCAGAGAACTGAAGAGGCTGCAGGATTGACCCAGGCCTCAAGGAGACTACTGTAATGTTACCAGCTAAGTAAAGGAAAGTGGAAGCGCTTGTGGGCACTACAAGCGTGCAACCTCTTTACTCCCGGGAGTAAATATTTGACTGTCATCTGATTCAAGGTCCAATATTCTATACATGGTCTCAGCTCTCCATCCTTCTTTTCCACAAAAAAGTAGCTGGATGCCGCAGGAGATGTTGAGGGACGTATGTAACCCTTAGAAAGAGCCACAGCTACGTATTCCTTCATGGCTTTTTTTCTGGAGTAGAGAGGGGTTATTCTACCTGCAGGAAGTTTTCTTCCAGGAATAAAGTCGATGGTGCAGTCCTAGGGACAACGAGGTGGAAGTTTAGGTGCCTGATGTGGACAGATAACCTCCTGGAACTGCTTGTATACCGTTGAAACTTTAGGGGCAGGACTGGTGTCTGGGCTCTCCACAGACGTGGCTCCTAAGATAACTCTGGTTACCTGCCTAGGTCGAGGTAGCTGGGGAAAGCAGGCGGGATAACAGGTGGAACCCCAGCGTAGTATTTGTCCAGTCTTCCAGGATAGTATGGGATCGTGATGTTGAAGCCAAGGTTGTCCCAGAATTATATTGGCTGTAGTGTGCTCTAAAACCAGGAAAGGGATTTTTTCATTGTGTAAGCAAACTACAGTCAGAGATATTGGTGGAGTTTAAAGCTGGATGGTGCGTTAGATTAGATTTTGGCCTGTGATGGACTGGAAGTCAAGGGGCATTGGCAGCGATGGCAACGGAGCAGGAGACAGCATTTTAGGGAGCTGGAAATTAAGTTCCCTGATAAGCCGGAGTCAGGCTGTGACTGTTAGAGAACCAGCAGACAAAGTTAAAGTGGCTGGTGTAGTGAGCTGCTCTCATCTGGAGTGAGACGAACTGCATCCCCTGCATCTTTCAGTGGGGTACTGAGGAAGTCGCTGCTGCTGGTGCCCCATCACGTAGACAGCTCTCTCATCTATGGGCCACAAAGATGGCAAGTTGGATGAATTTTTCCAGTCCCAGATTATCATCATATGAGGAGAGATGAAGGCGGAGGGTAGGTTCCAGGCTCATCCGGAACGGAGTGAGCAGTGCAGTTTTATTCCAACCGCTGGCGGCTGCTAGGGTGCGGAAAGTCAAAATGTTCAGTGATGGTTGTGTTACCTTGTCTCAGATGGAATAACTGTTCTTGAATGGTGGAATCGCCCTGAGGAAGACCAAAGACTTCCTGGAAGTGCCACACGAACTGAGCAAAGGATTGTGTAAAAGTGCCTTCATGTCACTAGATAGCCTCAGCCCATTGGAGAGCAAGTCCTAAAAGCAGTAAAATTATGTAAGCGATTTTAGATCTTTCAGTGGGGCACCTGCTGGTATTCATCTCCAGGGTGAGGAAGCACTGCAGCAAATATTCATTGCACTGGAGAGAATCTCCGGAGAAGCAGTGTGGTGGGGATTCCATTTGTCCGTTTTGTGTTTTGGTCGGACCTTCTGTGACGAAGGACCTCTCAGAGAAAGATCAGGTTCAATAAGGATTTTTTTAGTAAGCTTGGAAAGTAACAGGCAGCTTACAGTGAAGGCAAATGAAGAAATAAACTTGGAAGAAGGAAGTAGGAAGGTCCAGCATTGCACATACGAGGTCCGACAATGTGAGAGTGTGGAGCAGGAATATATAAAGCTGGGTAGGGAATTGGATGCAGATGTGATTCATCAGTAATCAGGAGATTGACTGCGGTGAAGCCTGGCAGGAGTGGGTGTGTCCGTGACAGAGCCAGGTGTGGGTGTAACGGGCAACTATCAAAATTTTTTATCAGGATTAATCGCATGACATGTTGCGCAATGAAGAACATTTTGGTTTGAAAACACTAAATCATTCTATTTTTCATGTCATTTTCATGTCATTAGGTTGGAAACTATGGAAACTATGGACTTTATTTATTTATTTATTTTTGTAATTTACATAATTTTCCACATATAATATATATACATATATATACATATAATATCTACATCCCTCAGAAGAAAGTCTGTCTATTCTCTTTTTATGTAAGTTTTTTGTTTTTCTTCATTTTAAAACCGATAAATTAAAATATTAATGTGATTCTTCGAAAATAACAAATATCCTATGGTGGCTCTCCATTAAAAATATATATTAATTTGCCTTTTTGAAAAGGTCTCATAACATCTGCAGTTCTAAAGGAGTTTTATTTAGCTGGCTGAGGGAAAAAATGGCTCTTTGGAGTGGAAAGGTTGTAGACCCCAGCACTAAACACATAAACAGATTTAGTAGCAGTTTTCTCTTTAAACAGCAGCAGTTAAAATGTTTCTTCATATATATACATAAAATAAAAGATTTATGACAAAGAAGGATAAAATGTTCAGGATTTATTAACTAAAAGTTAAAAAGTCAGCTGGATGAATTTAAAGCTGTGAAGCTGCTTCCTTCTAAACACAGAAGGAACAATATCTGATGAATATCAGCCATCAAGTGAACAGACAGAAAGCAGGATTACAATCTCACAGCTTCTAGATGGTGAGGAGAGAGAAATATTCACATGATGCACAATAACTTCCATCCATGCACCTTTAGTGCTTCATTATCCAGATTTCTGGCCTATAAATTCTCTAACTTTTCATCCTTAGCTCCGCTACCGAGAGTTAAACGGTTTTAAACATTTGGACTTCCGGGTGTAGCGTCAGGTGTGTGTTATTCACATAAAGTCCAAAATCTCAGCTAACAGCTCAGTAAAACCATTTCTATGTCGACCAGACACAGTTAAGACAACAATAATTAAAAAGTAGGTACACATATTCCGAAAAATATGTAAACACAGATGATGTCTCCACGTGTCCACTCGACAACACAGACAAACAACACCTCTACTGAAGCTCACATCTCACAGATTCCACAGCTGGAAGTTTCATCTCGCTATGACCAAGATTCACCGAACCAGAGGCAGAAGAAGTCCCAGTTTATGCTTCACGTTTGTAAAAGTCAGAAAACATGTCTTATCTTAGCTGCCTTGCCTAATGAAAACCGCATTTATAAATAAATAAATAAATAAATAAATAAATAAATAAATAAATTTTAAAAAGTTATATGTGTGTGTGTATTAGGGTTGAGCACCTTAACGTATTAATTATTAGACGCCCTTAATTGTTTTTTATACTTTTTTATTTTTTGTTTGATTGTTCTTTTTTAAAGTTCTTCTCTTACTGGCTCAGATCACAGGGAATCCACATACAGAGGCTTGCAGTCCATTGTCCTCCATGTCTTGTCCTGCTGCAGTGGTGCATCTGATGTAATCAGCAGAGAGCAGGTTCATTAAAATAAAGAGATGTTTTCTGTCTGGCACTTAAAAAGAAGATAAAGAACCGACAGTTTTCTTTGTCAGTCAAAACTCATGCAAATGGGCAGGAAAGTGCTCCCAAAAGACAATGTAGCTTTTTTTCTAAATACATTTGGTTTCATCCTGGTGGATATGGGTTTTGAGGGAAGAGAGCAAAGGTAAGACATTTTATGACTGTTTTACAAATGTGAAGCATATGTTGGGCCTTCTTTTGGCTCTGGTTTGGTAAATCTTGGTCATAGCAAGATAAAACCAACAGTTTGGGAATCTGTGAGATGTGTGTTTTCAGTAGCACGGGGAGCCATAATTTGTGTTCACATATTTTTTTGGACATTGTGCACCTGGTCTTTTAATTGTTTGTTGTCTTAACTGTGTTTGGTGGTCATAGAAATGGTTTTACTGAGCTGTTAGCTGAGATTTTGGACTTTCTGTGGGTACCGCACGGTACAGTTACATTTACAGACCTGACGTTACATCCCTAAAACTGGATGTTAACCCCTTAACTCCCGGTAGATTAAGTTAAACAGTCGAGCTAAGAATGCAAATTTAGAGAATTTATAGGCAAGATATCTGAATAATGAACCACTTAAGGTGCACGAATGGAAGTTATTGTGCTTATTGTGTGCTTATTTTTCTCTCCTCACAATCTGTAAACTGTGAGATTGCAATCCTGCTTTCTGTCTGTTCACATGATGGCTGTTTATCAAATATTGTTCGTTTCTGTGTTTAGAAGGAAGCAGCTTTTAGTTAGTAAATCCTGAAAATTTCATTCTTCCTTGTCATTAAAATTGGATTTTATATTTATTAAGAAAAATTTTAGCTGTTTGAAGAGTCATGTAATTATGTCACGTCATGTCTCTACATGATGCACACAGGTGAGCCCCACTTGCATCAGCAGACAGAGACAATAAAAATGGAAATTTGATGCATTAACCACATGTGAAACAGACAGAAATATCGGCTTTCATAATAACATCTGCTCTTCAATAATAAGAGCAGCTGGAGGAGGAGGAGAGGCAGCTGGAAGAGTTTTTCTGCCCCGGTGTACTAAAAACGTAATGTCTATCTGGAAACACACACAGCTGAACAATCAGCCTCCTCATCAGCATTGTCATTTCTGAGGTGTATAACTGCGAAAAATGGACATCTTGCATTTAGCTTCTATCTCTTAATAGGGACAGCGTGGCTCAGGTAGAGTGGTCATCTTGTTGGTTAGGGTTGCCGGTTCGATCTTTGCCTGAAAAGCTCATGTTGCGGTGTCCTTGGGCAAGACCCTTAACTTGTATTTGCTCTTGATGGGTCGTGGTGAGCTCCTTGCAGCACCAGTTGTGAATCTGCGTTTGAATGGGTGAATAGTATGGGTAAAGCGCTTTAGGTAAAAGCGCTATATAAATTCAGACCATTTACCATTTATCTTAATTCTTGTAAACTGACTACATAGCTAGCAGCATATGCCTTGTCTCCATGCTTCTTCCTGTCTCACGAACCAACAACACACATGTGCACAGGAGAGTTTCTGGATGGGCAAGGGAATAAGATGTATGTCTGCTGTGAGGAAGCACTGCAATGAAATATCCTATGTAAAAGATTTCAGGACACATTGAGTATACTCCATATTTTGCCCGGCCCCTATATAAATATATATATATATATATATATATATATATAACTGCTCAAAAAAAAAAAAAAGGAAACAACAAACGAACACATCCTAGATCTGAATGAATAACCTATACT